>JAIXMQ010000002.1:0-600000 GCA_025716855.1 Pilaira anomala
TAAGAGAAAGAAAGTTACTTTTATTATTTTTAAGTGACGCGAGTATTATTTAAACTAAACTAATGTTTCTTAATCTTCTTGTTCCGGTCCGGACTCCTCGGACTAAGGTCCGGTATGACCCGGTCTATAGTAGTAGCTCTAACCGGCCTGACAAAAGAAAGGTGCTCTTCGATAGTATAGATGAAAATAAGGTTTTTATTGTGGGGTTTCTAGTCTGGTCCCGGTAGGGCAAGTGAATTCCCAAAGTACAAATTAAATAAAATAAAAATAAAAAAAAAACTTTTAAAAGATTCGAGACCCAAAAAGACTAGTAAAAACTAGTAAAAAATATAAAAGAAGCAAGAGAGAGAGTACAGGATAAGAACACTATTAAACGGGGTACCATTTAAGTAGAAGACTGTAGCCAGAATTGTCAAGAGCAGCAGAAGAGAAATCTTGGTCAGGATGACAGATGCGGTCAATTTTAAGCATGATTGTACAGAGTACAGGCCAATATTTAACTAGATGCTTCTGTTTTGGGTTTAGATGAGCAGAGCTAACAATGATAGGCTTGTCAAGAGGCAGGTAGGTATTTAGAAAATAATCCAAAGGATTAGGAATGGAGTTCTCATTCACACCCAAGCGAGAGGCAACGGAGAGACAACTGATTAGATGACCACGAGAAGCATGACCACGAGTAGTACACCTATTACAGGCAACAGGACGAGCAGGTAACCACCCCATACGCCAGCGCACTAGTCGACTACGTTCGTAAAGTGACATTGGCAAATACAATACAGGATCAATTCCCAGTTTAGGGCGGCAAGCCGATAGCAGTACCGGAGGGTCTGGACCCGCACGAATACTATCAAGGATATCCTGACGGCGTTTCTTCACATGACTGTCAATAATTCCAGGGTCAAGTTCTGTTTCCAAAATTGCTTGAGATCGAGCCGGTAGCGAAGACCAGAGCACACAGGATTTCTGCAATTGCGGCCAGTAAAAAGTTCGACGTGTACACTCCCGGGTGATCACAGAGAGGAGAGTATCGGGTGGTAGATGCTTGATCCTACAGACCATTTTAAACACAAGAGTGTGGACACGAGCTTGCATTGTAGGAATGTTTGTCATATGTTTGAATACTGCCGTTGAACTTGTGCGATGTCCACCGAAAGCCATCCGAAGACACTGGTCTTGAACTTTGTCAATAGCAAGGAGATCCTTTTTGAGATACAAAGAAATACCTAGGCCATATTCCATTTTAGGACGGATGAAGCAGGCATAAATGCGAGCAGCTGTCAAGCGAGAAAAGGAAGCAGAAGAAAGACCTAGAGGTTCAAACCATGGTGCATTGCTGCTGAAGCTGATTGCAAGTTTCGTTTGAGGAGAAGACTTGAATCTAGGCGACCCTTAATGTTGATAGGGATACCAAGGTAGGAGAAACTACTAGCTTCTGGAATACATTCACCATATAGTTTCAGCGGAAGACCACCATGACGAACAGGAGTTAACCACCACACTTGTCAGCGGGTTCCAGCGGTAACCAAGATCCTTAGAGTGCCTTTCAGCCTTCTTGAGTAGGCGACGGATTGAATCAGCGGTACCAATTAGGACAATGTCATCGGCATACATGAGACAGTTGATCCACAGGCCATCAAAAAGACGGCGTGGGACTGAATCAAAAGCACGATTTATTGGGAGGCGGGTTGTTCTGAGGAAGGCAGGAAGTGAGTTGATATATACTGAATATAAGAAAGGAGACAGAATAGAGCCTTGTAGCACGCCAGTAGCAGGAGAAACCCGGAAGAAGTTTCACCAAGCACCACAACCTCAATTTGAACTGAGTCAAAAAGACTTTGAAGCAGACCAAGCATGGGAGCAGAGATATGTGTTTCAAGAGCACGCCAAATAATAGCCCGGTCAACGGTATCGTAAGCCACTTGATATCAAGGAAAGCAAGAGTAGGTGGTTCACCATAGTGATCTAAGGTATGCTGGTGACAAATTTCATTTAGACACATGGCTTGATCCATTGCACTACGATTTGCACGGAAGCCTCCTTGAACAATATCAAGTTTGGGAGCAGTATCAGTCAACGTATTTTGGAGACATAACTCCAACCATTTACGCAGGACCGAAGTCAAGCTAATAGGCCGGAAGTTACCGGGATCTAGAGGACTACCTTTCTTGTAAATGGGAACCACCTGAGCATACACCACGAGCGAGGGACCACAACCATTTCCAACAGAGCCGGAACTGGAGAGAGACCACAGGAACCAGATACTTGCTAATGGGTATCAGCATTTCGGTACGGAGATGATCAACACCAGGAGCTTTACGTCGAGCTAGTCGTCTAGTCAAGTAGTACAGCACATTATCCTCATTGATTGGATATTCATGCTTTGACTCAACGTCACCAGAGAACACAAATGGGTGTGGACCATCAGGCTTGGGAGGAACAGGTTGACGTACTGGGGGAGAAAGCTACCAGAGAAGACTGTTTGAAGGTGCCGGGACATAGTTAGAGCAGCAGCAGCAGGACCATCAACATGGGAGTACCGAGGAGTGATCACACGGTTACGACGGACACGCTTGATAATATCAGCAGTTTCGGCAAATGGACCATTGGAAACTTGGTGCAGAATTGCTTCCACGTTTCACGCTTACGACGTTTGACATCCAACTTAAAAGATAATCGCGGCTTCATATTCAGCAAAACGGATAGCTTTCAAAATTGCATCAGGTTCATTGCGCCATAGTCGCCTACGATCTTCGCGATAATCCGCACGGTCTTGTAGAGGAATTCCAGAACCAAGATTGACCAGAGAGAAGAGGTTTACTACGGCCAACAGATCATCCAGGGAAGATGTGATGGTTCACATAGTTCGTCAGAAGAGCATCCATATCAGGACATATGTCAGCAACCAGTACCAGAACCAGAACCAGAACCGAGGAGCCAGAAAACCAGAAGAAGAACCAGAAAGCCAGAGAACCAGAAGCAGGGACAGGAGAGTTTCAGCAGTTACTAAGAGCTTCAGCTTTTCATGTAGTGGCTTTACACGATCAGCAAAAAGGTTAGTGAACTTACAGTCCTTGTGTTGCAGCTTACCAAGATTCCATAGCAACCTTGGGTGGTTGGGAGGAGGAGGTGGAGCACGAGAAAGAACGAAAGAAAGAGAGACAGGATGGTGATCAGAACCCATGGCAAGATCAAGACGGACATTCAGGCGTGGATGAACCAGGTTACCTGAAGTAATCATGAGATCAATGACACTTTGATATGGCTCACCGGCTCTTGTTAACGCTTAGGATTGCAGTAGGTAGGGATACCAAAGGCCAGTTTAGCATTCCAGCACCGGAGACCACTTTCAAGTAGCCAGTTGGATACGTGCCACCGCGAGTAGTAGTTTTTGTATCACCGAGGAGAGATTCATGTCTAGCATTTAAATCACCACAGATCAACGTATTGGTATGATTTGCATTCGAGTTGATTTCTAAGGAGCGGAGGATTTCGAGTGCAGCATCATCGGAAGGAGGGCGGAAGATAGAGACAGTGTATGACAAGCGAAGAGATATGACATGTAAGGACGTAAGGAGAGGAAGTGGGAATGTGAGTAACAGGATATGGGAACTCAGGATTCACTAAAGTGAAATCCCTTGTTGCCCACGATCACTGTTATCGACAGGTAACCCGTAGTTATGGTGTTGTTTCCATCCTTTTGGGAGTGGATAGCGGAGCGGAGAGAGTAACCAAGTCTCAGTGAGAAATATGAGGGAGGAGTCGGAGAGATTGGAGGTAAGGAGCGGAGCGGTATGGCGGGAAAGCCCATTGGCATTCCAAAGTGAGATAGTGATATCTCTACTCATTACTGAGTAAGAGATGGTTCACCATCACCAACAGGAAGGGTAGTTTCAGCACCAAAGGTAGCAGCAGCATCGACCATTTCGGCATCAGCTTCAGTTTCGATGGGAGTGATTTCTCTAAAAGAGCTACACCAGCTTGTAATTCTTCATGTCTTCATCGAAAATCCAACCACGAGACAAGAAATCACCGGCAACAGCAAAGCAAACAGGACGACGTATGTGCTCAAGAGCACGTAAGCAACGTGAACGCTGGAGATCGCGGGCTTTGATTAACTTTGCAGTTAAATCAAGTCCGGCCAGAGAAGGGTCACGAATAACAGAGGCATCTGTCGGGTCAAAGTCTTCAACAGGCTTGACACCTACGTCAGTAAAGCGTTTCAAGATTGTATCAGAGTAGTCGTTATGCACCAAGAGAGCAATCACATTTTTGGCAGGATAGTGTACGTCTAAGATACGAGCAGAATCAACCTTAAGTGTTTTGAGTTTCTTACGAATTTCAGAATACTTCTCTCGTGCGCGGCAGGGGAGATACACGTACTTGAATCCCTGAGACTCAGAAATGGGTGTGAATAACCTGGCAGCAATATCACGAGAACGAGGAGACGCTTTTGTTTTCTTCTTATTTGCTTTATCACCAGACTTAGCAACACGAGACCAAGGAACATCACCGGGGCCAGAAGAACCAGATCCAGAAGAACCAGAAGAGCCAGAACCAGGAGAGCCAGAACCAGAGGAGTCAGAACCAGAAGAGCCAGGACCGATATGAGCACGTTCAAGGGCAGGGTACTCACCAGCGTACTTAGAAGCGGCTGAGCCAGCAGGAGAAGGGGAAAATGTAGTTACCTTGGGACCAGTGGCTGCAGCAAGAGCGGCTTTCAAGGCATCAACCTCGGCAAGGGTAGCGGCAAGAGCGGCCTGGCTAGCATTGAGCTCCCGTTGGAGACGCTCAATGGTAGCGTGGGATTTCTCAACGTGCTCCAGACGCTGACCATAGGTACGGAGCTGTTGCTGAAGCATCAGCACAAACTCGGGGGTCTTGAGCTCAGGCGTGAAATCAAACACCTGGGTGGCGGGAGGAGCAGTAGCAGTAGCAGTGGCATCATGTTTTCGGCGACCATTGCATCGTCCATAGGCATATCTGCAAGAATTTTTTGGATTGGGGCGGTAGTTGTCGAGATATCCGCAATCAAAGTTTTTTGAATCTCCGCCTTTAAATTTTTTGAAGACGCGACGGCGGTTCGAGTCTTCATGATGGGGCCCCTTTTTCTTTGGGCCTTTTCAGGTTTTTCAGCAGATGTCAAGGTCATTTCGGTTTCAGATGAGATGGAAGTCGAGGTACGAAGTCTTTTAACACCTGAAAGTAGTTTATAGTTACCTAAGTTTTTTTCTAGAGTTGCTGGAGAACTTAATTCACAGGGGATCTTGTTAATTTCAGCAGATGGAGTGTTCAATTGCGGAATGTCCAATGTAGTTTTTTGAATCTCGTCCGATTTTGACAATTTTGGTATCAAAATGTTGCTAGAAGGTTGGGAATCAATCAAAGGTAGGATGGATGGATGATTTGATAGTGTTATTGTGATGGATGGATGATTTTAAAAAAAGGCGATGAAAAATATTTTCTGAACGAAACAGAAAAATCCTTAAGCGAAAGAAAGGTGCGCTCTTGGTTTAGTGGTATAATTCTCGCTTAGGGTGCGAGAGGTCCCGGGTTCGATTCCCGGAGAAGCCCTTCTTTTTGTTTTTTGGTGTATCGTGGTGCATGTAGATACCGTGTGGCTGATGCTTACTGTTAAAAGTAGTTTGTTCGTGGTTAAAGAAAAAAAGAGTTTCGTGAGCACCAGTTCCTGTTGACAAGTAGAACGACTTGATAAAGTAAAGTAAAGATAAGAAAATAGAGTTTTTAAAAGTAAAATACAATGGAGAGTTTAATATCCAAGGGAATCCAAATGTAAGAAATAAAATAAAATATAATAAAAATAAGATATTATTAAATCAAAAGATAAGGTCTTTAAGTATAAAGAAGAATAAAGGTTTTAATTGTTACAAAATAGTGAATTGATTTTTATTTAGTTTGATATTTTTTAAAGGTATTTATATGTTTTCTAATTTTTAATATTTTTACCAAAACTGAGTTTTTAAAGGAGCATCCTCGTCAAGAAGCGTCGTCGTTGAGAAGGATGGTCGTTGAGAACAATAGATAATTAAATAAGGTAATAGGTGAAATTCAGTGTAACATTACATATTGTTACACCGAATTTCACTTATTACCAAATTTAAGTATCTATTGTCCTCAACGACGATGCTTCTTTAAAAACTCAGTTTTTGTAAAAAAATTAAAAAACATATAAATACCTTTAAAAAATATCAAACTAAATAAAAATCAATTTACTATTTTGTAACAATTAAAACCTTTATTCTTCTTTATACTTAAAGACCTTATCTTTTGATTTAATAATATCTTATTTTTATTATATTTTATTTTATTTCTTACATTTGGATTCCCTTGGATATTAAACTCTCCATTGTATTTTACTTTTAAAAACTCTATTTTCTTATCTTTACTTTACTTTATCAAGTCGTTCTACTTGTCAACAGGAACTGGTGCTCACGAAACTCTTTTTTATCTTTATCCATCGAACTTCTTTTTCTTTAACCACGAACAAACTACTTTTAACAATATATTATTTCCTTTTCGGGGGGGGGGTTTTTTATAAAATTATAGAAATCAGAAAAACATGAATATCTCTAAAAACAATCAATCTAATTAAATCAAGTCAATATTTTGTAATGGTTTAAACCCTTATTTTTCTTTGTACTTGTCGACGTTCTGTTTTGATTTTACTTTATTATGTTTCATTTTTATTTATTTTTTACATTTGTATGCCCTTGGGATATTTAGCAACCCCATTGTTGTATTTTACTCTTAAAATTTCGATTATATTCAATTTACATACCTAAGTCGTTCTACTTATCAAATAGGAACTGGTGATCGCATATAACTTTATTCCCCTATTTATATATCAAACCGCTTCTTTTTCTTTAACCGCAAACCAACAAATTTTAACATTAATATGTGTCTTCTTTTGGTATTTATTATTTACGAAAAGAATTCTGCGTTAACTATTATATTTTGATATTTTAATAACGCATCAACTCTTGTTGTATATATACAATGAATTTTAAACGTTATATCCCAAGCCAGGAGAGAAGATGGAACTGTCTATTTAATTAGTAAAGACAGACACAAGAAATTACTGTTATCCTTTGTTTTTAAGTATCTTGACTAATCTCACTGAATGTCTTTGTATTCACTGCTGTTTATTTTAAATGGTACTCAACCAATTTTCTTTAAACCAAGTCAAAGACAGATACATTTTTTTTTTGTAGAACAACAAAGATTTATGCAACAACCGTATAGTAGTTACATAGTGCAAACTATAACAAGAGCGGGTATAAAACGTAGGATCGACTTATCAAACTAGCTTTAGGCTTTTTATTGAGTGAAATTGGTAATTCATGTACTGCTAGTGTCTCCTGTTGAGGAAGATTTTTTGTTTCTTTTTGTTTGGTTTTGGTGGCTGGCTAGCGATTTTTATAAAGGTACCACCACATGTGAATTGGTGATCTTTGTATACTTTTGGAAATCTAAAGAGTTTGTATTATATATATATTAGTAAAAAAAAAAAAGTTTGTGTAAAATTTGAAATAAACCTATTCTTAGAACGTTTTAAGATTCCTTGACATTTACCCTGTATAATACATTTAATGTGAGTGTTTTTTTTTTACGGATTTTTTTTCAATTGCGTTTTTTTCATACATTACACTGCCATACATGTGTAAGATAAAAGTCCACTTCTTTATGAAAGCTAAAAAAAAAAAAAGCATATCAATGTAAATAGGAACATGTATATTTTGTATTTTTTTTGCTTACTTATGAAACACTTTAATTTTGAAGCCTGTGACCTCGCTAATGCGTTTTGCTTCTGACAAGAATCTAGGGCCATGTCCGGCTACTCATAATAAATAATTAGTACTTGATAGAATGTCACTGATAAATTGCTGAATATGTATTATTTTACTAATTCTTTTAGTAGTGATAAACAAGACAGCATGAATCATTTCGTGCTATAAAACAAAATGTTAGAAATTGTAAAAAAAAAAAAAAAAAAAAAAAAAAAAGATAATTTACAAGCAATGTCTCAATCATATCTTTCTTTGGCCTGAGTTTGAGTAACGGTTTAGATAGAGTTATAGTACAATAATGTCGAGAACCAACATAGCGTGATTTACAAGAACCCGCTCTAAAAAAAAAAAAAAAAAAAATCGATAAATAAATCTATGTGATATATGTAGAGTGTGTATACCTTTTTATCATTTGAGAAGATGACCATTTTACTTTTACATTTTTAAGCTGATTGTTAAAGTAGGTATGATTAAAATAAGAAAACAGTTGATGTACGTCAGGTGTTTCTTCTTCTAATATACTTTTATCTACTGCAGTAGCTAATTGATATGCCAAAGCCGGGTCTGACGGTTGTGGAGGAGTAAGGGTTTGAGTTGGATTGGTCACAGATTCTTGTTGTAGCTGATTTGTTAATGCTTTATCGGGATTCATGGTTTTTTTTTCTTTAAAAAAAAAACGAGAATAAAAAGAAAAATGAAAGTGATAACATCTTTTATTTACTGTCAAAAAATATTAATCAGTCAAGAGCAGGGTATTAATATGGGTTTTAACATTGACATCGTTTTCAGTAAAAGTTCTTTCAGTTTTACGACCCTTAAAATGCTATTAACTAGTTTATGACATATATTTTTATTTACCTGATTGTCTCACTTTAGAGCATCAGAATGTATTTATATAGAAATATTCGCTGTCAATTTTTGAGTTAAGAAAGCTAATATAGTCCTTTTTTTTTACTACAAAAAAAAAAAAAAAAAAAAAAAAAAAAGTTCAAGTTGAAAGCTGAAGAAGTAAAAAAAAAAAAAAAAGAAAAGAGAGATGCATTCTCTCATCATCAGTAACTGCGATGGGGAGGTATCTAGAGGAACAAAAAGAATGAGTAAAAAACTAGTGTCTTGTGTTTTTAAATTAGACGCATAGTTTTTCATCGGTGCAAGGATATTCGGCTATAGTTTTTTCTTTTTTTTTTTATATGTTCAATTCTAATTTAGGTAATTATATAATTCTATTCTTGGTATTGTTATAGTAGGTTGTAAAGTTGGTTGCGACATAGGTGGTATATAATTGTTTTTATATTTTAAATAGCAGGATTAAAAAGCGGAGAATCCACACACACTTCATGCATTTCGCATAAAAAAATGAATGATAAAAATTAGATTTTTGTCGTGTAACGATTTGTGTAGAAAAAAAAAACAAAAAAAAAACTTTCTCTTTTTTTAAATATGAAAGGGTTACAAGAAGAAGCCCTAATTATTTTGATAAGCTGACTGAGGAGTCATAAAACTAGAAGATATGTTCCAGCCTTTACATGGATATCCTTTTGTGGTTTCAAAAAAAAAAAAGAAAGGGTAAAGTACATGTAACTAAAGTTTTTATACAAATACAACAACATTTCTGGTAAAGGAAATGATTTTCATTGAAACTTTAAATATTTATGTATAAATATTTTTTTTTTTTTTGCTATAGCAACAAACACATTGGTTTTTTAATAACATGTCAATGTGAGTATGTGTTTATTGGGTAGTGATCATTTGATAGTTTATACTTCACTGTTTCGTTTAATATCACAAGTATTAATTTTTATTTTGTTTTACTTTCTCTCTCTCTCTCTCTCTCTCTCTTTTCTTTCTTTTTTATTTTTTTGTGTGGCGTCGTTCAAGTTATTTTATATTTTATCGGTTTGAGAGGACAATAACAATAATTTAAGGGGTTACTTGACAAATCGGATACGGTTCCTGTTCATGTGTCTGTCGTCATTTTATTTCTAAATCGGTCATCACAGAATACCGTACCCCCCCCCCTCCCCTTTCTTCCCCTCATCGTTGCCTTGAGAGTATAATATGTAATGATATCATTTAATAATTTGCTTTAATTCAGCTATAAGGGTAATTAAGTAATCAAAAATAATATTTAAAATTGAAAAGATAAAAAGTGTCATTTCTTTTTGTATTAAAAATATAACGAGTATTTATTACTATGTGTTGTTGTACCACAATTGTTTGTTTTTACAAAAAAAAAGAAAAAAAAACAGACTGTACTATCACACGTCTTGTGCATATATTAAATGATAGTTTCCTGTCATTTTTTTTTTCTCTCTGCGTGATATTTTAGAAGTGTTTAGAGTATCATTTGTTCTTAATGAATGACATGATATGATTAAAATAAAAGAACCGCTTCTTATGTAATATAATATTAGATATTAAATTTTATATTTGTCTGATTTTTTTACAATTAAAAGTTTAAAGTGTTCAAACTATTGTATAATTATTTACATCATGTACCCCTATTTTTTTCTCAAAAAAAAAAAAAAAATGATCCTATTCTTGAAACAATAGTATACATACAAAAGGGCGTTGACGATTGTATAATATATCGGAGAAGTAATTAAAACGATGCTAAAGAGATATAATGGAATACAAGATAAAAAAAAAAAAAAAAGTGTGACTGATGAATAAGAAAAAAGACCTAACGTTTATAAGACCTTTGTTTTTCTCTTTTTCTTCTCTCTTTTTTTTTTTTTTTTTGACTTTCCTAACAAACTTAACAGGGTTGGAAACCAAATTCTTTAATGCCATCACTTAGAGATAAAACTTCAACTACCGCAGCTGAACAAGATCCTCTCATCTCGATCGAAGGCCGTCAACAATACAATTCGATAGGCTCTTCTACTGGGTCTTTTCAAAAGTACATGAATAATGGTAAGTGATCACTTAAAAATTTATTATTTTTATTCTGGATTGTTATCGCATAATTTTTTTTTTTTTACCTATAAATACATCATTTTCTTCCTTTCTTTTTTTTTTTTTATTATCGTTTAATTATTCTTACACATGTCATCTACCCATTCATCCATTACTGCTGTCCCATCTATATCCAATGGATACCACCTTTCAAACAGCGATAACAATCCATTAGAAAAAAAGCCTGCTCCAAGTCCACTAACATATTATAATAATGATAATTCAGATCTTGATCTTACTACTTCTCGTAAATCTCGTTATAGTTCCTTATTGGAAAACATGAGATCTTTCAGAGTCAAGGTAAAATTTTTTTTTTTTATATGAAACTTGTATACACATGGATTGACTCTATTTTAAAATAATAATAATAGCATAGAGAATTTTTGGCTGAATTCATTGGAACAATGGTTTTAATTATTTTGACTTGTGGTATCTCTGCAGAAGAAACTTTGAGAATTGGTGCTCATAGATCATGGTTGACATCTTCATTTGGCTCAGGTAACATATTGAGTTTCTTTAATTCCCATGTCACTCTTTACTTATTAAATCATATTCATTTTAGGTCTTGCTGTACTTGTTGCAGTCTGTATTGCAGGCCATGTCTCAGTAAGTATAAAATCGTTCGTGTGTGTGTGTGTGTATGGATCTTTTTATATTAAAATCTGTCATTTAATAGGGTGCTCATATTAATCCTGCAGTTACAATTACTTTCTGGGCATTCAGTGGATTTCCTACACGTAAAGTACCTACCTATATCTTGGCCCAATTCTTGGGAGCCTTCACAGGAGCTGCGTTATTATACACTATTATTGAACCTGGCATCACCCAATTCGATGGAGGAGAACGTCAGATCTTGGGAGAGTTCGGTACAGCTGGTATTTTCGGAACTTATCCACCACTTTATGTTGGTATTGGATCAGCGGTTGCAAGTGAAGTGATTGGTACCGCCCTTCTTTTATTGGTCATCATGGTTTCTGGCCATCCCAACAATATTCCATTTCGTACAGCTCAAGGACTTATGATTGCAGCTGGTGTGATGACCATCAGTTTAGGTATTGGATATACCTCTGGATTCTCTATTAATCCAGCAAGAGATATGGGTCCTCGATTCTTTACCGCGATTGCAGGTTGGGGTATGGATGTATTTACTGTGCATCATTATTATGCACTTGTTCCTTTGTTAGCACCTCTTTTGGGTGGATTGATGGGTGGTCTTATTTTTACCGTATTTATCGATTAAGAATATATATATATACACGTATGTATACCATTTTTTTCTCTTCTTTTTTAAATAATTATTTTGAATAAATTTGGCAGTTACGTTGATTGTGAAACGTCATGGCTATTATTCTGGAAAAAAAAATATATATATATAAAATCATCGAAATTAAAATTTTAACTCTTTTCTACCGAGAAGACTCTTTTTTGTTTTTGTTTTATTACAAATCAGTTCATAACTCAATTTCGGGTTCTGAAGAGGTAGAATTATATCATTTGATCCATTTATACCTATTACAGATGACCTATACATAACAAAGGTCAATAGGCTTTTTAGACCTATTGCAATGACTTTGTTTGTCTGTATATCCCGTCCACTAACAGGATCAAAAGATTTTTAATCGAACGTCACTTTGGGTTCTGAACGCCCATTGTGGTTGTTGATACCCCTCTTTACGATTTTTTTTTTGCATAAAAGTTTTCAGCTTTAAAAAGACCGGTCACAGTGTCAATAAAAAAAAAAAGGAGGGCTTTTTTTTTTTTTTTTTTTTTTTTTTTGACTTCAACTATGAACTTTTATCAACACGCTGGTCGTATTCTCGACAAACTTGCTAGACATGAAGGAACGATCAAAGGCTTAATCATTGGCGATCCTAAAGTTTGGGATAAAAAGAAGATGTATGCACTTGTATGTGAGACTTTAAAGTGTAAAGTATATATAAAGTAGTTATACTTCTTTTTTTTTTAAAAAAGATCGAGATCTGTTTTCTAATACTTTAAACAAATAGATAAACAAGTTTTGAATGAACTTATTGACAAGTCTAAAATTTGTCAAGTAGAGAAAAAGGTATATATATATATATATACAGACTTTTTTTTTTTTTTTTATGAATTGCATTATTTAACCTTAAATACACCACGCATAGTTAAAAAGATCACTTGCGTTAGTTTTAATTCATGATTTATTATTTACAAAGAGAGGTATTACAGCTCGTAATGATGTACCTTTAAAACAATGTGTTACACGTCATGAAGCTAGACTTAAATCCGAGTTGATTAAAATTAAAGTAAAGCGAGGTGTTACATCAAATGAAGATTTAGTCAGTCAAAAAGTAAAAGATGCAGGTAAACCAAGTTGCAGAGTGAGGAAAAAAAAAATCAAAAATAGTTTTTTTTTGTATTGATATTTTTTTGTGATTAGTACTTATTCCCAGATACGCTCGTATTAATGAACACAAAATTACGATTGGAAAAGCTATCAAGAGTTTTCAAAAGGAAGGTTATACTCTTGTTGATTGCCCAGAAGATTTCCGTGAATTAGGGTATAAAGTTTTGAATATAGTAGTAGCTTAAAGAGAACTAATATATATATATATATATATATATTAGGCTCAAGGATTTTTGTGTAGATCGTCATCTTCCTGATATGCTTGTATTTCACCAAAAGACAGATTTCCATGCTCATCCATTTTATGTGAATGGTAATATGATCTTACAAGATAAAGCATCTTGTTTCCCAGCTCATGTTTGTCAACCTACAAAAGGAGCACATGCGATTGATGCATGTGCTGCTCCTGGTAACAAAACCTCTCATCTCTCTGCGTTAATGAAGAATACGGGTAAAATTTGGGCTTTTGATTTAGATTCTCGTCGATTAGATTTATTAAAGAAATTAACATCTAAAGCTGGTTGTAAAAGTAAGTTTTTTTTTGATTTGATATATTATATAGTTTTTTACTTACATATATATATTTTTTTTTCTATATAGATATTAATCCTGTACATGGATCTTTCCTTGAAACGGATCCCAATGATAAACAATTTTCAGAAGTTGAATACCTTCTTTTAGATCCTTCTTGTTCAGGATCTGGAATTATTAGTAGATTAGATCATTTGGTTGATGATGAGGATGTAAAAGAAAGTAAGGATTATTATTCAATTGATATCGATGATAGGTATATTAAGACGAGTATTATTTTTTTTTTAAAAAAAATAGAGAATGGTAAAGACACTGATGGAAAGACTCAAGAAGAAAGATTACAAAATCTTGCTGATTTTCAAATTTCAATTATTGAGCATGCTCTCAAATGTAAGTTTTTAAAATGAATCGCCCAAAAAAGAAGACTTAATTTTTTTTTAATAGTTCCCAAGGCAAAACGTGTTGTTTATTCTACATGCTCAATTCACCCCGAAGAAAATGAACATGTTGTAAAGACAATCTTAAAGAAACATCCTGACTTCAAATTAGCTACTCGTGATTCAGTCTTACCTACATGGAATAGAAGAGGTATTCCTGAAGAAATTAACGGAAACAAAGGTAAATATAAAATGTCTTTTAAATTAAGTTTATACTAAATATTTGTTTTATAATGTAATATAGAACTTGCTGATTGTATGGTACGTACAGTACCTGCAGAAGATTTAACAAATGGTTTCTTTGTTGCATGTTTCATTAGAAAATCACCTAATGAACAAACAAGTTCAGGAGAAAAGAGAACCTTAGAAGTTGAATCAAATACTACTACTCCAACTATCGCTCATAATGTAGCTAAAAAGAAGAAAAAGAATAACAAGAAGAAGAAAGCTGCTTTAACTCAATAGACTAGAAACAAAATAAAAACGTAATTTGTATATTTCAAGTAATTAGATGACATTCTTTCGTAAAAAAAAAAAAAAAAAAAAAAGCATAATTTATGCAAATGAAATGTATTTTTTTTTTTTACCTGGAGTCTAGATTTGTTGTACCACAAACACATTTAGATACCCGTTCACATCTTTACCGAGTTTGATTATCAAAAAAGATAAAAAAGAAGGGGGAGCATTTTGTACCTGTCAATTACTTAAGTTTTTTAGATTTAAGAATACTGAAAATAAACGTGGTGGTATATGCAATCTAACTATAAAAACAAAAGTACATGCAATTATCAAAAAAAGTAACAAATTCACACTTCTTCAAGTACATAAACTTGTAACGAATAAAAACCCAACATCTACAAAATGATCATCTCAATCAACAGTCCTTTTTTTCTTATCTCCACTGAGTCAAAAAAAAAAAAAAAAAAAAAAAAAAAAAAGTACAAATTCTGATTTTCAAAAAAAGAATATGAACCTGCCCTGACTATTCTTCAACTGATGTCATATATTGCTTCACTTAATCTGCTCAACGCAGATTCACCTGCACCCATCAATGAAGAAGTTTTTCAAGAAGAATTAGCACTTTGGGCAAACGCACAATTCAGTTTTGACACTACACCTGGGTCTGCTCTTGAAGAAGATAAAAACGAAACTCTTTTTGAAACTCTTACCAAACTAACTCAACTAGGTAAGTTTAAAGGGAAGAAGAAAAATAAAAAAATAAAGGATTTTCACTTTAACTTTGTATTTATTTAGTACAACCAAATAATGGAATTCAATCACAACCACAACAGGATATGCCATTAGGTGGATATTATCCAACGAGTACGACTACTACTACAGCAACAGCAAATCTACCTCGAATTGCACCAGCACCTGGACCCACTAGCGCACTTCAATTGTTAGAAAATGTTCATACGTTGAGTAATAACAAGAAACGTAACTCGGAATCAATAGACGATGGAGATCTTAGCGTGGATGATGATAAGCGACGTAGAAATACAGCTGCATCTGCTCGATTCCGTATGAAGAAGAAACTTCGTGAACAAGCGTTGGAAAAGACGACGAAAGAAATGGCTGAAAATGTCGAGAAGCTTGAATCCAAAGTAAAAGAACTTGAAATGGAAGCAAAATGGCTTCGTGCTCTTGTAGTTGAAAAGGATCCAGCTCTTTTACCTTCTAAAAAGGAAGAATAATATATATTTTTTTTTCGGAGATCTTTTTTTTTTTTTTTTTTTTTCATGCAAAAAGGGAAATTGGATCTCTCTTTCTCTGTTCGAAAAAAAAAAAAAAAAAAATAAAATATAATCGAGAGCTTTTGTGTTTCTTTTTTTAAGCTCTTGCTTCTTCTCACTTTATGTTGACCCTTTATTATTATTTTTTTTTTTGTGGAGCTGTATTAGAGTAATATTACGTTATTCATGATCAAACTTGCGTAATCCGAAATAAATCTATTTGATTGGTCCCCAATCAATACATGAAGTGATCCTTTCACTTTTGGGATCTATTTCTTTAAAGTGTCTCTTGAATCGCTCATTTAGCTTTTTTTTTTTTTTTTTTTTTTTTTTTTTTTTTTTTAAACGTGAATTTAAGTTTCCATAGTAACCTAAAAATCGGTAACCTAGAGAATTATATCTCGGTGGCGACAGATTCTGCTTTTTTTTTTTTTTTGGAAATATATAAATAAATAATTATCAAGCATTTTCATGCAGCACTCGAAATGGTTATATATTATGTAATAAATGTCCCGAGAAGAAATATTTAACCCTTTTTTCAAGTTGAAATCGTCCAACTAACAACTTTTTGTTAAAAATGATTATGCCTTTTTCAATTTCAATTTCAAGACTTCAGTTAAAATCATGATTTTTTAGAGGCATATTTATTAGAGAAAAGATAAAAAATAGTTGTAACTTATCATTGCTTTTTTTAAAATGCATAGACCGTATTGAAACCAGAAGAGAGATATTTTGACGGAATAATGTTGGTCGTCAAGTGACAAAACGTGTACTAATAAAGCAATTTTTTTTTTTTTACTTTTGAAAAAATAAAATAAATAAATGCCCAAGTGTGTGTGTGTGGCTGACCCAATAATTCAGGGACAAAAAAACAATGATTTTTAAACTACGAATTTAAAATTTTGTGAGACCATGGCGCGTGTCTTCTTTTTTTTTTCCCAGTAAATTGGGAATTTTTATAACTAAATAATAAAACGCATTGGATTAATATATGTTATAAAACGAGTTAATTCTTTAGACACGTGTGAGCGAAACAATGGTCCTGGTTCTGAAAAAAAAAAAACTCTATTTTTATAAAAAGTTAAAATTCGTTTCAAGTTGCCAATTTCGGTAATTTTCTTTTTCAATATTTGAAAATTCTGTATTTTTTTTTTGCCGTTTTTCCATCATTTTTTGTAAATAAGATAAAGGGGGGAAGGGTACCTTTTTAATAAACGAAATAAGTTACCGTATTTACCTTATTAAGCTAATTACCTTATGTTGAAAGGAAATGAACTTGTGTATAAATAGAGCTTTGTAAGTTATTTTATAACCTTTTTTTTTTTCTTTTGATATATTACAAATAAAAATATATTTAAAATGTCTGCTGGTAAACTCTCTGTCTCTCCTTGTAAGTGTTAATCTACTATTCTCTCTCTCTCTTTCTCGTTATTAACATATATCTTTTTATTATATAAAGTAACCATTCATGGTCTCGATCAAAATGGATTCCCTAGTAAGTTTTTTTTTTTAAATACACATCTTTGTATATATCATTGATTTTTTTTTTAAAACAACTTTATTAGCTTCTCAAACCTTTATTGGTTGTTACGTTTCTCAAGCCGAAAAGCAACGTACAAACTCTGCACAAGGACCTCAACCTCATTTCGTAGATACTTTGACATAGTAAGTACAAAAGAAAAAAAGAGAGCGTACATATATATAGTAGCGAGTGCGAAAATTGATATATAACTTACACAAAATGTACATATATATAATAATAATAGCAATGTGACAGAAGCCAATGATACACTTTACCTTGACGTTGTCAATGAAGATCCTTCTCACCCAGGTCTTATCGGTTCTGGTCGAGTTCCTTTGAAATCTGTGATTGATTCAGGTCGTTTCGAAGATTGGGTACCTCTTCAATCTAGTTCTGGTGGACATCTTGGTCATCTTTACATGAAATTATCCTATACAGCAGTAAGTTTATAACATATATATATTTGAAACTATAATAATAATTTTTTTTTTTGTTATGTTTAGTCTTCTTCTTCAGGATCTCCTGCTACTACTAGTCCTTATGGTGTCCCACCTACTATGAATGCTGCTGCTCCTCCTACCCCAACACCTACTGAGGGTGAACAACGTGATATCTCTGGTGGTGCTCCTCCATATAACCCTAATGGTAGTTACACTACTGGTGGTGGTTCTGCAGCTAGTTTTAACCCTGGAGCGGTTGCAGCTGCCGGAGCTCCTCTGGCTACTCCACCTCTTGGTACCCCACCAGTTGCTGCTGTTCCTAGTGCCAAACCTAAAAAAGAAATTCCTGACTGGATGGTAATAAGATTTTTTTTTATATATACTTTAATATGTATACTCAATTCTACAAAAAAATAGAAATATGGTGGTGCCGCACTTGCAGGTGGTGCCGCTGTAGGTCTTGGTGCATGGGCAATTAATGAATTTAATTCTGACGAAGAAGAAGAAGAAGAAGCCAAGCAAGCTTATGAAGCTCAACAACAACAACAACAAGCACAAGCACAATCTCAAATGTATTCTGAAAACCCATATGCTGCTCCTATGGCTGCTCCTCAAGAAAATTACGCTTCTAGAGCAATGTATGAAGGAGAGGATGAAGATGCTTATGAGGCTCGTAGAAAAGAAGAAGAGGAACGTTATGAAGAACGTCGTAAGGAGGAAGAAGAACGTTATCAACGTCATCTTGAGGAGATGGAACAAGCTGTAGAGGATGCAGAAGAAGCAGCTGAGGATGCAGAAGAAGCAGCAGAAGAAGCAGAGGAAGCAGCTGAAGAAGCAGAGGAGGCCGCTGAAGAAGCAGAGGAGGCCGCTGAAGAGGCAGAGGAAGCCGCAGAGGAAGCAGAAGATGCCGCTTCGGATGCTTCAAGTGCTGCATCAGATGCGGAAGAAGCGGCTGAAGAAGCAGAGGAGGCCGCAGAGGAAGCAGAGGAAGCCGCTGAAGAGGCAGAGGAAGCCGCAGAGGAAGCAGAAGAGGCCGCAGAAGAAGCAGATGAAGCCGCAGAGGAAGTTGAAAAATTATCTATCGATGACTCTAAATGGCGCTAAATTATCTGCATATAATTTTTTTTTTTTTTTTTTTTAATACCTTTTACATCATTATATCGTTTTCTTTTCTTTTCTTTTTTTACATACACCCCCCCCCCCCCTTCAAAAAAAAAATAAATAAATAAAATTTCTTAAATAGAGTATACATCCAGTTGTCAGTTTTACAGTGAGAAAAAAAAAAAAACCATCATGAATTGAGTGTCCGAAATGTGACTTTTTCGATTACGAGAACCATGTCTTTCTCGCTTCTTTTTTTTCATCACTTTCCACTCTCTCTTTTTTTTTTTTCAACCCTTGGAAACATATTTTTTCCTTTTACTTTTTAAAAAACACTTGTACTTTACTTTTTTTTTATATATATATATATAATATAATATGGGACATTCTTCACAAGATCATTCTAGAGATCCTTGGTAACCAAGAGAGACAAGAATTAAAAAAAAAATACCCTTGGAAAAAAAAAAAAAAATGGTACTAAACAAATTTTTTTTTTTCTCTCTCTATAAAATAGCCCTTGGGTTATTCTCAACGATTTAGGTGGTGCTTTTGTTATGGGTGCAGTAGGTGGTGGTATTTGGCATTCAGTTAAAGGAGCAAAGAATTCACCCAAGGTAAATACATGTAAAAAAAAAAAAGGGGTTCAGAAAAAAAAAATCTGACATATGTGTGTGTAAAGGGTGAACGTTTGACGGGTGCAGTTTCTGCTATGAAAGCTCGTGCACCCGTATTAGGTGGTAACTTTGCAGTTTGGGGTGGTCTTTTCTCAACATTTGATTGTGGTTTAAAGGGTATTAGACAAAAGGAAGATCCATGGAATTCGATTATTTCAGGTGGTTTGACTGGTGGTGTATTAGCTGCTCGTGGTGGTGTTAAAGCAGCTGCTGTTTCTGCTGTGGTTGGTGGTGCTCTTCTTGCTTTGATTGAAGGTGTTGGTATTGGTATCTCTAGAATGACTGCTGATCAAAACAAGCCTGTCATGCCTCAAGTAAGTTTCTTTCTTGTAAATTATTATGATTATCTGCTAAATATCTCCTTTTCTAGATCTAAGAAAAAAAAAAAAAAAAAGAACACTACACTTTGAAAAAAAATATATATATATATATAGATTTTATTTACTTTTTGATAAAAAAAAAAAAAAACAGAACCCCTAACAACAACTACAACAACACACTTTTCTCTCTCTCTCTCTTTTTTTTTTATTTATCCCCATGTGTATATATATACGTCACCCCTCTCTCCTCCTTTTTTTATTGTATTAGTGCTATCTATTTGTCTGGTCAAGATACCTTGGATTTGATTATCATGGATTTTATACAATAAATGATTTTGGACAAAATAGAAGAAAAGGGGAGCGTTTTTTTTTTTTTTATGTGTGTGTCAAAAAAAAAAAGAGAGAGAAGATACATGTTTGATTTTTATGCTGCTTTGAGGGATCACTTTTACCCCGCTCTAGTTATTATTCGAGACACATTATTCAGTTTTAACAGAGTGCAGATATATAACAAAGCTTGGTATTTTATTAGTCTTCTATGAGGATCGAGGGATTAGAGACTACAACATGATACTTTTTTTTTTTTTTTTTTTTTTTTTTTTTAGTGCAAATTATGTGTAGATCCCGTTCAATCACTGTAGAGATCAATTGTTATTAAGTAAAGAAAGGGATTGGTTAGATGTATTCTGTCACCAAGTTAATTTAATATCCAATTCAAAACCTATTTTGTTAAGTTAAGCAAGAAGGACGACTTTCTTTTTGGTTTGCCTGAAGAGGTAGTACAAATATTTATAAGCAAATGTTCAGCTATATAGATGTTTTTTTTTATCACTTCTCTTTCTCTCTTTCCTATTTTATATATAAAAAAGGAAACTTTTTTTTTTTTATTTTATATAACCGTTCTCTTCACTCTTTCCTTTTTTTTTTTTTTTTTTTTTTTTTTTGAATATACATTATATATATATATATATATATATATATTCCGAATAAATGAGTTCACAAACAACTCTACCACCATGGTTACCAGTTTCCTACATACTATCACAACATCTAGTTGAAGATAAATTGCATAAACGGTTTCTGACGAGCAATGAACGAAAATACTTTCAAGATGCCTTGAGTAGTTTTGCAACGTGGATAGGGTTCATCAATCAACATCATACAGCCGTACCAGAAATAGAAACGGCAGCGTTTCGTGTACGTTCTATGCTTTATGAACAGTATATACCCCATCTATTTCATACGAATCGGCCTTGTTGTAAAGCGTTTGATCTGGATCCTTTATTAGAACAAGCGCGACTTTTATCTCTACCGTCTTCTGAAGTCATCAGTCGAGAATGGCAATGTTATTTAGATTCTCATATTAAAAAATCGATACAGAATACGGACGATACAAAGCAAGAAGGTATATATATATATATATAAACACATGTATAACTTTTTATTTTATTTTATTTACACAACATTGTACAGCTTCAACTCCCAGTACAAACAATAAAGAAGAACCATCTATCGTGACTGATAATGTACCACTTCGAGATATTTTTCATACATTGGAATCAGATAGAGCTGCTATGATTGAACAACGTAAATTAGAGGTAAAATATATATATACATATATATGTAATTCCCGTCTTTTTCTTATATATATATATATATATAATACATTAGGAATTTGAAGCACAAGAGGAATTGAATGAACTAGAAGAAGAGAAAGAAAATGATGCAGCGAAATCGGTAAACTTGCATACACACACACACACAGAAAACACAATTGATTTTTTTTTTTTTTTTTTTTTTTTTTTTTTTAGTTATCTATATTTAATGCAGACGGCAATTTCAATTTAAAGGTAAAGAATTAATAAATAATGATTTGATTGATATAAATGTACTCAATTCAATCTATTTAGTACCTTTTACAAGGCATTGTAGCCAACAGGCAAAAGACCTCATTATCTGATCGCGAATTACAAAACTTGTTATCTGATTTCAAACCACATCGATCAAAATGGGTAAGACAAACAAGTGAAGAAAGAAAGATATATATATATATAATAGAAAATTTTAAAACCTTTTTTTTCTCTTTAGGCAAATGATGATCGAGTGGGTCAAGAAGAATTATATGAAGCATGTGAAAAAGTTTTGACTGATTTAAAAAATTATACGGAACATTCAACACCATTTTTGAACAAGGTGAATAAACGTGAGGCACCTGATTACTTTGAAAGTGAGTTTTTATTAAAATCATGAATATCGTCATGTGTGTTTTCTAATTGAATTTTTTGTATAGTCATTAAAAAGCCAATGGATTTGGGAACAGTGACGAAAAAGATGAAGAATCTTGTTTATAGATCAAAAAAGGAATTTGCTGATGATCTTTATTTGATTTATGATAATTGTCTTACCTATAACACAAATTCGGTAATACATACATACATACATACATACAGAAAAAAAAAAAATGATGTTTTACTCTAATTTTTTTAAAATATTTTAGGCAAGTGAATATAGAAAACATGCAATTGCAATGCGAAGAAAGACAGAACGATTAATGTCAAGAGTTCCAAATATCAGTATCAAAGAAAGAATCGAGACAGAGATAGAAGAAGAAGGAGATGAAGTGAGTGAAGAAGAAGAGCATGAACCACATCGGGTATCCAAGAAATCCTCAGGAAAACACATGGTTTCGATCGAAAGAAAGACAACACCTATTGTTCATAAAGATCGTGAGAGATCCAATACAGCACCTGCTATGGATCCAAGTTACTTGACAGATACAGATACTGCCTTCACACCTGATCGCATTGGGACACCACAGCATGAACAATATGGTGGTAAACACCTAAAGAAATTAGAAGGTGATGAAAACATTGATTTAGAACAAGAAGAAAAGAAATTAGGTGCAGAAATTGATGCAGATATGGGGGAGTTACAAGATCAAGTTTGGAGAGATAAGACGAAAAAGACTCGAGCAAAGATTACAGTAAGTGTTTGCTTTTTTAAATATAGAGAGCTCTCAAAAAACTCATGTCATACTCTTTTTTTTTTTTTTTTTTTTTTTTTTTTTTTTATATATATATATATATAAGACTGATGTTGAAAAACAATATCAATTTTCATTTTGTGAAAGAGAAGCATTAATTCGATCCGGATTTGATATGGAACGATTTTCAATGATTGAACATTTACATGATAAACCCGAATCCGTATTAAAACTAATACGGTGTGAGCCAGAAAAGTTTATTAAATGGACAGAACGAAGGTTAGGTAATACAACGTTATATGATGATTTTGATTTAGATTCAAGTGATGATGAGAATTCCGATGCGTTTTTTTCAAGAAAGATTTCGAAACCAAATAAAGAAATTGATGATTCTACAAAAAGTGATTTGTTCTTGCCTGATTATGAATTAACGAGTGGATTACCTGAAATTGAAGGTGTTTATGAAGATATCTCGACTTTAGAATCTAAACAATCGTAAGTCTCTTTTTTTTTTTTAAATAGTGATTTGACCTTCTCTCTTTTTTTTTTAGTTATCCAAATATGTCATTAGATATCTATCCAGAATTATCTTTTCCAAATTATGGGTTAAACCCTATTATTGATCGAAACAATACGACTTTAAAAAAAATCAGAATCATGTATTCTAAATGTAACGCTATTCGTAACAACGTACCGGTAAGAAAGCTAAATTCTGTCTTATTTTACTACAAAAAAAAAATATTAAATAATGCCTTTTTTTTTTGTAATACAGATTTCAACATTAGCTTCTTCTATTGAATTAGATCCTGTTCAAATCCAAGAACCAAAACAATTGACATTACCAACAGACCTATCTAAATTACCGCCTTTAACGTTAGATAATGAATCAGGTCATCAAATGTCACAAAAGGTCTTGACAAAGCTTTTAACTCATGCCGGATTTGAGGGAGCTAAATTAGGAGCTTTAAATGTATTGACGGATATTATGACGGATTATATTACAACCATTGGAAAGACCTTAAGAACTTATTGGGATGATTATGGACATAAAATGGATGGCGATGTAAAAAAAAAAAAAAATTGGTTCATAAATGATGCTCTTTTTTACTTATTTTTTTTTTTTTTACTCTGTAGGAAATGTTATTACATACATTATATGAAAATGGTGTAATGAATATATCCGAACTTGAAAATTATGTGCATGATGATGTTGAAAGAGGAAGTAATCGTTTAGACGATTTACATCGTAGACTTCAAACTTCTTATCAGGATTTATTATCTGTACGTTTCTTCTTACATATGTATTATACGATCCTTTGATTTTTAATCTAATGCATTTTATTAGGGTCCTGTACAAGAAGGAGAAGAAGAAGAAGATATACTAAACGAAGAAGAGACATTTGTTACGTAAGTAATCTTATACCAAAAACCCTTTTTTATATAAAAATTAATTTTTTTTTTATTTTTATTAGTGGTATTTTCGGCGAGGATATTGGTGAAGATTACTTTGGGTTCAAGAATATTGGTTTAGATCAAGAATATAGTTTAGATTCACTTACTGTAATGTATTTTTTTTTTTTTTTTTTAATATTCATACAATTCATACTGATTTTTTTTTCTTTAGATCCCGAGTAGATTATGGTTTGGTAAAAACAAGGAAAAAGTAAAAATACACGGCGAGTAAGTTTTTTTAAAAAAAAAAACAAATAAAGTAGATCCTTAAACTTTTTTTTATTTATATCTTTATAGTACAGCAAAAGAAATACAGTATAAATACCCACCACCGCCTAATTTCCTACCTGTGACATCCGAAAAAAACATTATTGGATTACTACAACCATACTTTATAAAACGACTTTCGGAACCGCCCTTAATAGAAGACGAGTTTATCCCTAACCGTAACAAGAACCGACCACGGTACCCACCTACCAACAAGAACAGTGCGGGCAAGAAGAAATTATCAAAAGAAGGTAGTGGCAATGGATTAGGATCTGGTAACGACCACAAGAAATCGAAACGAAAGCGACCTACAGAAGAGATTGTAGCCGAAAAAGCTGAACGAGCAGAAAAGAGGCGACAAAAGATGGAAGAAAAAGCATTACGTATTGCAGAAAAGGAAAAGAAACGTAGATTACGTGAAGAGTTAAAAGAACAAGAGAAATTGGCTAAGATGGAGGCGAAAGAGAAGAAGAAGGCACAGAATAATAAAAAGTTGAAAGGGTCGTCAGCTGCTTCTTCTATCAAGGGAACTTCGGTTCCGCCTGGTGGTGGAGATTCAGGTATGGAAGATGAGGAGGATGATTAAATTATAGGCTGAAAGTCAATTATATATATACATATGTACATACAGGATTTCCCACTGTTTTTGGGATTTTGATTTGAAAGTTTTTTTTTTTAGAATTAAATTAGAAAGTTGTTCGAACGAAGTGAATTATTTTTTGAGCTTTTTATTTTTTATTTTTTATTTTTGAATAGTAATTAATTGTATAAATATATACATTAGTGTTTGTTGTTATGTAGCGTATCATTTCCATGTTAAATGTTATTTCCTGAATTCAATTAATCAATGAAATTTTTATTACTTTCTAAAAAAATAAAAACTTTCTTTTATATATTTAGTACATATATATATATATATATAGTAAAATAGTAATTGAAGAGGCGTTGTACGAATAATGAAACCTAATCTAGGTTTCGACCTTCAGTTGCCCACGTTGCTTTTCATGGATAAACTAGTTCCTGAAGATTAGCCAAGTTCATGTAACTGACTGCTGCTGTGCCTTATAATTAATATAAAAAGGAGGTTTATATCAATAAATACGATGATGTGATTTATATAAAAGAATCAATTAAGTAATCAGAGTAGATAAACTTGTTGTATAGAAAAATAGAAGGAAGTTGAGAACATATGATAATTACATGAGAATATAATGTACTCTCGTTCACAACAGCTTCTCAATCTTATAAACAGCCCATAAATAGACTCTTAGCTGGTATTATCTTGGTATAAAAGGCTGCTCAACCCGAGCAATGGACTTTTTTTTTGTTATTAGACTTCACTTAATAAAAGTCTAGAAAAAAAAAAGAAGTTTCATCATAATTTTCAGTCTTTAATATTTCTAGTGGATGATAATTTTACAAATCTTGTGAATGATATTTTAAAATTTATAGTGAATGTCATTTTTAAAGGTACAGTGAATGTCATTTTTAAAAATGCAGTGAATGATACTTTATAATCTATAGTCAGAATGACATTTTAAAGATTTAGTGAATGATATTTTCGAGCTTATACAAGGATACAAATTGTGGAAAAAAAAATATATCGATATGTCAAGTATATATATATATATATACATATATTTGACAGCAGTTGAAATTGTATTTAAAACTGTTTTTTGTATCAGAAAATTAAATTATTATTTCCTTAAAAAGGTTCTATTAAACTATATACCCTATTCAAAATCTACATTTTTTTTTCGTGATGCTTTCTAGCGTGTGTGTGCCTGAATCTGTTTATTCTACCCTATGTCAAAGAGATCTTCATTGGCTGAAAAACGTAGTTGGGTAGTCATAAAAAAAGGCACACCGACTCTTTTTTTTTCCTCATCATCTTAAAAAAGAAATGCTTATAAATGATGCAGACAAAACAAAAAATAAAGTAGCTGCTCAGAAACTATAATTATATGAAGAAAACCGACTTATTTTGTTTTACATTTCATTTTCGTTTTTTTTTTAAAAAAAAAGATGCATGGTTAGAAAATTATATATGTGCGTAGTAATAAGCATTTATTTTTGCATAAAAAGATCTTTTTTTTTTTATTTGTACGTTTTCAAAGTAACAACTTTGCTAGCACATAAAAAAAGAAAGTGATAAACTATTATAAACATTTATGCTAAAATGTAAATAGATATTGGAAAAAAAAAAGCGATGAAGAGAATTAAATAGTAATACCAAACATAATATTTTTGGAGTCGCTATTGCGGCTTCAACAGAGAGGGAAAGGAAACTAAAATTTTCCTTAATGTGGCGTGTGAAAAAATATATGATACCAATAAGAATCGAGTATATCCATGAATGGGAAAATTTATGCCAAGTGTCTTTTTTTTTACACAGTGTATTAGTGTTGAATGGTACTAACAATACAAACTAAAATACGGTGGCCATCCAACCAGAGCTTGAAATAATACGAAAACCTGTCAATGTTTACTTTTAACATGAAAAAAATTTTTTTATGCTTATTTTCTTTTTTTCTTTTTTTTTTCTTCTTCTTCTTCTTTTTTCTGTAAGCCGTACTCAAGCGAAACCTGCTTTTATTGCAATCGGATAGGAAGTTGCAGATGTATCTGGCGAGTAGATCGCATTTTTGAAGCTTTGGTGTACGTAGTTTATTTCTTCATGAACCCTTTCGTACTTGCTCTGGTGATACTGGATATAGATGAAAGAATGGTGGCTCATCTCTTACATATTACCTCTTCGTCAAACGCTATGCTTGTTTTATTTCAGAGAGTTATATCAGATTAATTCTGTACTGGCTCACTTTGGTTTGCAGATCTCTGATGTGATTTTTGTACAAAGGTATTAGAAAGGATTGTTTATTACGTCTTTGGTGAACCGTGGTACTTCTTAATATGTCTAGCATAGAAGCTTGTAGTATTTTAGTAATGTGGTGGTATATGATGATTTTTGATATGCTGAAGTGCTGATAGCTTTATGTATGGAAATGGTGTGTTTTCCGTCTTTGATGAATCGAAGATAAGTAGGTGTTTAGGTGTTTGGTGTAGCTTTTGGAAGTCTTGACTTCACTGGATGAACTATTTTTATTTTCCTTGCTTCTTCTTGTTCGTCTGGTGTTCTCCTACAATCTAACTTGATTGTTCTTGATAAAGAGTCTACTTGACCCGGGTTTACTTCTTACTTGGTTATCTTCTACTAGAATCTTGTCTTCTGCTTGGGGTTTCTATAATGTCAATCAACCAAAAAAAAAAAAAAAAAAAAAAAAAAAAAAAAAAAAAAAAAAAAAAATACAGTACAGTTTTGCAAAAAACTCTTTCTTTCGCGGTTTTTACTCTTTTTACGCGCTTACAACATAAATCAATTTGTTTAAACAATTTATAGACCAACCACCCCTCTCTTTAAAAAGCAGACTCAAAAACCAAAAAAACACAAAAAAAATATAAAATTTAAAAAAATGGTTGACATTCTAGAAACACCAAGCAAAAGACATGATCCCAGTAGAAGAAAACCAAGACGGTTGTAAACCTTGATCAAGTGGACTCTTCATCAAGACCAAACAAGACTGACTGTAGGAGAAAACTAGAAGGACAAGAAGCTGGAAGGAGAATAAATCTAAAGTTCTGAAGGTGTTGTTGAGATGGAAGAAAGCTGCAACAAACACTGACACACCTACTTACTTTCGCTTCATCATAGATAGAAAATTTACCAGTTTCATACATAAAGCTATCAGTACTTCAACATATCTGTATCATCATCATGTATCACCATAATACTATTATAGTGCAAGCTTCCATGTTAGACATATTGAGAAGTACTATGTAGATACGATTCACCCGAGACGTAGCAGGCAATCCATAATACTTTTGTATAAAAATCACCTCAGAGATCTGCAAACCAAAGTGGTTCAGCACAGAGTTAATCTGATATAATTCTCTGAAATAAAACAAGCACTGCATTTGACGAAGAGGTAATATATAAGAGCAAGTGAGTTGTTGTTTGGAAGTCTTATTTGGTGATCTGGTTCCAGTCTTAAGGTATTAGTGACAGGGTACGCTATTTATATCAGGTGGATAATTTTCGCTGGTCAAAAGTTCTGGGTGTCTGGGCATGTGTCCTCCGTTTGTGGTAATCGTAACAACCTCATTGAGTGTAACGCAAGGGCCCTATAGTGAAGTAAATAAGCTGGTATCATACAAGTTGGGCTTTGGCTCAGGCGAGAAGGAAGCAAGGACCCTTGACCGGTGAGCCTTGTTCTATAATCAAAATTCTTTGCTTGTTGGTATTCGGTACGGATAATAAGTAGTGAGAGCGGGATGTCTTGATTGTATGTCTCGTTGGTTGAGTGGGTTTTTATGAATCTTCTACTTGTTTGACGATACAGAATAGGGTACCGTTAGTTGGTGGCGGGTAAATAGACCGCGGGACGTGATCGTACGTCTAACACAATATGCTTGCATGAGCAGATCCAGTTGATCGTATCTTGGGTTTTATTGCATCCACTAACACTTTACAAGCGGTAATATTTTTGGGACCAGATGTGTTTCCGCCTTCTCGTGGCTGTTGTCCTGTTAGTATCATTGTAGTTTTTATAATTACTTTGAGAACCAAGAGAAACACTTTTTTTTTATCTAGCTATTAATAAATAAATAAAAAACATATTTTTAATATATCATTACTTCTGTTTATACATAAAACTATAAATTCTACCTTTAACTGTTTTTTATTCTGCCTACATTAATTGTAAGTGGCAATTTATGCGAGTTGAATATGTTGGAGGGCGTTTTTTTTTTTTTTTTTTGACGCTCCAATTTTTTCTCCTATTTACTTTATGCTTTAATTATATAAGCATTATAACGGGTACCAGTATAAAAAAAAAAACAAAAAATATTGAAATTATTTATTATTTATAAGCACATTAATTCTTTACTCTCTTTTTTTAATATTTTCAAGCCCTACGTATCTGCTATCCATTAAAATACTTGACAATTGTAAACAGCGTTGTTTCGAGCTCTAGTTAACTGTTGAAGAGATGTACATCTGCTAAATTAAATATGGCAGGAGACAACAGTAGTGAATTGTTGCGATAAATTTGTAATGATTTACCTTGATGTCGTTGATTTGTATAAATAATAAATAATAAATACTCGAGATAGTCTATATTATGTTTCAACTGGTTTTTTCTTGATTTCAAGTGTCAAAAATAGTTTTTATTCCATCAACTATACCCGAACCTGTCATAAATATCCCGTATACAGTTTGTGATGATGCTTTTTGGGATAAAAGAATGATCACTCCATTGTTGTAAATGTTGAATCCATCGTTGTATAATTTAGTTAACGGATGAGTGTTGATGATTCCATAGCAATTCTCTGTTCAATTAACTGTCTAATATGTAGCCTTGATACACCAAAAGTATTAATGCCCAAAAAAGATGTCAACGCCGTTAGTTTTAGAGTAGTTTGATGTAATAATTTTGAGTTATACAACGTATGTCTCATATTTTGTTGGTAGATACTGTGAGGGTCATACTTTCTTTGTTGATGAGAAAACCAAGACGTTGAATTGTGGTTGAAGAAGGAGCTACTTGGATTTCTTTTGGTTGACCAAGAAGTCTAGACCTGATAGTTTTTGTTCAATTTATTTCATGGTTTTGTAAATATCACAGTAAACAATGTCGAATGAAAACCTGAATGATAGTGGATATCTGTATGAATCCTTTCCGTTACTTCTGCTTCGATAATAATAATATGTTGTGTTTGAGAAAGTTGAGGGAAGCGATAATGTTGATTTTGTATTTCGCCTATTGTTGAAATAAAAGGCAATATTTTAGAAAGTAAGTACCAAAAGCAAAAGAAAAGATGATCAGACCTTATAATTATTAAAGATACATTTTATTATTATCTTTTTTTTCTTTGAATATTAAACAATAAAGACAAGATTGGTAACACGAAAATAGCTTCCTTTAAAACACAGGATAATGAAAGTTTTGATGGTAGTTATTTATTTGACTTGAACCAATTATCAAACATTCAGTCAACAAAGAGCCCAACTTATCGAATAGTAACTAACACTAACTGTAGAAGACATTCAACTCATTTCACTTTATACTAAGGGATATGTATGAAAAGAAAAAAAAAAAGGTGGCAAATAATATATACACGATGTCCTTTATTTTCTGTCATTGTCTATATGTATGTATATATAATATATAAAGACGGGTAATCCTACAAAGATACTTGTTGATAATACGCTTACATAAGACCACAAATCAAAAGTAATGTTATAGTTGTGTTTACACACTCGTTAATTGAAAGATATCCTCTTTTTATACATAATATAGAGTAATAATATTTCCGCTGTTGCTCTTTACCTACTGTTAAATTCACCCATGGAGCTCAATTAAACTTTCAATCTAACCAAAGACTGTAATCACAATATTAGTTTGAAAATAATAAAGCCTTTACGTTTATGTTAAGGTGAGATGATAATAAATTCTGTTTCTACGGCGCTTCAGTCTCTGTGGTTTTTTTTTGTGACACACTTTTTTTTTTATCATAATTTTTTTTTTGGAAACGTCATCAAGATTACGAATAAAAAAAAAGTATACAAAATAACCCTGTTGTTCCTCCTTTTATACCCATTATTATCTTTTCTTTTGCAAAGTATAGTGTTCTATTGTTTGATTGTGATGCGAATGTAGCGGTTTTGTTACCGTGGAACATTTACAATGTTTTGACATGCCGCAATCAGCACTTCTCGAAGTGTAATGCATTAGTTCTCTACTTGCGAATTAGTATAGATCTCGACATTTCTTTAATCTAAATCTGTAATTAACTTACCATGGGATAGTTCCTGGTCCTAGAAGTTTACTTCTGGGAGGTCAAGTATATTGATGCATAAAGATTTAAAGATTTGAATACCAGTTGCTTCTGGGTTTCTTTTGTCGGGTATCTATTGTTCTATTTGTGATACAGTTAATATGGTGCCAATAGTATCGATTTTCTGCTGTCATCACCAGGTGTTTGCTTATTTAGTATTACCGGTTATTGTCATGGCTGGCAGTGTTGCTATGACAGGTGTTGCTTTAGCTGTTGTTATGATGGTAAGTTATTTTTTTTTTAAATATATTATATTTCCAAACAGTTTCCAACACTTTCTTACACCCATTTTAGAAATATTGCTATTTGTAGTCTGCTGGAACTTGAAATCAAAAGGACAAAACGGTTGTTGTTATGATGGTAAGTCATTTTTTTTTGTATTATGTTTCCAAGCAGTTTCTAACAGTTTCAGCAATGTAACGGGTTTGTAAAAGCAATGATCAAGTTTTGTGAATTCTATTTTCTGGCGAGTATGCTCTATCTTGATGAGTCCTGTCTCCTTTCTCTTCCGTCCTCGTTTACGAGCGGTTCGTGCAGTTTAATCCTGGGTGTAATGGCACGTAAAAACCATACGGATATCGAAGGGAGAGTTAGATTGTTGATGGTTCTCATCTCGGTAGATGTTATCTCAAAGGAAAGTATTATGATCAAAGGTTGATTGTTGCCACAACACCGCAGGCAATTAGTGATTCTATTTTTTTGGCGAGTATTATGTTCTATCTCGGTAAGTCCTGTCTCTTTTCTCTTCCGTTCTCGTTTACGAGCGGTTCGTGCAGTTTAATCCTGGGTGTAATGGCACGTAAAAACCATACGGATATCGAAGGGAGAGTTAGATTGTTGATGGTTTTTATCTTGGTAGATGTCATCTCTAAGAAAAATATTATCATTGGTTGTTGTTGTGTTGTTGTACTTATCCGTTGTACCCTTATAATAGTCCTTTATTATTAATCAAGCAATTCAAACTTGGTGGGGCCATAAAACTAAAATGTCAACGTCAACACCCATCAAACACTCTATCAGATGAAATTACATGCAGCAACGTTAACACCATTAAATGCCCTATCAAATGAAAATACATACAACAATATGAATCGCAAAACTAAAATGCCAATTACCAACACCACCAAACCTCCCATCAAAAGTGTATGTACATACAGTAGCATTAATTCCACTTTAAATGCTTCAAATAAGCTAATGCATTTTAGAAATAAAATTATTCTTTACTATGTAATTTAACTTAGCTGATAAAACTTAGTTTCCTTTGATATGCTGTCAAATACATAGATAAAACCATCTTTCTTTCTTTTTTTTTTGTTTTTTTTTTGTTAAAGTGTATCTTGTCTTTACCATCCAATAATTTAACGTTTAGACTTTAGTTATTTATCATGTTATTTATATCTTAACCACATATTGGACTTTTTTTTTTTTTCTTTTATTATAAATATACATCTTTGCAAAAAACCAATTAGCAAAATATTTGTTTTTATTTACAGTAACTAAACTTAAACTGATATGGTTGATAAAGTATAAGTGCAATGTTAGTTCAGCCTTTGTTTAATACATAAAGCTCAAAAGGCACCACCACAGTCAGGAACTCCAAAGGCGTCACAAATCGTATTTTTTTTTGTTGTTGTTGTGCCCCAATGATAGTAACTTTGTTTTAACAAGAAATTTATCCTCGACATTCTCTGTATCCTCAAGCATAATACACGCTTGTTCCAGCCATGTTTCGTTTAAATTGTAATCTTCTTCATCTAATTGATTAGCACCGAAGAAATAAAAATCCTTAGTGATGGTTATACCTTCGTCGTAATCAGATTCAGAATCTAAATTGGTATGTCAGGATCAAGACTGTTAAAAAAAAAAAAAAAGGCACAGGAAAAGTCGTCCGCATAAATTGTAATCAGAGGCTTCCATAGCAGAGATTGAAAGACGAGAAAACAATATCTTTTCTACTTCTCTGGTGATATCATTGTAAATATATATATATATATTAAATTCAAAGTAAAATCAAAGTCTTGGTTATATTACAGTCAAGTAGTTTATCCACTGAAACATATTCAGAACTAAACACAATTCACAAAGAGGAAAGGTGGCGATATGTACTATTTGTTAAAAGCTAGTTAAGCCCAACGATTTGTATTTTGTAAAGTGAACAGTTCTTACCTATTGTTGAGATATAAGAATAAATGCAAATATACCTAGAAAAAGTATCTGCTTACCTTTTACCAAGATGCCACATACGACCGGAAGAGGCAATCTTATGAAGAATAAGATTGATCGGCATTATATTACTTACATTTGTTTCCCTAGTTTTACAAGGTCTGAGAAGGGATTCCCAGAGTTTACGTCAACGTTTCACTCTTTATATAGCTACTAAAGAAAAAAAAAAAAAGCTTCTTTACGCTCACTCTTCCATTATACTTCCCTTAGGTTGACTCTCTCCACTTAAAAAAATTGCTTTCGCGACCTGAAAAAAGGGGTAAATAAAAATCAAATACATTAGTATTTCATTGTAAATGCATACATAATGAATTAGTAGTTGTACAACATTTTTTCTTGAAAAGTATTTTACACAACAATCCCGTATTGTATGCACATACTTTAAATATAAAAGTGAATGATTACTAGTTCAAACTAATGTAAACAAATGCTAAATAACTCAATAGTTGACAACATTTTTTTTTTTTTGTGTGTACGACTTGGTTGAAATATTTCAGCGGGAGAATAACCTTTTTCTTTGTGAAATAGTGATGCTGCTGCTGCTGAAAGAAATAATAAAACCGGGTCCTGATTTCGGAAACTGAGAAAGGCAGGTAATACAAATTCATTGTTACAGAAAATATTGTTTTTTTTTTTTTTTTGCAAACAATTATCTAATTGTTTGAAAAATTATAAAGTATGATCTCACCTCGCAAATAAATCTGAGAATCACATTTTACAACAATAAAGTTTTCGTTGTTGCTATTATTTTCTTTGTAATAAAATGGTGTTATACATGTCTCACGGGTGATAGGATGGGACTTCCGGGCAAATTTATCTTCTTAGGGAGGTAATAAAAAAAAAAAAGGGGGGGGGGAGAAAGAGAGAGTATTTTATTCAACAGAAAGAAAAAAAGAAACAAATATATACTGTATAGTTATCATTCTATTTATATGATGAATCTAATTAAATGCAGTAAAGTCGGGAGCACGTCAGTTATCACCACCGCTCTCTCATTTTTTTTTTTTATTTTTTTAAAAAAAAAAAAAAAGTTTTTGTTTCCCCGTTTTTCATAAACCGCTTCTTTACGATAAATGATGATAGATACCACTGGGGGGTGGTTTTAAGAAGAAGAAGAAGAAGAAGAAGAAGAAAAGAGTGAAATACAATACATTTTAATGCATGACCCATAAATTACGTTTTGTCTCTTTTAGTCCCGGTATAATAAAATTGAGTGTTTGTTGAAGGCGGTAATTAAAAGAAAATGTCAACAAGAGTAACTATTTTTATAATGAGTGCCAAGTGAGTGAGGTGAGTGAACTCTCACTCTCTTTCTAAAAAAAAACTTTTTATCAATCCCGATTATTATTATTTTTTTCGCTTTTCTTTCTTCTTTCTTTTTTTTTTTTTTTTTCTTCCCCTTTCTTCTTTTCCATATTATAGGAAGAATGGAAAACACCCCTCGAACTAATACTAAATCAGCAAATGAGACGGTATTTGATTTAAGCCATGTTGCTGGTATAGATGAAAAGAGAATATCAGATATTCTTCAAAGTAGATTTTTGGATTACAACATTTATACAGATATCGGTTACAACAATGTTATTGCCATGAACCCATTCAAAGAACTCGTTCAAAATGATGCACAGACCAGTGAAGAATATGTAACATCGTACAAAAGAAGCTCTATGGAAAATAATTCTATCACTAAATTGAATCCTCATGTATTTGAGTTGGCAAATCGTGCTTATTTTCATATGAGAAGAACTGGAAATGATCAAGCTATTTTTTTAAAGTAAGTTTCGGGTGTAAAAAAAAAAAAAAAAAAATAAGGTTTTTTTATTATTATTATTAATTATTATATCAGTGGCGAATCCGGTAGTGGAAAGACAGAAACAAAGGATTTAATGATTCGTCATTTAGTTCGTCTCAGTCATAACAAAAAGAAATCTAAAATTCAAACACAAATGATCAACGGACAAAAAGTATTAGAAGCATTTGGTTCAGCACAAACAACTTATAACGGTACTTCTGCATCTCGTTTTGGACTCTACACTGAACTTCATTTCAATGAACGTGGTAAAATGATGGGTGCAAAAACATTACATTATTTCTTAGAAAAGACTCGATTATGTTCTGGAAAAGGTTCAGAAGGAAACTTTAATGTGTTTTATTGGTTATTAGCTGGAACAACTCCCGATGAAAAACAAGTACTTCAGTTAACCGATGATCTCAATACCTATCATTACCTTTCAAATTATGGTAGACCCATCTTACCTCAAGATAAAGATAATTTTAATGATCTCAAAGAGACCATGCGTTCAGCTGGATTCAGAAGAGAACACTTTAGTAGAGTCATTCAACTTTTATCCGCTATTCTTCACCTAGGTAACATCTCTTTTGAAGATCAACCAGGTATTGGAACCCAAGAATCTGTCTTGATCAAAAATGAAGAAACCCTTACTTTCGTAGCTGATTTCCTTGGTCTGGACGCAACTGCCCTGAAAGAATCTTTAACTTTTAAAACAGCCATGATCGGTAAAGATGTCACTACCTTGATTTTGGATGCTCAACAAGCAACCGCTCAACGTGATGAATTAGCTCAAACTTTATACTCTCTTTTATTCTCTTGGCTCGTTGAACGTATCAATCAAAAGACATTTACAGAACAATTCAATAGTTTTATCGGTCTCTTAGATTTCCCAGGTACTCAAACCACTGGGTTTGGTTCCGTAGGCTTTGATCGATTCTGTGTGAATTATGCAAATGAACGCATGTTTAATTTCTATACAACACGTACTTTTCAACTCGATAGGGATGAATTTCAAGCTGAATTAATTCAAGTACCTGAGGTACCTTATACTGGAAACTCGAATTGTATTGAATTATTAGAACGTTCCAATCGTGGTATTTGTGCAATCTATAACAAAATGGCTGAAAAGACAATGACTGGAAAAAGATTATATACTGATCTAGATGCTGTGGACGCCATTGTAAAATACAATAATGAAAATCCAGCTTTAATCATAAAATCATCTACAACTGGTGCACGTCAATTTGCTATTCAACATTTCCCAGGTGAAGTCACTTATGATCCAACCGAATTCATCTCAAAGAACAACAATCAATTACTCGTCGATTTCATTTCTTTGTTTCGTGGTGGTGCAGATTCTTCTGCCTCTTGGAATAATTTCGTACTCGATTTATTCTCGGATGAAAACCTATCCATCACATCTCATCCATTAGGTGGTGTCTTGGCTCTTATGAACGCTCAAAAATCTGAAAAACCAACTCGACTTCCTTCCATGAGAAAATCAAAAAGAATCGATCCTTCTGCTGTGGATACTGAAAAAGGGTCCATCGATCAACAAGTCGATAAAACTGGCAAACATACTGTCTTGGCTCAAATTCAATCGGCTCTCGATGATTTATTAAATTCTTTACAAGAAGCCACTCTTTGGTCCGTATTCTGTATCCGTTCAAATGCTACCGAAAGTCCTGCTCAATTCGATAGTCATGTCGTTCAATCTCAACTTAAAGCTTTTAACTTACTTCATTTAGCAAATCAAATGAAACACTTTTATTTATCTTCTGTACCTCTAGATAAGTTTTTATCAAGATATGCGGTTCCTTTAAGCGCAATGGGTTTAGAACATTCAGGTACGGCTGTAGAACAATGTGAATCTGTCAAGCGATTAAATAACTGGTCTGAAGAAGATATGGCGATTGGTACCACCAAGGTAATACAAATTCATCAATTCCCTCCCCCCCCCCCCTTTTTTTTTATTGAGCATAAAACTAACCCCCCTATCTTAAAATAAGGTCTTTTTAAGCTATAAAAGTTGGCATTTACTTGAAGATAATTTAAGAACATTAGAAAAACAAGAACAAAAGAGTGTCAAGATGACTGACACTAAATCAGGATTACCAGCTATATTAGGTGCAGAAGATGGACTAGGTCTTCAAACACGCGGTATAGATGAAGACGATACCAACACCATAGCAGACGGACACCCTTTACCTTCCGTTTCTGCCTACTCTGAAGGAAGACAATCCTACTACTCTCAAGGAGGAAACCATCATCCATCACAACCTTACATGGGCGACACCCACTCCTTTTACGGTTCAAGAGCCGGCGGCGGCGACCATAGCGAATACACTGAATCCAATTACAACTCCCCACCACCTGCTGTAGACATGATACCACCTCAAGAAGATTTAAACGCCACAGAAGAAAGAGCGAGTTCCATGACGCCTGGTCGTAAGCGATGGTTATATTTAGTTTGGGCGATCACCTTTTGGATACCTAGTTACCTTTTGATTAAACTCGGTCGAATGAAACGTAAAGATGTTCGTTTAGCCTGGAGAGAAAAAGTAGCGCTTTGTGCCATTATTACATTCATGTGTGCTTTCGTTATCGGGTTTTTGGTTTTCTTTGGTGAGATCATCTGTCCTCATCAGAGTGTCTTCTCCGTCAGTGAATTAGCACAAAGAAATCAAGATGATAATGCGTACGTGGCTATACGTGGTGAAGTATTTGATTTAACCGAATTCGCTCATCGTCATCAACCTCAACTCGTAGGTCAAGACGCTATTCTCAGTTATGGAGGTCAAGATGTTTCTGAACTCTTCCCTGTACAAGTATCGGATCTGTGTGCAAACGTCTCTCCTTATGTCTCGCTCGATTACAATCAAAATTTTACCGACCAGTTTGCTCAATACCATGATTTTAGATACGCTTCGGATGACTATAGACCCAATTGGTATTATAAACAGATCTCATGGTTTCGAAAGGATTTTAAAGTAGGTCACATGGGTATTGAACCCAAAGGTCTTCGAGATCAAGCAAAAGGTGGGTTTTATGAACTCAACGGGGTAAAAATGAATCGTATTTGGGCCGTCATCGATGAACATATCTATGATTTGACTGCCTATACTTTAGGTGGTCGTTTCTTATCGGCTCCAGAAGGTGAAGCGATTCCAGGTGATGTCAATACCAATTTCTTGGACCCACGTCTTGTCTCTTTATTTCAACAACACAGTGGTGATGATATCACGGATTTAGTCAATGCACTTCCATACACGAGAGAAGAAATGGATCGTGAAATGGGGTGTATTCGAAACCTTTATTTTGCTGGCTTAGTCGATAATCGTAACTCGACCAAATGTCAATTCTCTACTTACTTTTTGTTAGTCGTCACTGTCTGTCTTTGTCTCGTCATCTTTGCCAAGTTCGTGGCTGCTTTACGTATTGGCTCTGCTCGTGTACCTGAAGAATCCGAAAAATTCGTCATCTGTCAAGTTACTTGTTATACTGAAGATGAAGAGTCTCTTCGAAAGACAATTGATTCTCTTGCCAGTGTACGTTATGATGATAAACGTAAATTGATTTTAGTGATTTGTGATGGTATGGTCATTGGTAGTGGTAACGATCGTCCTACGTCTCGTATCGTATTAGATATCTTTGGTGTCGATGCTTATGTAGACCCTGAACCACTTCCATTTATCTCAGTCGGTGAAGGAATGAAACAATACAATCGCGCTAAACTTTATTCGGGTCTTTACGATGTCAATGGTCATGTTGTACCTTACCTTGTTGTATCCAAAGTCGGTGGTCCGAATGAACGTCAAAAGCCTGGTAATCGTGGTAAACGTGATTCTCAATTGATCTTAATGCAATTCTTAAATCGTCTTCAATATGATGCTCCTATGAACCCTATGCAACTTGAAATGTATCATCAAATGAAGAATATCATTGGTATCAGTCCTGAGAAATACGATTTTGTATTGATGGTGGATGCAGATACTGAAGTGATGCGTGAAGGTTTAAACCATTTAGTCTCTAGTATGTCTCATGATGCTAAAGTCATTGGTCTCTGTGGTGAAACTACCATTGCAAATGAAAAAGATACTTGGGTTACCATGATTCAAGTGTACGAATACTTTATTTCTCATCATATGATCAAGTCTTTTGAATCTCTCTTTTCTACCGTCAGTTGTTTACCTGGTTGTTTCACCATGTATCGTATTCGTACAGTGGATGGTAAACGTCCACTCTTTGTATCCAATGAAATCATTGAGGACTATACGATCAATGTAGTAGATACCCTTCACAAAAAGAATTTATTGTACCTTGGTGAAGATAGATACCTTACCACTTTATTACTCAAACATTTCCCTGAATTCAAGACCAAATTCAATCCTTTAGCTCAATGTAAGACCAATGCTCCTGATACCTGGGACGTCTTGATCTCTCAACGTCGTCGTTGGATTAATTCTACCGTTCATAACTTGAGTGAATTGATCTTTTTGAACAGATTATGTGGTTTCTGTTGTTTCTCTATGCGATTCGTAGTCATGTTGGATCTCTTCAGTACTTTAGTTCAACCTGCTTTATTAGGTTACCTTGGTTATTTAATCTATTCCTTGACAAAAGCAACAGATCAAGTACCTTATATTACCATCATCACTTTAGGCTGTACTTACGGTTTACAAATCATCATCTTCATCATGAACAAACGTTGGGAATACATCGTTTGGTTCATCGTCTCCATTTTCGCTTTACCCATCTTTTCTTTCTGGATTCCAGTTTACTCTTACTGGCATTTCGATGATTTCTCTTGGGGTAATACTCGTGTCGTTGTAGGTGAAAAGGGTAAAAAGATGGCCGTGGCAGATGAAGGTGAATTCGATCCCAAGACTATTCCTCTCATGCCTTGGTCTGAATACGAAAGAATGTTAACAGCTGAAAGTGTCAGTGATGGTCTTTCTCAAAGCACTTATCCTCCTGCTCCTCGGTCTCAATATGGTGGTGCTTATTCGGTTGCTGGAACACAATCAAATTATGGTGGTTATTCATCACCTTTTGGAGCTCCTGCTTTCCCTGCAGGACAACAATCTGTTTATGGTGGAGGTCAATCTGTTTATGGTGGCGGCGGTCAATCTGTTTATGGTGGTGGCGGTCAATCTGTTTATGGTGGTGGCGGTCAATCTGTTTACGGTGGTGGCGGACACTCTGTTTATGGTGGCGGCGGACACTCTGTTTACGGTGGCGGTCAATCGATTGCAGGTGGTCAATCTGTTATGGGTGATCATCGTTTCAATTCAAGAGAATCACTTGGTGGACGCCAAACACCAGTGGGTGGTCGTCGTACAGGTTATGGACCTACCTTGATGAATGAAGCAATGGCTGATAATATGAATGCTCCCATGGTTAATAGTTATTATTCACAAAATAGACAAAATAATACCTAAATAACTCCTCTCTTTCTTCCCCATATACTCTTTTTCTTTTTTTGAACATATATTCTAACTTGTATTTTAAAACATACCACTTTTTTTTTTTTCTATCTTACTTTTTCTTCTATTTTTTTTTTCTCTTATTCTCAATAAACTTTACAATGTATCTAAAATGTTATTTTTTTTTTTTCGTTTCGTGTAAAAGCATATGTGTTCTTCATAAATATATGAACATCCGATATTTACGAGAATATCTTCATGATGTGCGTACAGTGAAAGTTTATACTACTGAAGGGCAGGCAATTCAAGTCATGTGGTTTTGGGTAAAATGTAAAAATGTCCAATAAGATAGCCGTAATATAAATGACTCTGTTTTTTCTAAAAAAAAAAAAAAAATAGAAGCTGTTTTTTTTTTATTATTATTCCTCCTTTCATAACATACTCATGAGTTCCCACAAGAATCTTGAAAAGCCTTCAAAAGTAGGTCGTCATCGACTTTATTCTAATGAGCAGCGAAAAGATCGTAACCGAAAAGCCCAAGCAGCTTTTCGAGTGCGTCGTAATAAATACACAGAGACGTTGGAACTTGAAGCTGCACAGAACGAACAAACTATTCAAGAATTAAAGGACGCTAACGAAAAATGTTTACAGCGAGCAGAGGCGGCAGAAAGGCAGTGTACCCAACTCAATTCACAAGTGGCCTCTTTACAAAAATTATTGCAACAAGCTTTAGAAGAGAATAAACGTATCACACAAGGTAAACTATTTGTAATAGATATATTTAATTTAATCAAAATCATTTACCCGGGATAAAAAAAAAATACAGATGTACCTGAATCGAATTCATCTGAAAACGGCTCAATCGCTTCTTTTGATCAACCACAAGATACGTTTGCAGTAAATTGGCTTGACGAAATGAGTCGTGATATTACAGGCGAGTATGTTAAAGTTGGAGTTTTTTTATGACCATCCGATCCTAGATTTTTTTTTTTTATTTATTTAATAGATTGCAATTCTTTTCCGTATACCTTCACGGATTTCTATCAAAACGACTTTCTACTTGGCAAGTAACCCAAACATAATAATAATATTAGAACTCTCTGATCCTAGTTTTTTTTCTCTTTTCTTTTTCTTTTTTATAGATATCTTATAGGAAATCATCTAATTTGTGAACAAGTCTGTACTAAAGAATGTATATCCTCCCCCCCCCCTCTTTCTTTTTCGTAATAAACAATTTTTAAATCAACTTTTTGTTATTTATTTAAAGAAGTGAGAAAAGTATTAAAGTTTTATTATATTAAATTATAGTATGGTAGATGTGTAAAATGTATTGTTTTAAATAAATAATTATAAAACGGATAATGATTGTTGGTTTACCATATCACTGTATGCACCGTTTAGTTTCAAAAGTTCCCAATGTGTTCCTTGTTCAATGATAGTTCCATTTTTGACAACGCAAATGAGATCAGCATCTTTGATTGTAGATAAACGATGAGCGATTGTAATTGTTGTTCTGCCGCCTTCTTGAATAATGTTATCCAATGCATCTTGAACAAGACGTTCAGATTCACTATCAAGAGCAGAAGTCGCTTCATCTAATAACAACACTTTAGGCTTACGAATAAGAGCACGAGCAATAGCAATACGTTGCTTTTGACCACCAGAAAGCTGTGAACCCTTGTCACCAACACGAGTATTATATCCTTCAGGAAGTGAAGAAATAAATTGATGGATGTTAGAAGTCTTACAAGCAGCTTCAACTTCTTCTTGAGAAATCACAATTCCATCTTCAATACCAAATCGAATATTTTCTCCAATTGTTAAATCAAACAGACTTGGTTCTTGAGATACAATTGCCATATGACTACGAAGATTAAACAACGAAAATGACTTGACATTTTGATCATCTATAGAAACACTTCCTTTCAAAGGATCATACCAACGTTGAAGCATACCAATCGTAGTTGATTTACCACAACCAGATGGACCAACTAATGCGATGGTTGTACCAGCCTTTCCGTTGAAATTAAACTGTCCGTCAAAGATAGGGATCTCTGGACGAGCAGGATAAGTAAATTTGATGTTTTTCATTTCAATATTACCCTCTAAAGAGCCTGTTTTTGGCTCAATACCTTCCAATTCGGGGTCAATTAAAGACTGACGATCAATCATTGCAAACGAAGCAAGGGCAGCAAATTTTGCTTTAGAAAATGTGGCTGCAAAAGTAGTCGTACGACCAGCAGATTCTGCGGTTGTCATAATAACAGTCATACTGGTAAACATTTCCGGGAATCCGATTCTACCATCGGCAATCATGCGAGCACCAGCATAAAAAGCAATAGCACTCGTATACATATTGATACCTTTACTAAAACCAGCAGCGATAGAAGAAAGGTAGGCCTTTCTAATAGAGAGCTTGTGTGGACGAATAGTAGCATGATAATAACGTTCTTCAAAATGATGTTGTTTATTCAATCCAGCAACGGTACGGACTTCACGAATAGCTTCACCTGCAACTTGACCACTCTGAGCATTAGCTAATTTTGTATCATCTTCAAACCCTTTTTGAACGCGGAATTCGTAGGCGGTTGCACCAGCAAGTAAAGGAGCCATAAGAAGTGTAATAAGAGTCAGTTCCCAACTACCGGTAAATGCAAGTGCTAAACCAAGAGCAATAGTAAAAGTGAGTTGAACGACATCACCCCAGACTTTTGTGATCATTTCATTCACATTACGCGCATCTACAGCTAATTTAGTAGTGAGTGCACCCGTATTGTTTTCTTCTTGATCAAAGAACCCGATCTCTTGTTTTAAGTAAGTAGCAAAGATTTGAGTACGGAAACGTTTAGAGAACTTTTCACCACAGATTTCAAAGCTGGAAAATTGAGTACAGTTACCAATAAAAGCAGCAATACCAAGTATAAGGAAAATAAAAGCATATAAATTGGTTCCTTGAAGTGGACCAGGACGAATTTCTTGACCGGGCAAACTAAGAATGACGACCACGTTAGAGAAAGAGTAAGCGTAAATAGGGAAAATAGAACCAGCAATAGCCGATCCAAGAACACCAAAAAGAAGATATTTCCATTCTTCTCTCATAGCAAAAAACACCTTCATAAATGGAGCTCTTTGTTTGCTCAGTTCTTCCTTAAGTCGAGTAGCTTCTTTAATTTTAATATCATAAGCATCAATTTGGTTGATATCCTTCATTTTTTCATCTGTATATTGACTGTGACGGGTACTTTGCTTTGTAAGTACATGTTTAAGTACATTTTCTTGTTCTTCAATCTTTTTTTGAACTTCAAGTTCTTCTTGACGCAAAAGATTTTCTGGATCTTCTTCTAAATTAGTATTCATACCTCCGTTTTGATTTACATCAATAATTTGCTTTTTAACCAAACTTGCGTAGGTAGCCTCGTTTTTTAGTAACTCTTCGTGTGTTCCTTGCTCAATGATTTCTCCATGGTCAAGTACAACAATAAGATCAGAATTAATGATTGTGGAAAGACGATGTGCGACAACAATTGTAGTTCTATTAGCCGAGGCACGGTCTAATGCATTTTGTACAAGACGCTCAGATTGAGTATCTAAAGCAGAGGTTGCCTGTACACATATATATATAAAGTTAATAAATCATGCGTTAAATTACATACAAAATATATTTACCTCGTCTAATAATAAAATTGTTGGATTCTTCAAGATAGCACGAGCAATTGCAATACGTTGCTTTTGTCCACCGGATAACATACCTCCTTGTTCACCAACAAGTGTATCATAACCATTAGGCAATTGGGAAATAAATGTATGGCAATTTGCCTCTTTACAAGCAGAAATTAAGGCCTTCTCTGATACTTCATCCTGTGTACCCATGAGCAAATTTTGACGAATGGTCATATTAAACAAGACAGGCTCCTGAGAAACAACACCAATTTGTTGTCGTAACCAACGGACATCAAGATCTTTGACATTGTTACCATCTAAACTGACTTCACCAGTTAAAGCATCATAGAACCGTTGTACAAGTTGAATTGTAGTTGATTTACCAGACCCAGATGGACCAACAAAAGCAACAGTCATGCCAGGTTCAATCTTTATATTTAAGCCTTTAAGAATAAGAAGATCTGGACGAGTAGGATATTTGAATGTAACGTCTTTAAACTCAATTGAACCATGGATAGTATCAGGAACAAGTCCTTTGGCATCTAAATTAATTTCTGGAACACGATCGATAATGTCAAATAATTTAAAGGCGGCGCCTCTAGCACTAGCGACAGCAACCAAGTTGGGTGGCAATTTTAAAAATGAGATACTACCCATCATCATTGCTTTTATAAAAAAGTTAGTTTCAATTATTTGTTTCTCAAATATTTTAATTTTTTCGTTTATATGTTACCTAAGAATACTACAAAAACTTCAGGGCCAGTAAGTTTGCCATCAATGACAAGTGAGGAGCCATACCATAAGGCCAAACTGAAATTGCTGAACTGGAGAAGTAAGAATGTACCGAAGCCCATGCCCATACTAATACCACGTTTAACGCCAACGATACTGGCTTCTTCTAATTTTACGTCATAGCGATCAACAAATCGTTTTTGAAGGGTATAAGAATATACGGTACGAATCGAATGAAAGGCTTGCTCTGCAATCGAGCCTGCTTCTGCAAATGATTGTTGAGCTAATGTTGTATACTTTACAATGAAGCGAGCCATAGTTACTCCTGTTGCAACAAGTAACGGAAGAACGACTAACATAATTACCGCCATTCGCCAACCTATTTATTTGTTTTTAATATCTATTTATATTTTTTTAAAAAAAAAAAAAAAAAAAATTCAAAATCGAATTACCTTTCACAAATGCAACTGTAAAGCCTGCAACAAATTGAGCGAATAAAGTGATAACGAGACCAAATTTTTCAGATATACCGTCTTGAACAAGTTGAGTATCAGAAGCTAATCGCGTGTTCAATGAACCATCTTCAGCAGCATCGAACCAACTCATATCTTGCTTTAAAACTGAGTTGAGGTATAATCCACGGATACGACGTGTCTGACTTTCGCCAGTGAGAACCCATAAGAAGTTGGCAATATAAGCAGCAACCATAGAAACTGAACCCATAATTACCATAATGATAATAACAGGTAATACGGCGTCAACAATCTGACTAGGCTCGGATAGAGTGGCCGTAATGTTATTGATAAAATTACCATAAATTAAAATTGAGACAGGTTGTAATGCACCTGAACCAGCAGAAAAAACAAGAGCTGCAAATATAAGACATTTTTCTTGAAAAGTTGAAAATCGAAACAGTCCTAGCATAGAAACCATAGGCTGCTTTGGCTTTTTTGTTTTCGCTTTTTTCTCAACTTGATGCATTGTTGGTACATCGGTTGATATTATTGAACCGATTTCGGCTATCTCTGCTTTTTGCATCTTTAAAAGTAGACTCAAAAAGGATATTAATTGACAAATAAATTAATAATAATAATAATAATAAAATAAAAAAAAAAAAAAAGAATCTGATAAATCGGTCTTCTTTTTATAAGAAAAAGATACTGAGTACAAAACTAAACGTGCGATCATGAAATCTTCCAAGACCCGATTTTACTTGGCTACTTGGCTATTTTTTTTTTTTTTTTATTCAATGAAAAGACTTTACTTTATTTTTTTGACAAATTCATAACAGTAAGCTTAATTGTAGTATTGATATCATGAATTAATAAACGACAAAAACAGAGTGAATTTAGCTGAATCACCATAAATCTCGAGTGCGCTTTTACGGCAATCGTTCTCAAAAATATATTGTTGGTGTTCATCGTGACTTGAAATAAGCCTGGATTTTCGAATCCCAACCAAAAAATCAGGTTGGTGTAACTGACTGATATGATGTTTTTCTTTTTTCTTTTCTCAAACAACAATAAACAAACTTTCGTAACGTTGCGAAATAGCACTAGACGGTACTCGGATTAACTTCTTCCCGACATAAGATTAAAAAAAAAAAAAGAAAGAGGTTAATTAATAGTTTGCATTCATTTTTCATTATTGTGAACACAAAAAAAAAAAAAAAAAAAAAAAATAGGGAATTGCTATAATGAGAACTTGATGCTGAATTAATTTTTTTCAGATTGGTCTCCTCTTTTTTTCTTACGCTTCAGAACAGTCGGCTTAATTTCTAACCCGGTCCCATTACTGCATTGAAAATCTTTAAAAATTGCACAAATATGGCTAAAATGACCATTTCAGTATAGTATCTTGTAAGCGGAGTAATGTTACACCTATTTTTCAGAAGAAAATATTCATCATCAAATCAATAAATAGTAGTCGTATTCTGCCTTACTGGGTTCACCTGTCATCGTTTACGAGATGTATTCAGTTTCACCTGCACATGGCTTACGACAAACAAATGAATATCGGATAGAGGTTGGATGAGTAGTTCTTATTTTGGTAGTTCCATTTAAGGAAAATATTCATCACATCAAGTAGTTGTTGTAATTAGATACTTATCCACTGAGCCATCCATCTTATATCTATTTTCACTAGTTCGCGATGATAAATACATGCCTTTATATTGTTCTGGCACTATAGAAAATACATAATCCGCATGTGTGAGACTTCAGCTAAAAACTATTTTTTATTTTATTTTAAAGGCCATAGCACTGGTAACTAGCTTTTTTAAGATAATAATAAAACAATAAAATAATACTTTATCTTTATCACTTGTTTCATTTTGAAGTTAAGCGTTGGTTAAAAGGTGAAAAAAAAATCGCAATATAATTAAGCAAAGATATCGCCTTCTTCATGCGATTTGAAAAATATGTTGAGAGTGAGTGTTGTGCCCATTTAAATTTGTGTTCAGTTATCAAAAAAGAGCAAAAACTAATATATAAGTCATAGGAAGACAGGAATCAGAGCTTTATATCGAGAGAAAAAAAAAAACTTATCGTCGAATTTAAATAAAAAATATTATACAGTTTTATTTTTTCATTTTTATTAAAGTTTTTAAAAAAACAGTTACGAATTAGAATTTAATTTGATCCTTATAAACCATATATTCAGCAGGTTTATGATCTTGTTCATAATGTGTAATTAAATTACCACTTTCAGCCAATACAGGCCAGCCAGCAATAAAGAATTCACCTTCAGTATCTTTCCAAGTATAAGCCAAGATCTTGACGTGATTGTTCTTGGGTTGGATTAAATCATCTGGTAAATAAAAGTCATGTTGAGGACCATCGCCATTACCATAGTATCTTGCAATCAATACATCGTTAATAAACACCATAGCAGTCCATTCACCTTGCATGTGAAGACGAAGTGGTACGGTATAAGAAGAAGTATGTTTCTTCAGCTCATTATCGAATCGGAATCGGAACCATTGTACACCATCATTTACAGAAATAGGAACCTTGTAGGTGATATCATTTAAATGTACTGTATCTAGCGTTTTAAAACCTGTTGTCTTTTCTTCATCAGGGAAACCGGAAGAGGTGAAAGGGTTTGATAACTCACGAATATCTACACCAGTAATTTGCCAGTCATTTGCTTCCTCAACGCCGGATAATTTAGCATATGTGATACCTCGAGGGTTACGAATATCGTTCATAATAAAAGCTTGTCGATTTAATCCAAAGCTTTCAACAATGACTACTAATTCGTTCTCCAAGTAATCACCATAAGAAAGGTAAGGTGTGAGATCGTACGTGTGTTTATCGAGGAACCATGGATCAGGACCGATCTTTGCACCGGGCATGAAGAGTTGACGTGAGTATGTGGTATGACCGCCAACTATTTTACCATTCATCAAGACAGTGGCACGATGACGCGCTGTTAAGGATAGCGTAACTTTATGTTCATTCACAGGAGTTTTAAATATGTTGCGGTATAAAGCATGACCACTAAGATATTGATAATCTATAGCATCGAAAGAAACAGGATTTTTTCCTCCAAAGCGTCTGACATGTTCCCATGGCATATCTTTGAAGTCAACAGGACGATGTTCGAATTTATCAAAGCTAATTGAGACAGACAATGGAGAGTTGGTATTTTTTTCATACTTGAAAGATTGAATAAATGGTAAATCATAAACATCATCTGATGCTGTCATGCGTGTATCCTTAATACGTTCCAACGAGATAATATGTGCTTCTGTTTCAGAGGGACGATGATTGACTTCAAGCATTTTAGATTTTCTATTATAGAAAAAGTTATCTGCACCCCAAGCAATTAAACTTGGATATTTCTTTTGTCCATCGTTCCAATAAGGTTCTTGAAATTCAGCAAATAAAGTACTAGCATCATGTTTAGAAAGACCGATAATGTAAAGACTACCTGTTGTAGATTCAATCTTGGTCCAACCGTGATCTTTTTCAAAGGAAAGAATGATAGCGGAACCATCGGGATGTAATGTATCACATTGCATATTACCTGTGAATGTCACTTCCTTATTTCTAAATGCCATGGATCCAATAAGATTAGGTTCAACTACCCAAATCTCTTGCTTGTTGATAGGATCAACCATACGGCTCAAGATAGGAATAGTAGACATGATCAAGTGAAGCCCGTTTTGTGTAGTATAGTTACCGACGGCAATAAATGAGGTCTTGTATGGTAAGTAACATCCCATAGTTAAACTACCTTCTTTGTCTTCTACAGTAATATCAAATGTCTCTCGTTTTTTACGATCAAAGTTACGGAAGAAAGTGAAAGTGACTTGCTGGTCCTTGGCAATAGATTGACGTTGTAAATTTAATGTGTGGGGAATAGAAGTCTTTACGTTAGGATGAGAGACACGGTCCGTCTTGGTAAAGTATGAGTCAAATGAACGTGTTAAGAGTAAAGTCTTGCGAAGATTTCTTCCTCTTGATGAAAGCATACCAAACTCACGAATACATGCAGAGTAATCATAAGAAGTGTAAACATCTCTGTAAAAATAACAATAAAAATTAGTTTTTCAAAACGAATAATTGTACGACTAAAACACTTACGGATCGCCTAATGTTCCCCAGTTGGTACCACCGTAAATCATGTAAATGCTTGCCATGGTCACACCTTGAGCTAATGAAGTTTCAACTAATAACTTGGTATATTCTTCACCATAAAAATCAAAGATTTGATCATACGTATGTTGAAGCTGATAATGGTTAAACCATCCACCTTGAAGTTCAGGAATAAAAATAGGCGACTATTTTTTTTTTTTTTTTAAAAAAAAAAAAAAGGGTTTAGAATATGCATAACAATGATTCTAAAAGTAAACTTACTTCTTTTGCACCACCTCCAAAGCTACGGATCTTACTTTCCAATTTATCCATTGACTTTTCCATGTTTTTTGGATCCCATTCATCCCAATCTCCAACCGAGACACCGCTATTAATCAACCAAGATTTAGGTGAACTTGAAGGAGCGAAAACTAAAACGAAATTGATAAATATTTCACAACTTTATCGTGTTTTAAGTTGGTGATGATGATACTTACTAACATATTTATCAAATCCATAAAGATCTATACCAAATCTCTTTTTACCCTTCTTATTATCCAATTCAGGTCGAGCAACCCAACCCCCTTCTTCAAATCCATCGTTTGTAAACAAAGGTACAGTAATTCCAGCATCTCTTGCAGCCTTAGCCAAAATCCTCATCTGATCATGAAGACCTACTGGCAACATACCGTTCATAGTTTCAAACAATTCATTATCAATCTGTACACCCAATACAGATCCCTTTTGACCATTTGTAATTTGATGTTTTGCAATAATAGGTAAAATAGCATCCATCCACTGTATTTCGTAATTAGCAAATTTAGGATCATAAATACGCCACAACATCATGAAATTATGACGTATGTTTAAGTCTCTTTTAGCAACAACCCAACCAGGGTATCCACCACCTTGCGTCTCGGCACAGATATAAGGACCTGGAGCAGCTAATACAAATAAACCAAGTTCTTCACAAAGTGTCAATAAGTAGTCAATATCTCGGTTTCCGTCAAAAAGGTAATTGCCTTCGGAAGGTGAATGGTAACCCCAATGAAAGTAAATACGAATGGTATTGAAGCCAGCTGAGCGGTATTGTTTCAAGATGGGTGTCCATCGTGTACGATCGGGTACTCTCCAGTAGTGAAACTCACCAGAAAGTATTTGTGTTGGTTCACCTTCGATTGTAAGTGAGTATTTGTCCCAGTCGAGTAAGTCTTGGTAGCGTGTACGGTCATAGGCGACGGAGGTTGTAGTAATATCAAGTGTTCCTAAGGTACGTTGATGGGCGTATATATAGAACCCACCTAATATGGCCGGAATTATAGCTAATAAAGAGAATAGTTGGGCCATATCCGACATTCAATAAAAAGATATACCGTGATGAAAAAGAGAAATAAAAACAAAAAACGTTTTATGCGGGTTTTCGGGAACTCAAAAAAAAAAAAAAAAAAAGGGCTACTTTTGAATTTATCCGGTGGTCATTGATGATATATATTATAAACTTGTATTGTTCATGATTCTCTTCGTTTTTTATTTTGATGACATAACTGTTTTCAACTATTATACCAAAAGCGATGAATAGAAGACATGCTAAATATGCTATTTTATACTGAAAGTATGTTTTGATGTTATTGTTCTATAACTAACAGAACAAACAGCCCAAGAAATTAATGAGTCTCGACTTGTTTATTGATTAAACATGCTATAGATACATGTAATATAAATTTCTGCATTTCATGGCTTTTTTCATTTACCCTAACTCGGTTCAGCATTAGGAAAAGGAAAACCCAAGTATCAAAAGCGTCTAATTAAATTAGTTATGATCATTTTACTGATAAAGACATTGTAATGAGTTTTCACAATAGTATGTATTAGAATTTATAAAATATGTTCCCACTAGTTATCTTTATAGTCTCTCATCCACGTATGAAATCTTCTTTGATGTCCTTCTACTTATTTATAGTCATTCGAAGCAATGATGTCTATCTTAAAAAAGACAGCACAAGAAAAACATATTTTTACCTACAAGATAATAACATTATTTCTTTTCAACAAATCAAAGCTTTATTTAAAGTGATTAGGTCTTGTACAAAAGGCTAAATATAAATTTATGCATTCACAAGCGACACCACTCATTGCTATTGACAACACTCTTTTGCTTTGACGATCCAGGCTACATTTTTAAGTTTTTTGATTCATGCAATGTCTTTTTGTCTTGATTTATAAGACCTTCGTTACTTTACAGTACGTTTCGCTGAAAGATAGGCTCTTAATAAACTTATATACTGAATATACTATGTTTATTTTAATATATATCAATGATAATAGTTACTTTTTTTTTTTTATGAAAAAAAAAAGATTTTATTTTTAGAACCTGTATAATCCTACTCTTCTTATTACATAAGAGTACTGCTGCAATTATGTTTACATGCTCATTACGTGAAAGACATCTTTTTATAAACATATACTGTTAATTATAAAAAACAAAAAAAATAAAAACGTGACAACTTTTTATATACTCTTAATCATTGTTTTATTCTTAAACTCAAGAAAAAAAAAAAACTGGTTGAAACACAAAAACTATGACTTTTATTTAAAGGACCGCGAACTATACTTTTTAATGTAAAAAAAAGTATATTTTATATTTTTCATTTTCATTTTTTTCATTTTCATTTGATTTTTTTTAAAAAAAAACCCTAGAAAGGGGAACCCAAGCCATCACACCCAACCATGTACACCCACAATTTACTACAGGACCCGGGGGCCCATCTTCAAAATGTAGAGCCGGGGGACAACTTGAATTAAAGAAAAAAAAAAAAAAAAAGAGAGAAAAAAAAGGAAGAAAAAGGAGCCTTTATATAGTTTTTTTGTCCACCTTTTTTTTGGTCAGCTGAGCAATGAAAAGTCATTTCAACAAAAAGCCACATGACTATTTTTTTTTCCATGGAAGGGAAGTCATGGATTCGATGCATATACAATCACGAGAACCCTTATTTGGTGATATTTTTATTTTTTCAAAAACTACTTTTTTTTTTTTTTTTTTTTTTTAACAATAAAACGACTCTTACTCCACTATCTACTAATCTAAACAGCAATGTCAACTTCAAATACTGAAACAGACTCAAATAACACCCATAATAAATATTCTGAATTTGATTTAGGTGGTATTTATCACCTGAGTAAGTTCGGAATTTCGAAAACTGAGATTTCAAGACACATGGGTGGTGGATTTGGTCCTTTGGTGTTTTTTTGACACTACATTGAATCAAGAAGCTTATATCAACTGCTTGTCAAATAACTACATCTCTTGGATAACTAGACTTTCAGAGGAAGAGCAGAGGGGATTTATATTCCAAGAAGATGGTGCCAGCTTTCATACTTCAACGTATGCAAGATGGTGGAAAAGGCGTTGGTGAGTACTGGCCAGCTCAAAGTCCGGATCTGAACCCCATCGAGAACGTTTGGGGACTTTTTAAAATAGAATTGGTAAGAGATGGTCCGAGGTAAAAAGTATGGAAAAATTGAAGGAGGAATGGGAAAAACTTAGTGTAGAGTATGCTGGTACGTTGGTAAAGGGGATGAAGGGAAAGATGCGAGGCTGTAATTAAAGCCAAAGGGGGGCCAACGCGCTTCTAACTTCGGTTTTTTTTTTATATATTTATTTAATAAACATGTTTTCCTAACTTTTTGAAAACTATGGTGTCTTTATTCTTTATTAACCATATGTCAACTTAATTTGAAATGCTACCTTGGAAGATTAAATTTTTGATACAATAAAAATATCACCAAATAAGGGTTCTCGTGTAGAAAAAAAAAAAAGAAAGATAAAATTGATATACATTATATCACTGTGTAGATATTATAAGTTTTTCAAAATCGAATTAAATGCTTTACAGTAATATCGCTTATAGATACTATTTGGTAATGCTTCGGCCATCTCACCGCTAAATCGATCACACTGGTGATGGTGATGGTGCTTTTGTTGTTAACATGATGGAAAAGAAAGGTACGTAATACGCTTTTAACTTACTAATAAGTCACAAGTAGTAGTTAAACTCTTTAATTCATCTGTCATTCTAGTTTGTTCTTCTGAAATAGCCTTGCCAGATTGACTAAAAGAAGCAGGTTCGGTATGTAGTCTTTGTAACGCTTTTAATCTGGTCGATAAAGCAGGTGTCAAGTTTAAGAGAAGGTCGACCTTTTCGAGAGTAGCAAACAAATGATTAACTTTTGTTTCGGTATCGTTTGAGATACCGTCTGCGTTAGGATGATCAGGATTGTTATTTAGGTTATTGGATTGGTTAGCGTTCATAGCGGCATTGATACCAAAGCCTAAAGTGTTGTTGGTATCTTTACGTCCAGATTTTATTAATTTAATCTATCAAGATCACTGTTCAAGACTTTAACTCTTCTAGCTACCATTTAGAGTTGTCTTGGTTGAGCGAGTACATTGTCCTGTTGTTCAAGTTTAGATAATGAGTTGATATAAGAGAAGAAGAAGCGAGATTTGCAGGCTTTTTTTTTTTTTTTTTTTTTAGAAAAAAAAAAAGAGTTAGTGTTCGTAGTAAAGTCTTTTGAATTTTATAAAAGAGTAAAATTACCAAATCATCTAAAGCTTGTCCTGCGCTAGATCCGACAAGTTTCTCTATTTTTGCAATGCATTCGTCAATTTCTGATAATTTATTCTCTTTATGCATTTTTGCAGTCTTGGGAGTATAGAAAAGCTCATAAGTAACCATCTAAATGAAAGAGTTAGTTAATAGAAGCTTGAAGGACATAATCTATCACTAAGTTTTTACATCGTTTTTTTGCAGTCTTTTCTGAACCATCTTCGGTTGTCTCGGTAGTGGATGTACCTATTTTTGAATGCTTTAAATTGCATATGATAGTCACGGAAAGAAGGTCACGGAAGTGATGTTTTTGCTATTCCGCCTTTTGCTTCATTTTTTTTTTATTACCCTTGTTTGTAGTTTGTCCCTGTTTAAAAAGAAATGTCTCAAGCTGTTGGAAATGTAAAGTGTTGAACGATCACCCGCGTTATAATTCATTATCGAGCAACGACAACAAAAAAAAAAAGATCTGACACTCACTTATTATTCAAATTTTTTAGACTGCCCTTGCATATGCTCGTGTATGGCATGTTGTGGATGCTAAGCAAAGAGTTATGGGTCGTTTAGCTACAAATATTGCTACTACCTTAATGGGTAAGCATAAGCCCATTTACGATCCTGCAGGTAATAAACGCATTTACTTTACTTATACATGGAAAAACTAAAATTGGAAGTTTTATAGCTGATTGTGGAGATTATGTTGTTGTTTTAAACGCCAAAGACATTTTAGTATCTGGAAAGAAAGCCGAACAAAAGTTATATCGTCACCATACTATGCACCCTGGTGGATTAAAAGAAATCACCTTTAACAATTTACAAGCAAAGGATGCTACAGAACCTCTTCGTAAAGCTATCTCGGGTATGTTACCAAAGAATAAGCTTCGTCAAGTTCGTATGGATCGTTTAAAGATTTTTGAAGGAAGTGAACACCCATACGAAGCTAATATCATTATTCAACATGGTGTCAAGAAGGATTAGATTTTTATATAACACACACTCACACACATACACGCACTCTCACCCTTCGTTTTTTTTTGTACAGTAAAAAATTAATATCCAAAAAATAACTTTTTTTTTTTTTTGTTTTTGTTTATGCATTGTGTTTGACAGTTCTAAATTTCGCAACTGGGTTCTGAATTTTTTTCAAAAATCAAACGATCAATATTAAGGGGTATCATCTCGTGCAAAAAAAAGTTCATTGAATCGGAAATGAAAGCCCCTATCACTATGTGTAATGAGAGCGTACAATTATACACACCTGATCAAACTGCTATTATATCATAATCTTAAAATATTCATAGAATAAGAAATCCAAGAAAATGGATATTAATTTGAATGTAATGTGGTTGTTAAATAGGTTTATCTGTAGATGATGATGTGTTACATTAATGCAGTTTACTAACTCTCTTGTTTTATGCAAAAGTCGATTATTCAGGATAGTACAATAGGGGGTTTCATTTCTGATTTAACCCACTTTTAGGATGTTTTTTTTTTCACCAGGATAGTTAACTAATTTATGGGACGAGCGAAGTGAAGTGAATCAGAAATGAAACCCCCCCTTAATTATTTTTATTTTTATTTTTTGAATAGACAATCGACATGTCAGGGACAGGCTTTTTTTCCTAGAAAATGAAATAAACAGCTGCTTTTTTTTTTCTATTTTTGTCTGCATGTGTATATATAGATATAATTCCTTTAAAAGGGAACGTAAAGAAGAAGAAGAAAAAAAAATGTAAATTTTAATACCAAGTTGATAATGCGTTCTTTTCTCTTTTCTGAAGCATGTATTATATTAATAGCCGCTATTTGTATTCAAGCCAATGTAAATACGCTTACATGGGACGAAGCTTACGCTAAAGCCAAACGAGTCGTAAATCAAATGAATCTAGAGCAAAAGATTATAACTGTTTCTGGCATTGGATATGAAAATGGTTTATGCGCTGGTAATACGAATGCGACTATTGATCCTGATTATCCGTCTTTTTGCTTACAAGATTCCCCTATCGGCGTTCGCTTTGCAGACGACGTTACTGCGGGTGTCGCCGGAATCAATGCAGCTGCTTCATTTGATAGAGATGCTATTCGTAAAAGAGGCGAATACCTAGGTAAAGAATTTCGAGGCAAAGGTGTGCATGTTCAATTAGGACCTGCTCTTAATTTTTTACGAAGTCCTCAAGGTGGAAGAAACTGGGAATCCGGTGGAGAAGATCCTTATCTTACGGGCGTCTTGGCAGAAGAAACTGTGATAGGTGTTCAAAGTCAAGGTGTCATTGCGATGGCTAAACATTATCTAATGAATGAACAGGAGATACATCGAAACATAACTTCCTCTGAAGTAGATGATAGAACGCTACATGAAATTTATTTGTGGCCATTTGCTCGTGCAGTAGAAGCAGGCGTTGGTTCCGTTATGTGCTCATACAACAAAATTAATGGCGCCTATGCTTGTGAAAATGACTATACTCTAAATACTATTCTCAAGGGTGAGCTTGGTTTTAAAGGGTTCGTATGTTCTGATTGGACTGGTACTATGTCTACTGTAACTGCTGCAAATAATGGCCTTGATATGAATATGCCAGGTGAAATCAAGTTTGAAGGTACTGGCAGCTATTTTGGACAAAATTTAACAGATGCTGTTAAAAATAACCAGGTACCTGAGTCTAGAATTACTGATATGGCTATGCGTGTCGTTGCTTCAAGGTATAAGATGCGACAAGATCAATCTTATCCTGAAGTTGCTCTAAATTCGTTTAATCTACAAAAGGCCCCTGAAGTAAATGTTCAGGATGATCACAAGAAACTAGTACGAGAAATGGGTGCTGCATCCAACGCCTTGCTTAAAAATAATGATGAAATCTTGCCTCTCGATTTGGATAGGCTCAAAAGTATTGCAATCATTGGATCTGATGCTGGTCCTCATCCAGGTGGCCGTATGTGTGAAGATGATGCATGCATAGGCGGAGCTTTAGGTTGGGGATCTGGAACTGTCAAGTATCCTTACTACATTGATCCTCTTCAAGGTCTTAAAAATGCGTTTGGTAGTAGGGAGTTGGAAATCATTTCGTCTTTAGACGACTGGGATTTGAAAAAAGCAGCCCAAATTTCTAGCACAGTGGATTGCGCTATTGTATTTTCTAGTGCTAATTCTGGAGAAGAACATGTTGTTTTTGAAAATAATTTTGGAGATCGTAATAATATTAGCTTATGGCAAAATGGAGATAATTTGGTTAGATAAATTAATTACTCATTGTAAATAAGAGCGGGGAAAATTAATTAAATCCATTAGATCCAAGCTGTTGCTGATGCAAACGAAAATACAATTGTTGTTATTCATTCAGTTGGACCGGTTCTTATGCCTTGGATTAATCATCCTAACATCAAAGCTATCCTTTGGCCTGGGTTAGCTGGTCAAGAATCTGGTAATTCTCTTGCTGATGTTATGATGGGTAAAGTCAACCCATCTGGTCGTCTTCCTTATACAATTGCCGAAAAACAAGAAGATTATGTTGCTGGTCTTATTAGAGAGGGTTCTTTTATAGACTATAGTGAGAAGCTACTTTTGGGTTATAGATGGTTTGACTTTGCGGGTATAAAACCTTTATTCCCATTTGGTCATGGCCTATCCTATACTAAGTTTGAATACAGTAAAGTCAGTCTAAGCACGATAACTAAGAAAAGCTATGGGAAAAACGAAGAAATTATTTCAGAAGCTTTTGTTACTGTTAGTTTGACGATTGAGAATGTAGGTGACTATGACGGAGCAGAAGTCTATCAAGTATATATTTCATTTCCTGAATATTGTAATGAGCCACCTAAAGTCCTTCGCTACTTTGAAAAAAGATTTATAAGAGAAGGAAGGCATATAGACTCTACATTTACACTTAGAAAGAAAGAACTTAGTATTTGGGATACCGAGAACAAAGAATGGATGATTCCCTCTGGCAAGTACACGCTTCATATCGGCGCTTCTAGTCGCGATATTCGCCACTCATCTGATTTTACACTTTATCCATTTTAATAACATGAATATGTTGCCGATACCTACACTCTCAACTTGTTTTAATTAGTAAAACAATATTCAGAACTATTTTTTAATTTAGTAAAACATACTGTATATGTTGCTAAAGGTCTATCAAAATAAAATTACTTTTTTTTTTTATTTATTTGTGTGTATGAATTCAAACCTCAATTAGGAAAATGTGATGTATGAAACGCGGAATAATCTTAGATAACAAAATGATACATAAAACAAAAACTCGGTTATCAAATTTATCAAAAGTAAGATATTGAACAATGATATTGTTTATTAGACATTGTTGCAAACGCTTATTAACGAGGAATCGTAACTAGTTATTTTTTTTTTCTGCAAAAAAAAAAAAAAAAAAGATAAATTTAATAAAAAATGAGTGACAAGTCTTGTTTTTAATCTAATATATTTGATATAAAGATATAAACAGAGAGTCTACAAAGAAATATTCAATTACTAGACCGAGTACGAGCTGATCATAGACATGCATTGAATCGAAATAGTGTATTGTGAGCATATTCTTTGAAGGTAGGTCACTACACAAATGACCGTACAGTGGCTTTTGGAACTCAATTACGATTTGAAAAACCGAATTTTTTTTGTGTGTGTACCAGAGGAAGTGTGCGTCAAAACTCAGATTCCTCCTCTTCCTTTACAAACACTACCCATAATGGTCAAGTTCATCAAGGCTGGTAAAGTACGTAATCGAAACCAACTTCTATACAACAATTTATGGATGGATGAATTATGGATGGATAAGATTTTTTTTTTACCGGCAAATTTCTTTTTTTTTTCACGATTCGTCCATTACAACATAATTGAAAAAAAAAAGACTTTAAAATTCAAATGCTAATTGCTTTGTTTTATTTTCCTCTCTATAGGTTGTCGTCATTTTGCAAGGCCGTTACGCCGGTAAAAAGGCTGTTGTCGTCCGTAGTAAGTACACACTTATCGCAGATAATTTAGACAGACACTAAATTGCTTTATTAGACCACGATGAAGGTACCAAAGATAGACCTTACGGTTATGCTGTTGTTGCCGGTGTCGAACGTTCTCCCCTCAAGGTCACCAAGGCCATGGGTAAGAAGAAGACTGCCAAGCGCTCCAAAGTTAAGCCTTTCGTTAAGATTGTTAACTACAACCACATGATGCCCACTCGGTAAATAAGAAATGAATGTTTTTTTTTTATTTCACCTCTATTTGTATACTGACTTCTATTTATATAGTTATGGTTTAGAGTTGGAGCAAATCAAGGGTACTGTCTCTGCTGAAACTTTCAAAGAACCCACTCAACGTGAAGATTCCAAGAAGGTATAAAATAATGATTTATTTGTCTTTGTTTTGCTGTATATTCAATGTATTTTCTTTATATAGGTTATCAAGAAGCTTTTCGAAGAACGTTATCAAACTGGTAAGAACAAGTGGTTCTTCAGCAAGCTTAGATTCTAAGCTAGTTTATGATACTCGCCTGTACCTTTTAAAAAAATAAACTTTGTAAATTCGTTTGCATATTTAAAATACTGAATTCTGTTTTATTACAATGTGTTTTACTTTTTTGTTGACTGACACAAAAATGATATTAGTTGGGCATTTACTTTGAGCTTCCCGTGACGAATATAAATAACAGCTATGTAATGGTTGAAAAAGGCGAGAATGTTAGCGATAGAATGTCTTTCCTATCTAATGATTAGGAGTCCAATGCTCTATCCTTTATTATATCCATTATTTTCATTAGTCGTTAATTAACCTTTGCTGTACAGATATATTTGAATGGAATATTGAGTTCCATAACAATAAAATATTCTGTCAAGTATTTCTCTGAGAGTTCCTGACACCTAGAGAGGGGTCAAAAAAGACTTCAAATAAAGCTTAAGTCAAAGCAACAAAACGATTAGCAGTACTTGCTATGCATACTTAAGGTGATAAACTTGAGTTTATGCAGAGCTTTAAATCAAACTGTTTAGTTGCCAAACCAACCCAAAGGTATAGCCTTCAAGTATTCGAAAGAAAAAACTGTTCTACGGTAAGCTTCAATTACTATTTAAGATTAATATGGCATGAATTTAGGAAACAAAAAAGGCTTCAAAACTTCTAAACTAGCCGAATAAGAAACATAAAAACTATTTTAACTGTAACTTTACACAAATGAAGGCAAATTCAATATACTTGATGTCCTTTTAAACAAAAGCTTCTTTGTTCATCTCTTTCAATGCGTATAATAAATATAACATGTCCGAGCCGAACAAGCACAAATATGGGTCGGAATAGATTATAACCACACTTCAAGCGAAAGACATAACCAATTCCGACAAATACAGTAAGTTTATATGTGCCCTAAAGATCAGTAAGCCATAGAACCCTCTCTTTCCCTGCCAACTTTGTATGTATCAAGATGAACCCATCCATATCCATGCTCACAGATCAATAACCATCATCCTTCAAATTACTTGTATTTAAAAAATAGATTTTAGCAGTTTTATCACGATGTCCCGTGTTCCTTCTGGTAAGAAAACCAACGACCTTTTTTTTTTTTTTTTTTTTTTTCCTAATTAACTAACATTAGACATTCTACCAATTTAGCTCTCAACCCCACCGAAGAGGATATTCAACTCCTTTTAAGTGCTCAATGTCACATTGGTACCAAAAACGCCAACACCCGTATGGCCACTTACATCCACAAGCGTCGTGCTGATGGTAAATAATGGATTCATTTGTTTATAGGAAATAGAAGTGGAAATTAAACAAAACTCTTGTTTTTTAGGTATCAACTTGATCAACATTGGTAAGACTTGGGAAAAGCTCATCTTGGCTGCTCGTGTCATTGCTGCCATTGAGAACGTAAGTAACAGATAGGAAAAAAAAAAAAAGAAGTAAGCGATTTTTGGTAGCTAACTCTTAATATGTAAAAAAAAAAACAGCCTCAAGATATTGTTGTTGTCTCTGCCCGTCCTTACGGTCACCGTGCTGCTCTTAAGTTCGCCAAGTACATTGGTGCTGAAGCCATTGTTGGTCGTTTCACTCCCGGTACCTTCACCAATTACATCACCCGTTCTTTCCGTGAACCCCGTTTGGTTATCTGTACCGATCCTCGTTCTGATTTCCAAGCTGTTCTCGAAGCTTCTTATGTCAACATCCCCGTTATCTCTCTTGCCGATACCGATTCTTCTCTCCAATACATTGATGTTGCTATCCCTACCAACAACAAGGCTAAGCACGCTATTGGTTTGATCTACTGGCTCATGGCTCGTGCCGTCCTCCGTCTCCGTGGTACTTTGGACTACGAGTCTGCTTGGGAAGTCATGGTTGATATGTTCTTCTACCGTGATCCTGAGGATATCGAGAAGGAAAACGCTGAAGCTGAATTCGAGGAAGGTGACTTCGCTGCCACTGCTGATGCTGCCACTGGTGAGTGGGCTGTTGAAGGTGAGGCCACTGAAGGTGTTGCCGGTATTGCTGCCGCTGCTGACTGGTCTGCTTCTCGCACTACCGACTGGGCTGAGGAGACTGAAGCTCCCGCTACCTCTTCTTGGGAAGCCTAAGTTATTTAGTTTTTCTCTTATATAGACTATGTAATAGAAGCCTTTTACTAGGTTAAAATAAAAATAGATTTTTTTTTATAAACAAAAAGTAAGATTCTTTCCCAGTTAATTTTTAAAGTATCGTTTTTTAAAACGGAATGACCAGGACGAAGTATACTTAATTTGAATTGTTCAATATTTTGGTCTAAGCGATACTATGTCTGCTTGTCATAATATTTAACTCTGGCATCCTGTCAAACATATTTCATCAACCATAAATATTAAAGTGTGAACTATACTAATTTATTTATTTTATTCTTTTGATTTACAAAAGATTATATGTATCCTTATACCGTATATTTAAAAAAAAAACGTTTCCAATGAAAATCTCTATTTCATGGAGACCAACTTAATGTCGAAAACAAGAGTGGCATTCTTGGGAATGTCTGGGGGAGCACCACGCTTACCGTATGCTAATGGGGCAGGGATAGTCAACTTACGTTCACCACCAGCTTTCATACCAGCAACACCGATATCCCAACCTTTAATGACTTCACCGCGACCCAAAAGGAAAGAGAAGGGCTTACCAGAGACATTCTTATCGAAAACCTTACCGTTGGTAAGTTTACCAATATAACGCATACCAACTCTTTGTCCAGACTTACAAGAAGCACCTTCACCAACCTTGATATCTTCGATAACAAGACCGTTAGGAAGCTTGGTTACCTTCTTTTCTTCCTTCTTAGTTTCAGCCTTCTTGGCATCAGCCTTTTTGGTCTTTTTGGCTTCTTCGGCCTTCTTTGCTTCTTCTACCTTCTTGGCTTCTTCGGCCTTCTTGGCTTCTTCAGCTTTCTTGGTTTCGGTCTTCTTGACTTCGGCTTTCTTAGCATCTTCGGCCTTCTTAGCTTCAGCCTTTTGCTTCTTAGAAGGTTGTTCCTTGGCGGCTTCAGCAGCACGCTTTTTGGTGACAACTGGAACTTCTTCTTCGGATTCCTCTTCCTCTTCCTCTTCCTCCTCTTCTTCTTCGTCAGAAACCATATCATCGGAATCGATCTCATCAGAAGACATTGTTTGTTGTTGAGCCATCAAAGCCTTAACTTCTTCTTTGTCAACACCTTCGGGAAGACTGTTCAAGAATTCCTCTTCATCGAAACTTTCATCGACAGAATCACCAGATTCATCTTCGGAAACGATCTCTTCATCATCATCATTGAAGACATAGTTACCTGTAAGGTGGACAATGTTTTCACCCTTGACGGCAAAAGTGACTTCTTCACCTTCAACAAAGGTAATATCCAAAGCTTGTTGCTCAATCTAAACGAGACAAATGTTAGCTTGGATTAATGTCAAAACAAACCAATTCGGTGTCTTACCTTATTGGGAATCAAAGTACATAAGACGTATTCCTTCTTGTCAACATTGACAGTGACAGTAGTACGCTTGTTGTCTTTAACTTCTTCGTGAAGAGAAGCCTAAATCGAGAGAAAGTAAAAAAAAAAAAAATATTTGTCAATAACTTCGCGTTTTTTTTATTATTATTATTATCTTCTTTTAACTTACCATGGCAATGCGGAAAGGAGCAGAGACAATTTGAGTGTAAGTCTTACCGGGATGGCAGATCAAACCCATAAATCCTTGAATAGTAGTCATAATGATTTAGTGAAAAGACGTTGTTGATCTTTTACAAAAGAAAAAAAAAATTGCTTTAACAGAAGTAAAATCTAGTCACAGGTAGGACTTGCTTTTTGTCGGGATTTACTGGTTTTAAGATAGAGAAGCACTTTTAAATTTTGAACAGATACAAGACATAAACAATGATAAAAGCGATTTAGTGACAATGTATAAAGAATAAATGAGTTTACATATGCATGTTTAGGGCCTTTGATTATCGTAATGCTAAGAGTATTTGCTGTGACGCTTTTGCCGATTAGAGGCCGATTAATATATCATACCGAATCTATTTTGCAAGAGAACAGTTATGACATTTCTATTTTAAATTATTCATACATACATGCATAACTTGACATACGTTATAAACTTATAATATAAATATATAATGATATACACCTCCTCACATGTAATAATCTTGGTCTGTGCGGGTTTTGTCATACAAGTTCATTTAAAAAGCTTATACATATATAACTAAAAATAGTGATTTTAAGAAATAGTTAAATACCGTAATTTTACCGGCAAGTGAGACATAACCGAATTTCTATTCATCATCATTTTACTGTTTTTTTTCAAATAACTAAATAGTTATTGAACTTCTATATTCGTCAACAATTATATTTATTTGATCCATTCATAAGTATGTACTCACAAGACTCTGATAATTTTTCCAGTTTCTCCAAATAATTCAGTAATCTAATAAATCTTTACCCAATGGCTTACAAAATTTATTAATGTTTTAATGATGGTTATATTGTTTGATATATACGTGACTATAACATTAGTAGTATAGTAACTGTTATAAACTTATTACTTTGAATACGTTACTGAAGATTTGGTAAATTTGTATATATTTATTATCAGTTTGAATATCGCGGTAAACCCCCCCCCAGTACATAGTACATATATACCAGGTTATTCAAGAGAAAATCTTGTAGAATCAGCGTTGTGCATATATGAACTGATTGGGAATTTTGATTATTTTAATAAATTAACACACATACGAACAAGCAAACGAGAACCAAAAAATTCTTCAATATCATAGGGGGTATGATTAAGATATTTCTAATGGTGGTATTCAACGATCACTCATCTCACTATTTTGGAGATCTTGACAGGACAGCCAAATTTAATATATTATTTTCCGCCTTGACTCTTGGCTCTATATGAACATTTTCTTTTTTGAGGTCAACCAGCATAGTCACATATATATCTGACAGTAACAAATTTGAGAGTAGTAGCAGTAACAAGGCCAACAAATATTTTGTTAACCAAATAAACATATTTACTATGCTCGCTCCAGATTGTTTATTAAGCCAATGTTTTGATTTTAAAATGTATAGGGACTGAATATTAACAGTACAGAATTATTAACTGAGTTTAAAACTGTTTCTTAAAAAAAAAAGATACACATATAACACACCGTTACTGCTGGGAGATTATTATATCTCTTTTCCTTTTCTTTTTATTATTACTCGGAAAAGAATGAACAGAAGTATCGAGAATAACCAAGGGAGGGCTAATAAGTCATCTAATTATGCACAAGCAGCAAGATCGTCTCAAACGCGAGGTCCTTTACATGAACAACCTTTACCGCAGCAACAAATAGAAGTTCCTGTTTTAAGAAAGACAACAAGTCCATCTAGTTTTAATTCTACATCCATCGGACAGCAAAAGAATTTGTAAGGGGGTTTCAACAGAAATATCAACTTCATGTTGACATCTAACTTTTTTTTTCTTTTTTCTTTTACATCTGTCTCTCTTCTTAGATATAATAATAAACCAAAGGAAACGACTACTACTTATAAAAAGGCACCTGTGCAACTACCGATGGCACCACCAACTGACACAGGTAAAAAAATAAAAGTAAAATAATGATAATAATATAATCAAAATAATAATTTCAAAATAATAATTCAACAATAAAATAGGTCCTATTCAGTTTGGATCCATTAATCAACCACAGGATACCCCATTACCAACAACAGTAGGTAAAAGTGGTGACATACCTATATTAAGATCTTCTGATGTCCAATTTGGCAGTTTACCTATAACTGATACATCATTGAATTATGTAAGTAAATTTATAATATATGTATATATACCTTTTTTCAATCGTATTAATTATAATAGAGAGCGACACAAAATAGGCATCAACAACAGCAACAGCAACAGCAACAGCCAAAATCAGATATACCTCGTACTACCAATGATGGCAGATTATTTACTCAATCTTACGCGCCTCGTCAAAATACAAATCAGGGAGAATATAATAATAACCGTTATCTTGGTAATAGTTATAATAAAACCAACAGTTATAGACCTCAACAACCACAATTACAGCCACAACAACAACAACAACAACAACAAACTTCTCCCAATCATCACCCCTCACCCCAACAACAGCAACAACATTCACCACAAACATTGCCTAATTCCCCTATGAGTGTTCATCGTTCACCCAATATGAATAATAATTATCAAAAAAAGAATAACTTATCTCCACATATAACTCAACAAAATATCCAAATGGCTGCAACAAGTTGGTCTCCTAATCAACAACAATTTGTAAGTATATATATACATATATATATTCATTATTTATTTATTCATTATTATTTTTTTAGTTTTACTCTCAACAATACCCTGTATCTGTACCACCATCTTATAATGTCATACCAACCAATAGACCTCCCATTATTCCATCACCTTCGCCTAGAAAAGCAATAGCGATTGTTGATCCATTAACTGGTGCCACATTAAATACAAGCCCAATGTCACTTAGTTCAGGATCCACTGCACATATTTCATATAATTCAAAGCATGAAGAAAAATTAGATTTTAAGGTGCCCACACCTCATGTATCTAAAGCAGTAGATATAGTGGATCCTGCTATTCGTAACCGTGAAATACGCGAACAAAAAGAACGTGAAGAAGCAGCACAAGAAGCTTTAAGAAAAGCAAAAGAAGAAGAAGAAAGAAAGGAGGAAGAAAAGAGAAAGGAATTGGAACGTATTGAGAATGAAAGGTTAGCTGAAATTGAAAAACAAAGAATTGAAACTGAACGTCGTTTGGCTGCTGAACAAGAAGCGATTGAAAGAGCTGAAGCAGAAGCTAAAAGATTAGAGGAGGAGGCTAAAAAGAAAGAAGAAGAGGAAGAAGCTCGTAGAAAGGCTGAAGCAGAAAAAGAAACTAAACGTGTTTTAGAAGAAATAGAAGCTAAAAGGAGAAGAGAAGAACAAGATCGAATTATTGCTTCTGAAGTGGAAAAAGCAACTAATAATAATACTACAACAATTAAAATTATTGATGATCCAAGTACAATTCAATATCCTTCTGGTATCCAAGCTCCTTCCACTGTATCAAATGGAAAATTAGCTTATAGTATTGAATTTTTGTTACAATTTCAACAAGTTTGTTTAGTAACAGAAAAAGATTTATCTGGTATTACTGCCGATGTAAGTAGTGAAGGCTCTCGTGGAAATAATCCAAATATGCGTCAATCTTCTGATCGTAGTAAAGGTCCTCGTACACCAGGTTCATCCATTTTACCATCCAATGGTATTAATATGGGTGGTGATCAAATGTTTAAGATGGGTTCTCGTGATGGTCGTATGGAAATGGGTAAATTTAATATGGGACGTCCTTTAACTGCTCGTGTTGGAAGTAATAATCATATGGAACGTCAAGGATCTAATAGAGGTGGTATGGTTAACAATAATATGAATAATAGAGGTGGACGTGGTGGTGGAAGTGGTATGAAGATTATACGTAATCCACCACAAACTCAAGGAGCTCCCACCATTCCTTTTGAACAAGTTGCACCATTAGAAAAGAGTGAAAATAGATGGGTTCCTACAGTTCAAGTCAATACGAATAATAATGGTTTAAATGCAGAAGGTGAAGCAGAAATTATTCCACAAGAATTAATTGTTCGTAAAGTAAATGCTTTACTTAACAAATTAACAATGGAAAAATTCGATTCAATTGCAACACAAATTTTTGAATATGCTAAACAATCAGCAAAGGAAACAAATGGTAGATCACTTCGTACAGTCATGAAACTTACATTTGAAAAGGCTTGTGATGAACCAGCATTTGCAACTATGTGGGCAAAATTATGTAGATCAATGTATGACTCTATGACGGATGAAATTAAGGATACAAGTATCTTAAATGAAGCAAATGAACCTTCTTCTGGTGTACTTTTATTTAGAAAATATTTATTTAATCGCTGTCAAGTAGAATTTGAAAAGGGTTGGAAAGTAAATATGCCCAAAATAGAAGATGTAGATGGTATGCTTACAGAAGAATATTATATTGCTGCAAAAGCAAAACGTCAAGGATTAGGTTTAATTCAATTTATTGGTGAATTATTTAAATTGGATATGTTATCTGAACGTATCATGTATAGTTGTGTGATTAGATTATGTAATAATGCTGCAACTGCAGGTGATGAAGAAGCTGAATCTCTTTGTAAACTTTTGACTACAATTGGTAAATCTCTTGATAGTAAACCAAAAACTAGTAAATGGCTTGGTGTTATTATGGATAGAATGGGAAATGAAATGATTGAAAGTCCAAACTTATCTTCTAGAATTAAATTCATGATTCAAAATTTACTTGATTTACGTAAAGATAAATGGATTCCTAGAAGTGGTGGTACTCAAGTCGGTCCAACTACAATTGCAAAGATTCATGAAATGGCTGAAAAAGCAAAAGAAGAAAAAGATGCTGTTAATATGAAACGTAATAACAGTTCTCGTGGACAATATATACCCAATGCTAATAACAACAATAATAATCAATTTAACAATAATATGTCTCGCTCTGGTTCTTATCGTGGTGGAAGAGATCAACAGCATTATTTCCAACCTCATAATAATATTAATAATAATAACAACAATAATAATAGTAATAATAATAGTAATAACAATAATAATAATGGTGGTGATGGCTGGAGTACTGTTTCTACTCCTGGTGGTAATGGTATCAATAAATCAAGAACAAACAACGATCTCTCAAACTTTGGTAAAGTCGATAGAAGTAGAAACAATAAATCAAATATCCTCGGTCCTGGTAACAGTCCTTTCCCAAGCTTAAGTAGACCTAAATCTGCTTTCAATACTGATAACAAGAGTTCTGGCGATGTGAGATCAACTTCTGCTACAAATATGTTTAGTGCCTTGGAAAAAGCGGATGAACGTAAAAAATTACAATTATTACCTAAAACAGTTGAACCAGAATCTGTTCCTGTTGAATCACCAAAACCTACCGATGAAGAAATTAAGCGTAAATGTAAAAATATTCTGGAAGAATACTTTAATATTCGTGATAAAAAGGTATAAATATATAAAGATAAAATAGACATATCTGTATATTTACATTATTAAATATAGGAACTCTCTGAATGTGTCAAGGAACTTGATGACTCTCACCACATTGTTCTCTTTATTGGTGAAATGTTGGCTGTTGTGGAGAAAAAAGCAGAGGATGTAGAAAGGATGATTGAAGTCATTCAAATCCTCGATTTAGAGAAGGATTTATATATCAAAGCATTCAAACAATTTATGGAAGGTTATGACGATTTGACTATTGATGTACCTCAAGCACCAAAATATGTTGCACAGCTTTTGTTGGCCTGTTCAATTAAACCTGAAGAGGTGGATAATGAAGGGTTTGATTCATTAAAAAATGCTTATGAGAAACTTGAAGTAGATTCAAAATAACTCTTTAATTGTATAGAACTTTTTATATGAAACAATTTTTTTAAAAAAAAAAACAAAATAAAATTTCAAAAAAGATTTAAAAATATATGTACTTATTTATTTTTATGAAGAACTCTTTTTAGCAAGCTGTGTATATAAAAGTTATAGTTAGTCTATCATTGTATATTTGTGTTCACTCAAAAGACTTACTCGGGCACGAAGAGCTGCCATACGATCTTTAACAGAGCCAACAGGCTTAGGCTTTGGTTTCTTACTTTCTTCTTCAGCTTCACTGATCTTTTTATGTGATTCTAATAGTGCTTTCACTCCAGCAGGAAGATGAGTATTATTTATCCAATCTTTTTTATCAACAACAAGAGATAATCTGGGTAACTTTATTTCTGGAACTGTCGCATCAGGCTAAAAAAAAAAGAAAGAAATGAGGGGGGTATTTTTTTTTAATTAGCCAAGTTATACACACACATGAAATATATATACATTTCTACTTTACTTTACCTCTTTATGTGTATTAAAATAACTGTCTAAACCGTGCTTAAGAATATCAGATCGTTTTTGTAAGTCTTTACCAGCTAATGGAACATGCCATTCCTTGGTAAATTGAATTGCAAATGCTTCTGTTACTTTTCCACCAAAGTCTCGTAACTCTTTCGCATCTATTGTGTATAAATTAGATGCAATATACATTATTTTACAAATATGAGACATTGTAATGCTCTTTCTAGTGGAGTTGCGAAGAACTGGTTCAATCTGATGATATAAAGTAGGCTTACTTCGAGCCATACGATCAGTTATCACTATATCGAGAGCTTTACGAAGTTTCTCAAGTGTTGTTTTCTCTTCTTCAATACGCAATTTATCAGCCTCGGTAAGGTATGTTTTATATGGTGCAGAAACAGTTTTTTCTAATTGAATAGGTGGCATAACTGATTCAGTAAGACTTGATGGTGATGGTGATGGTAATGGTAAATCTTTTGGTGGTAAATCATCCTCCTCCTCCTCATCATCATCATTCGTTATGGTTGACTTTTCTTTCTCCAAATCTGCATTAAAAAACTGACCTTCATTATCTTTGAATTGTTCTTTAGGTTCAACCACTGTTTCTTTGGGCTCAACCACTGTTTTTTTAATCTCAATAATTTCTGTCTTTTCTACAGTCTTTTCAGATATGATTTCGTTCTCTTTAATTTGAGTTTCAACTTGGTTTATGATAATTTCTTCATTTACAATTTCATCCTCTTCAACCTGAACAACTTTATCCTTTTTACATGGTGTTTGAATTTCAATCAAAACATCCTCTTTCTCTTGTTGAAGTCCAGCGTTTTTTACTTTAGATTCAATTGGAGCTGTCGTTTCTTTCTTTTTTGAATCCTCCTTCAATGAATGTGTCGTTTTATGCTTCTTTTTCTTTTCTACAGGTAAAGTGTCTGATTTACGTTTTTGTAAGTTGATATTATCTTCTTCTGTATCAACTGCTTTCAAATTCAATACAGTTTGTTTCATTGTTTTTGTTGCAATACGACCACTTTTTCTTACAGGTTTCTTTTAAAGAAGAAGAAAAAAAAATTAATAAACACATGATGGTTGAAATGTCCTAAAGTTTAAAGCATTACCTCCACTTTAGTAGGTTTAAAAAGAGCCTATAGTTTTAATGTTAATACACATCTCAATTATAAAGTAAAAAATTGGTTTTCTACCTCTTCAAAAGGTATAAATGCAGTGGTTGTGTCTGTTGTTTTCTTGTTTTTTACAACATTAGAGGTTGAAGTAGAGTTGGCATTTTTCTATATACAGTATTAATAATAATCTTTTTTTTTTGTTTCCTTTTATCAATAACATACCCTGCCACGGAACTGTAAACGAAGCTGGTCTTTCATATTCATAAACGCGTGTTTTATAAAGAAAAACTGAAAGAAAAGCAAATGAAAAAAAAAATGAAAATCTCCAAATTAAAAAAATTGTTCCGTGACTGTCAGAGGTTCACATTCATCATAAGTAAATCAAGACATATCCTCAGCCTGTCACCATTGAATTCATCTATGAAAGGAAGGATAGACTTTAACCTTTTTCTTTATTTTTTATACCTTTCTTTTGGTTTAACATACTGTAAGAACTTATTGTATGTATATCTGTCCTTGGTAGCTCTATGTCCAAAAAAAAAAAAAAAAAAAAAATCAAATCCTTTGTTCCCTTATTGATGCAACCTCTCATAAACTTCTTTGTATGTAAAAAGACCCCAAGGTATATGTTTCTTTTACCCTTATAAAACAAATTACAGCAAAGCCATCGAAAAGAGTATAAGATACAATCCCCTTTTCGAATATCATACTACTCTTTTACATGAATTAAATCTAAAAAGCATGAAAATTGCCGAATAACTAACCCAAGGAGCTTTTTTTTTTTGTCGTACTGTTCCTATAGTAAGACATATCTTATACTTTGGCTTTGCAGCTAAACTCTACGTATACGACTAATAATAAGGTTATTTTTTTTTTTAAATTTACTTCAAGCTTGACCCATTTATTTTTATAAAAAAAAAACCAAAATAATGAGAGATATTGTAAGAGAAGAACCTAATTTAAAATGTCTTTTTGTGAATGATATCAGGGTCTTCTTGGTATTCTTCAGCGGAAACCCACATCTTTTTAAATGTACTAAGAGAGGCCAAAATGGAGCCACCAATCCAAGTACTATACTTACGCTCAGGTGGAGCATAAATCTTGATTTTAATATCCTTTAATGCCAATTTCTTAATTTCTGATAAAAGACGTTCACCAAATCCTTTACATAATGTAGAACCACCAGACAATACAACGTTTGAATAAAGTGATTTTCTCAAATCAAGATCAGCGCGACTAATACAATCTACAATGACTTGATGAATGCCAGGATATTCCTCTCCGATCAATTCTGGCTGAAACAAAATTTCTGGTGCACGGAATCGTTCAGCACCAAGCTACACACACACACACACATTTTACTGTCAGTATTTCGCTATATATATATATCTGAAAAAAGAAAACATTTACCTTGATAATATTTCCATCAGGTAACATAAAGTCATCAAATTTACCACTCATTTCTTTTTCTTCTTTAGCCGGATTCAGTGCAATATAACAAGTTTTCTCTTTAATAATACGTACAACTTCCTTCTCTGCAGTTGTATGGAAATTGTAACCAGATTTTCTTAATAATAATTGTAAATATTCAGTAACATCTCTACCGGCAATATCAACTCTACGAATAGCATGAGGGATAGCAAAACCTTCATAAACAGGTACAGCATGTGTAACGCCATCACCTGAATCGAGTACGATACCCGTAGTTCTACCTGAAGAATATAAACTAAGTACAGCTTGGATCGAAGTGAATAAAGCAGGAACATTGAAAGTTTCGAAAAAGATTTGTGCTGCTGCATCTCTATTTGCTCGAGGGTTTAAAGGTGCCTCGGTCAACAAGACAGGGTGCTATATACACGGATTAAAAAACAAATTATGCCTATGAAAGCTTTTATATATATATATATATATATATATATTTACCTCTTCAGAAAGTGTTTTCAGTTCGTCGGTATAAATGTATTGCCAAATACGTTCCATGTCTTCCCAATCAGTGACAATACCGTGTTCAATAGGATATCTAATTTTTAATAATCCACGTAATTCCTGTGCCTTTCTACCAATAAAGTTATCTCCTTCTACTGCACCAGCCATGATACGAACGTGCTTTGGTCGACCAACCCTATTTTTCTCATTTTAATATGTTTGTATCACAGCTCCAGTAGTAATATTACTTACATGGAAGGGAAAAAACATTTCGGCTGTTCTTCTCCAGCAAAACCAGCTTTAATAACACCAGATCCCTAAAAAGATGAACAAATACAAGTTGGATGACGATTTTTTTTTTAAAAAAAATGTGTTTTTTTTTTTAACTGAAGTTTACATTGTCAATAACAACTGGTTGATTGGTCAACACCTATAACATTTTTTGAAAAAGAAAAGAAAAAGAAAAAAGAGTCAGCTTTACTAATGAAGAAAGAAAACGGTTTGAAAATAATACATCATCAAATTCGGAATTCATTGAATATACTGAACAGAAAAAAAAGTTAAATAAATAGGTACTCAGAAAAAATAACAGTGATCTCCCCCTCTCTCTCTCCAGAATATTTTTTCCCAAATTCGGTTTCCGAAATGTCTTTCATTAAAATGTAAAACTATCCAGCTCTCTCGCATGATAAAGATAGCCTGTTTAAATGACAAAGATAAAGTGTCAGGGCATTTGTTAGTAAATTCGGCAGTAATTATCCTTATATTGTTCCTGACGCCTAATAGCGTCTTACTCTCTCGACTTTAGTTTTAACAATATATGTAAACGAAAACAAATATTAATAAAATTAGTAAAAAAAAATAATAATACTACCAGTTAATGTTTTGTTCTGGTATAAAAGTAACTTATAAATAATGTGTTTATATTGAATTTCAGAAATTTTTGTAACAGAGAATAGCCAATCTTTTTGAACTGGCAGCTGCTGTACTTAATATTTAGAAAGTAAATTCTAAAATTAAGAGTACCTTTACCAGAACTGAACAAGACTATATCAAGGTATTACGTACTCCACTAATAACAATGCAATTGCAGTGCAGTTGCTATTAATATTTTGAGTTATATAGCTGCCTCTTTTTGTACTAATATTATTCATTTCATCTAGTGTAGTTCATTCGAACATGTGGATTTAATATTGTTTTCAATGACTTAAAAAGTGACAAGATTGATAGAGAAGCATTTGACAGCATGTTTTTAAATGGGAGGGGGGGGGGTGGGGTTTAACGCTTCTGATATTTATAACTAAACCTCCAAATATTTGTGTAATACAGCCTCTAATCTAAACACAACAGGTGCAAAATCTGTACTTTAACATTTTTGAAAACCGAGTTTGGAATATATCGCTCACTACACGAAAGAGTGATTATAAAATTAGATTTTTATTCATATATTGAAAACAAGATTTTTTTTTTTCTTCTATTTTTAACATCATTCTGAGACAACGTTGCTTGTTGACAAACTCAAATACAACCCTTTTTTTTTAAAAAAAAAATTATCAGGAGTTATAGTTCGTTTGGTGTTATCCATATTCTACTATCTCAAAGTTATGTTTTTATTCTTTTGTAATTCTTGTATGTGATAGTTATATTAATGTTTTTACGAGTTTCCAAACAAATGAACTAATCCTAATCTATTGTAAACATACCTGGGGAATACATGAATCAAGTATTGTATATCGAGACGAAGTTAAGATTAATTCTCTTATTTTTGCCATATAGCTCATATACAAATAAAACGCCCAGGAATTAACGAGATTGAATTTTACCCTACTGCATAACATAAATAGGAAATAGTTACAGCGTTGGATACTGAGAATCTTGTAAAATAGTCCTTTTTTTTTTTCTTGTCAAAGTTCATATAATTAAAAATCAGCTTGGAATAAACAAGAGATCGAATTCTAACCTGAGTTGTATAAACATACTTGGAAAATACATGAACCAAGCACTGAACATCGAGAGTATGCTAAAATAAGTTCTCTCTTTTTTTTTTTGCCAAGGCTAATATATGAATAAAAATTGCCCTGAAATAAACAAGAGGCAGGAATTATACTTGTATAATAGTTATAGTAGGATTGATACTTGTAAATTTTCCTGGTTCTGCTTTGAGTAAGAAAGAGTACATGCGGACTTATAAAACTTTTAACCAACCCAACAATGCTTTCAAATGTAAATATTTACCGTAACATCTTCATTCTTAAGTTGACTCAAAAATCGTATAAAAACCAAAGGAGGTTTTTTTTTATTTTTTTTAATCATCGTTATTGTTCTTTATTTTTTTCAATCTTTTATCAATACATATAACTTAAAAAAAAATGAAATCATTCGCTATTCTCCCAACTCTTTTCATCATCCTTATGTCTGCCGTATTTGTTTCTGCTATTCATGAGTGTAAGGAATCAAATTGTGTTTATATGTATACGGACATTTGAATAACATTTTTTTTTTGTTTTTTTTTTAATATACGATAGTATGCGATCAAAATTTAGTTTGCCCTACAGGTTTATATTGCCGTATTTCGGGTAATCCAGTTTATGGTACTTGCGAAGACCCAGCTCATGTCTAAAGTTGGTTTCATGACATTAACTTGTATCATTTCTTAAAAACATATTATAAATGTGGTTGTTGCAAAATAAAACCCTAAAATAGGAAAATAAATATTATCTCTTTATTTCGTTTATTAGTTATACTTTATACACATTTTTAAATGTTTGTAAGATTTAGAAAGTTATATGAAATTTAATGGCACAAAATAATATATATGTATAGCTCTATTTTTTTTTTTTTTTTGTAAGAGGAAGTCCACAACTAGTGAAATATGGAACGGAATTCATATAAAATACGTATACTAGTGCTCGATTCATCTAAATAGATAGTTAACATCTCTAGAATTCAACAAGTACAAAAGAGGAAGGAAATTAAAAAAAAAAAATGCATGTAAAATTACAGATGACTAAAATCATCTGCTTGGATCAGACTAAAGCTACTAAAGTTCTTTATTAATTTTGAGGAGAAAGAACATCGTTCAGTCCTTAAATTCATGAGACTCTGCCACAACTAAGACCTCAAATGTATATCAATATTTTACATGGTAGTAGAGTAAATTCATCTTTGATTTTTACCGCCAGACATTCTTTACATTATATTGCAAAATTATCCAAATGAAAAAGTACTACAATCATATTTAAAGCAATATATTAGGTATAGTCCAAAGTAAAGATGACTTGTAACAAAAAAAAAAAAAAAAAAAAAAAAAAAAAAAAAAAAAAAAAAAAAAAAAACTAGTATCTTACATATATACACCACACATTACTAGAAGAAAGAAAATGGTGTTTAAGATGTCCCGTCTTTATCATCTTTTCTTATTTTCGAGCCATTTTTTTTTTTTTTTTTGTGTTTCTCTCAGTAAAAAAAAACATCGTAGTTTTTAATCAAATTGAGGAACAAAACCTCTACACTACAATTGCCACCTTAACATTCTTATAAGTGAATCGAAGAGGTTGTTAAGTTACGAGTAACCTAAGAACATGTTTAAAACAACAGAGTTTTTAAAGCCCTCTTTCTCACAGTAACCATCAAGAAATCCAAAGAAATCCTACGATGGTCTATTACCACATCGTAAGTGCCTTAAACATTTCCAGAAAAATCGAGACCGTGGTGAATGGCCGCAGCTTGAAACTGAACTAATAACCACACTACTTCTTTTGGTTAGAAACATTCAACCTTTTACGGGTTTCGGGAATCGTTCCTGGATATGAATTAATAAAAAGGGTCACTCGTACCTGAAGAATTAAGATAAAACAAATGAGAGAGTTTTTTTTTTTTTTTTTTTTTTTCATCTAGGAATTTTCTCGGTCATTTTTATTGTGATACTCGATACTCGCATTAATACTGTTATATCCTTCAATTGTATAATTTAAAACCGATGAGGTATTTATAGCGAAATGTCATATGACGGGAAAAAAAAAATAGCTGAAGAAACATTCCTAATGAGTGGGAGATAAAATATTTATTTATTATAAACATTATTTAATCTATTTTATAGTTTTAAGTGAGTCAAATAGTGTCACTAACGAAGTGAATCAGTTTAGATATTCTGTATTTATTTTGAGAAAGTTATATATATAAATGCTATATAGAACACAAAAGATCTGCAAATAAAAAGATGGGGGTATTACAATGATCTTGTAAAAAAGGATTACTGAGAAAAGGCGTAAGGGGTCATATGGTTACTATAAAACTGTAACGTGATCGGTTTTCGATTTGCTTGCAAGTAAAAACAAATTGCTATTTTTTACTTATTTCCATTGACGCAATGAATAGCCGCATATAAGCTCAGTTAAAGTCAACGAGAGAGTTCCGTCATGATTTCGGGTAAGTAAATCCGGATAGAATGTACTACCTTTTTCAATCAATCAATTAATTAGAACAATTATATTATAACTGCTTATTATAAGAACAATGCACCATATCACAAGGTTTCAATGTTGATTCTTATTTATTTGTATGAATTTTAATTTCATTGATTAAATTCATATTCAGTTCAAGTCTAATCTTTATAGTGAAATAAATATTAGAATGATAATATTAAGGTTGCTTTACACAAATATTCCGTTAACTGCGGTGTAAAACAAGCCAGAAAGCCCTTTTTTTTTTTTTTTTTTTTATTTGCAAAGCCTCAAACTTAAAGTCACACCGCAGTGAATAATTTGACACGTAACTGAAAAAAAAAAAAAAAGGCTCTTTACAATACTTTATTAAATATGCCAAAAGCAACAAGTTCAAAGAAACAAGAAAAAAAGTCAACCAATAATGTTAAACCAATACAGTTTCCGAAACTAGAACAAAAACAATATCTTGAAATGACAGAATTAGAACCTCAACAGATTTATATTGTTCCAAATTTCTTGCATGGGAAAGAATGTGATTCACTTATAAAATATTTTGAGAATAATTTACCACCTAAACCAAGTGCGGGAGGAAAACCTAAAAGAGGACACGCATTTCGTAATAATGACCGACAATCAATCGAAGATGTTGAGTTGGCACAGGAATTATGGAAAGGAATTCAGGAAGTTGTTCAAGAGTCAAGTATTAGTAGTACAACCAGAGTACCGAAAGGATTAAACTCTAATATTCGGGTTTACCGTTATAGGAAGGGTCATTCTTTTGGTGCTCACTATGATGAGAGTGTACAAGATAAAGCTACGGGACTCTGGACAGATTGGACATTATTAATCTATTTGAATGAAGATATGATAGGTGGCGAAACAGTTTTTTATAAAGAATCAACCTATAAGAATCGGAAACCAGACCCGATCGTGGTACAACCAAAAAAGGGTATGGCTTTACTTCATCGACACGGAACTTATTGTTTGCTACATGAGGCAATGGAAGTTACAGAAGGTAGTAAATGGGTATTAAGAAGTGACGTGTTAGTAGAATGATTCTGTAAAAATATATTTCATTGTAGGAAAAAAAATAAATAAATAATAAAATTTTAAACAATGATATTTTCTATAAAGAAGGGAGAAGTGATATATTTGTAACCACTCAAAACAAAGTGTGGGTATGACCATTTTTTCTACACACTAATACTACTTGCATATTTTTTGAATAATGTAAATATATAATAAAATCTTATATTTATTCAACTTTATAAATACAACTATTGTTATAAAATTAGATGCACGTACCTTTCTATTAAAACAATATATTTTAAATATATAACATTGAGGTACAATGGCAAATATATTATAATTGGCTTAATGAAAAAAAAGGTCATGGCGTATTTATTTTAAAGGTAACACAAGCATGAACATTTTTGGAAGTTTGTTATTCTATAAATTATGAAACAAACAGATGATGTGTGGCTGTTTAGATTCTCTCAGGATCATGCTGTCCTTTAGTTTACCTTTTTACTCTCTCTCTCTCTCACTCTCTCTCTCTTTCTTTTTCATTTTATTACGCCAGAAATAAAATGATGAAATATTTAAAATCAAGGGGGGGGGGCAGACAAAAATTAATTGATCACGCGTGAATATAGGTACATATAAAAAACTAGCATATACTACATTGAATAACATGTATCTCATTTTACCATAGCAACTAAATAGTTGATGATGCTATCTATTGTAACGTAACACAAATCGCGAGTAAAACCCATAACTCTGTCATCATTATATACATATATATATTCAAAAAGAAAGTATATTTATAGTGTCACCTTTTTTTTTTTTTATTATCTATATATATATAATCTTTGTTTTTTTTTATTCTTTTTCTTTTTCTCTCTTTTTTTTTTATATATAAATACAACTAAAAAAAGAAATTCGATTTTTGATCTTTACATTTATTTTTCTTCTTTTTTAACAATCTTAAAATGACTGATAAAAACCAATTCTCACATATGTCTCAATTCTCGATTATTCGTGAATCACCTGGAGAGTCAAAGTTACACGATAAAACTAATACTATTCATCATCATCATCATCATCAATATCATCAAAAGACATCAGAACTCAAGTTTAAAATTGAACCTATTGGTATTCAACCAGAAGATGATGATGATCTCGAAACATGTCCTTCAAGAACTAGATCTTCTTGGCCACATCAAATTATTCCTTGGTGGAAACCTGCTGATCCTTATGAAAAACCACCTTATTCTTATGCAACTCTTATCGCTCATGCTATTTTGACAAGTAAAGATGGTCGTTTAACTTTAAGTGATATCTATAAATGGATTTCTGAAGCTTATCCTTATTATAAAAGAGGTGAAAAAGGATGGCAGGTAAAAATATAATAATAATATAAAGTTATATTATTTGTTTATTAAACATTGTATTTTATTATTATAGAATTCTATTCGTCACAACTTATCATTAAATAAAAAATGGTTTGTCAAAGTAGATCGTCGTCCTACTCAAGCTCATCCCGGTAAAGGTGGTTATTGGACTCTTCAAATGAATATGGAAAAAATCTTTGTTGATAATCTCTCACAAGCTGGTGGACATAGTAGAAGACATCATGATATGGGATTGTATGGTTCTCTTTCTACTCAATATTATCGTTCTTCACCCACTTCTTCTGATGATTCTGACTTACTTTCTGATGAATTGCCTGTGAATAATATGTTTCCTAATATCCTTATTACTGTTCCTGGTGATTATGAAGCAAAGAAGACTAAGTCAACAAGTAACAGTAATACTTTATCTGCTCCAAGAATTAGAAATATGACTTCACAAGAAAAGAATGCTCTTTCTACTAATGCTATCACACCTAAAACTGACCCCAAGAATTTCACTATTCGATTTTCTTCTACTTCTTCCGATTTAAAACGTCGGAAGTCAGCCGATCCTCCAAGACCCGCTCCTAAACCCGGTAAAAAACATAACCCAGTTGAACCAGGATCTTCTACAAACGAAGACCGAGATGATAGTGCAGTTGAAATGTCTGATGAACATACTTCCAAAAAAAGAAAATCAACAACAATTGACACCATTACCGCGTCACCTTCTTTGCTTGATTTCTCTTCATTGTCACACAATCCAATTAGACCTGTAGATGTAATTGGAACCATGTCTTTTGATCAACATATCAATTCCGGTTTTAATGATACTGCTACTACTTTTGATAATGATAACCTTTGGATGTTTGAACCTGAAATTATGAATGAAAACTTGTTACTTACTTCTGGTTTTCCATTACCTTGTGATAATGAAGCTCAAAATATCTTGGATGGTTTACAAAGTACTACCTTTATTACTCAACATCATGACATGAAAACTATCGATCTTCAATTTGATTCTTTCGATAAAACTATTCACTATCCAAGCGCTTTTTCAACTGATCAATTATCTGATATCAATAGTAATATGTATATCTCTGACCTTAGTTCATATAATATGGAACAATATATTGATTTGAATGGAAGTATGATTATGGAAAATACGCAACCATCTGATTTATTACTAGAAGATGAAACCATGAATAATTCTTATTGGAATGAAACTGCAAATGCTTGTTATATGAATTTCGATCTTAATCCTATGCCTTTCGTTATTAAGCATGACGAATAACTTTTTTTTTTTTTCATTCTTATTTCTTCTATGTATGTAACTTTTTTTTCTTCTTCTTTTTATATATTTATATACCACCTAAATTATACCTTTTCTTCTATTATTGCCCATTGTATATTATTTTTCTCACTTACACAATAAAACTTATATATTATCATTTTATTTATTTTCATTTATCCATATTAAACTTGAGAATTCTAAAAAGGAAATTCTGATCAATAACATTGGGTGTATCACAAATGTTTGTCATACTCTACCAGAGAAAAACATCTCTCATCTGTCCATATAATGCTTTTCTTTCATATAACTAAAAAGTGATTCAAACCAAAAAAAAAAAAAAAAAAAAAAAAAAAAAAGAGAATTTCTTTTTTCAAAGTACATAAAATGATAATTGATAAAATTTGTCATTACGTGAATAACTTATTGTTGTACTCTATTTAGTCATTTGTTTTTGTTTTTCTTAATAAAATGATCTCTAAAAATATATATATATATATCTTTAAAGTTAAAGTGGTGAGTACGAGAATTAACCTTTTCAAAGTATAACAGTAGTTGTTATTTAACAAGTATTATTTAAGCAAGTATCACCATGTGTAATTGTATAATTCCTTTTAGAATAATATCAGCGTTCATCTGTATCATCATCATTGTTTTAAAAGTTGTTGATTGAATACTATTTAGGAAAAAAAAAAATACATACAGAATTTTAATCTTCGAAAGATGCCACATTTTCTTTATCTCCAAGCCCATAGATGCAATATCAAGACCTTGTGATGATAAAATTACTTGGGAATTATACTCACCAGTTTTTTTTTTCAAAGAAAAATCTGTACAATGTACTTGTAAAAAATGAGTTACCCTAAAAGTATAAAGTTTTCGTGTACTCACTCATTTGCTATAACGATACATATAAAAAAACTTATCTAAATTCCCATCTGGATAATTTTAGTATCTTGTATTATATTTTTATTGTATTCTGATTCAACATCTAGTAATTAAAAAAAAAAAAAAAAAAATAGGCGAATATGTGCTAATGTTTTTATTTTATAAACATCTCAAATACAATTGTAAACCAATGCTATCATAAACTTACTATCACATCATTTAGCAAGAAATATTTTCAAGATTTCTCTTGGTTTAACAAATATTAATAAGATATGTTTATCATTTGTATCTCTATAGTACAAGCCTGTAACCAGGTACTTGTAGTACCATTTGTGCGTGACAATGGCTTTGCATTTGGATAAGAAATGTGTTTCATTTTAGTCAATTTACAAGTTCTCGCTGTTAAATCTACGGGCCTATGAATAATAATGGCAATTGTTTCCATTAATTAAACCTAACTTATGCTTTTAAATAATATGGTTTATTAGAAAGTGCTATTAAGAACCTTTTGAGATTATCCGGTTTATGTATACTGTTCCTAGCTGTGCTTTTTTTTCTCTATACATGAATAGAGGGAACCATATTACTTTTGTATGCGTTAATTTTTTTTTTTTTAAAAAAAAAAAATTCAGTGCATATAACTATTCACAATCAAATTATCTTTGTCTAAAATGGCATTGAATTTTATGATGATGTGTATGTACTTATGAGTCAACATAAATAAACTTGTTTATTTTTTGCTTCTAATTTTTTACTAATCTAATGAATCTCACAAGCGATTAGCTACATAGTTATTGACTTGTTGATAAGAAAACCGGAATAATAATTCTATAGTTAAAGTTACATATGGCATGTCAGTTCTTTTTCAAGCTATTACATTACAGCAGAGGTTCTCACTAATTCATGGGGTCAAGAATTATGGGTTTAAAGTTTTTTTTTCTAGAAAGTATACTATATGAAAGATATGAGACTCGACGTGATAGGATACAAAACTATAAGGATATTTAGCAGTAACTAACTATAATGTACAGAAATAAATAGCATGTCTAAAAAAATATTTGCGAATGATATGAGACTTATATTTGTAGCATTGAGCATCTTTAATATATATATATATATATATGCCACATACATACATACATTACATACATATATATATATATATATAATATTCTTAAATATTCGGTCATCCTGCTTCGTTTGTAAACATATCTATTCTCATGTAGTACTTATCGTTTTTAACAACCTATATTGTTTTCAACTTATACTAGATACATATATTGCTGCGGCAAAAAGAAGATCTATTAGGTAGATGTAGCAGTTATATTTAAATAAAAATCCCATCTTATCATATCATTCCTTCTTTGCCTTGCTCTTACTTTTTATTTATAAATAAATAAAAAAAACATAAGATAAGACGCTTAGCAGCTTTTTACCTACTACTTGATTCATAAATAGTAATTGTTACATTATATGTAGTCATTCTCAATTTATTATTTATGTTTCCTATGTTGTGAGTTGAATTGTATGATTTTAAGTCTTAGTACTTGTAACATTAAATACCGAAAACAAAGTAAATAATGGGTTATCAATAGAGAAGTGATAGCTCTATTTCTAGCTGGTATACAACATACGTTTTTACTTGAATAGAAGTATTATTGTCCAGTTGTATAATCAATAAAATTGGTTTCCTTCAATTATCTAAAGATATGAATTTACTTGATAAATTTTATTTCCGTACAAATATTTGTAAGCGCTTAATCCCTATAAATAGTTCTATGTATCTATGACAGAAATTGCATATTAAACTCATCTCATATCAATAAATAATACTAAATAGCATTTAAAAATCTTGAGCAGCAGCAGCTTAAAGTACCTCATAATAATAGTGAACAAAAAAAAACTTATTCGCCCCTCTCCTTTCTCTTTTCTTTGTCTTAAAGGTAGTAAGCAATTAGCTTACAAAATTAAAAAAAAAAAGATAACTGAACTGAAAAGAAACTAATGCTGTATTAATGAAAAAGCTTGTAGCTGAACTCAATGGGTGCAATGGGAAGCTTGCTGTGAAAGAAAAGTTGAAACGGTAGTCTAGAAGAATCACTGTGTATTCCTAATCGAAATATACAAAGTTACAGTAGAGATATTCACGTACACCATCAAACACGATGTTCTCAATTGTGTGTTAGAAAGAAAGATATTACTATTGGAAACAAAGAATTGTATCTGGACATATATATGAATCAAGAAAGGGATTACCAAATATTTGCATGAAAAAAAAAAAAAAAAAAACCTCACCAAACAAAATAAGCTTGATCGATTCATTTAAACAGTAAAAGTAACTAATTAAACAAATGATATTGATTACATTTGGATAAGAAAACTCGCTCTTATTTAACTAGAAAATACAGTTTATGATTAAGCAAATATAATTTTTTTTCTTTCTCTCTGGAAAAGTCGATTCATTATGGAGTAGGCACGCTAAACACATGTTTTTTGACTATGGAAAATATAGTTGCTACTATCATCACGTTGCTTTGTTTTTGATATTTATAATGGTACAAGTTGGAGTTGTTGCATGTGACACAGCTTAATTCAGTATTTACTCAAGTGACTATGTCAATTTACAACATTTATGTGATCGGATGGAATATGTGTAATGGATCTCACCGGATCTCTCTTTTTGTATATCTTTTCAGTTTTTTTAGGTAGGCTAGAATAGACATGTTATATCACTATAAAAAATTTACATATGAGTTACTACTAGAAACAGAGAAGGTAAGTGAAAAGGAATGCATATATTTAAATAGTGATACGTTTGCAAATTATGGTTTTTATACTCTTGTACAGGACTATATGATTTTTTGCTTTTTAATATACTGAAATAAGCTGAAATTATAAATACTATAGATGTGCTTTTGTTTTCGTTTTTATCGTGTATTATATGTATTAGTTATAGCCTTTAAAATAAAAAAAAGGGGGAGGCGACAAGTTTATTTATTTTTTTGGTTATATGGGACTTTATCCTGATGATTCTGCCTAATCACTGAAGTTCTGTTATAATATTGGTCTCTTCCTGTTATGAAATAAGATAATAATGAGGAAATATAGTCTGCTTATGGTCTCAATGCGAGTATTTTGATGTCAATTCGTGTAACTAATGTTTTTTTTTTACTTGAACAGATTTTCTATTTTAACATTTTGACAAAATAAATGTTTTCAATGTGTCATAAAAAAAACGAATATTTTTATTTTTGTTAAAGGGACAAATGTAGAGATTAAGGTTTGCTTTTCCACGAAGACTACAGGAAAAGTTACATTAATTATCTTCAACCTGAAGGTTGACTTCTTGAACTAAATGTCAGTAATGGCGGTACTCTTCCGTATAGATAGGTACCAATACACCGCGCACCAACAGCCGGTCTGTTTTATACTTCAATTCATTAATTGCTGCGTATGATACTATTATAATAAATAATATATGTGGTATTAGATTCAATAGATTAAATTAGACATATCTGACAATTAAGGAAGAAATGGATGGAGTAATGCTTGCTTAGCAGTGATGCGCTCAGGCATTGATGAGGTCAAGTCAAGCGCATTCATGAGCAAGTTTTGATTCTATCCTTCGACCGAATCACTCTCCGTTTGCCGAACAAACATTTTCCAAGGAGTCTTGTCATCTCGAAGAATTATGTTCGTTTTAAATACACGACCTTTATGAAAAGAACGAGAATAAAAACAAATCCTATAACTACAGCCAATTCAACTATTTTTTTTTTGTGATTTATTACATATCCTATTTAACAGGGTATTGTTGAATGACAGGGCGTCCATAAACCTTCTCAAGCTCAATAGTTTTATAAAAAAGGAACCTAATAAAAAAAATGGAGGCATGTTCCTGTAGGGAAAGAGACCAAAATTACGCCAGCATCCCAAATATCAATAACCAAGTATAAAAAAAAAAAAAAAGAAGCTATCAATAGAAAATGGTCGTTTTTATAGACTAACATATATATATTATAATTTCGATCATAAAATTTTAAAGGGTTTCGGGTGCTCTAAACCCTATAGTTCCTGTTATGTTTGGTTTTTTCAAGATTAATTGTTCTCGTAATACTAGTTACGCCGTCTTTTCGGACTGTAATAACCCTTTGGTTTCATCTCTACCTCTTTTTTTTTTTTTTTTTTTTTTTTTTTTTTTTTTTTTTTTTTGACCAACACAATAGAATTTGTGAGTGTTGACGATTGCTGCTTCTATTTCAGGCCTTTTTATTTTACTTTTAAGAAAAATGTTATCTTCTTTGTAAATAAATGTTTTATTTTGCTCTTTGCTGTTTTAGTAATGACCCGTTTTGATATATGGATAAATCATTCATTGAAAGATTACATAATTGAAAGAGTAGAGAATTAGTAAGTGTACATAGCAGCAGTAAGTTCTTCTTTAACGACTTTGATGAAACAAATGATAAATATGTTTGCGGCTAAAGGATGATATGAGTTTCCTTTTTTAAGCGATGAATTAACATCAGGTAATTAAAATGCTTATTCCTTATTATGAAGAGGATCAACGGGTTGTTCATATAAAAATAAAATAAAGCACAATATAAATCGTTTTCATTCATTATTTTTATCTTATAAAAACAACAACAACAGATATATATTTATTAACATATGAATGTTGATTCAAAACAATAAGAATGTGTGAGGTAACTAGTAGAATCAGTAACCAAAGAAATCTCATTCGCTGACACATACATATACAATTATGCTTAATTTGCCTCATAAAACTTTTAACTATTAAATTGTAATAACAATGTGGTACAGGAAGAGTGTCGCTTCTCAATTTTCACTGTAAAGTCAGACACTGAGGAATCTTACTCGTCTTAATACTTTTTTTATTATAGTCATAAGAGGCTTATTTATTTTTTTATTTACGAGCCAAATTACTTTCAGAAATTGAACGAAAAACATCCGAAATTAGTGAATAACAGTACATCTGAAGTTTAAGAAACGAATAATGAGAATAATCGGAAGAATATATCTACAATACAACACTATATAAGCATATAAATGTTAGGATATTGGGATCTTTTTTTTTTTGTAAATTTTAGCTTGTTCCACTTGCTCTTCGATATAATTGATGATCGTCTTGAAAGGTTAGCTCAAATTGCTGCTTTATTCTTGGTTGCTGATGTTGCTGATTTTGTTGCTGATTTTGTTGTTGATTTTGCTGCTGATTTTGTTGCTGATTTTGTTGTTGATTTTGCTGCTGATTTTGTTGTTGATTTTGTTGTTGATGTTGTTGTTGCTGTTGATGGTGGTGTTGAATATGTTGTTGTTGTAGGATTTGATCATTTGTTATATAAGGCGAAGGGAATATGTTTTGTGGCGTATGAGATGTATAAGAGGGAAATATTTGTTGTGTATTACTGTTTGATGGTCGAGCTATATACTGCTGTTGTTGTTGCTTCATAATTTGGGGTACTTCAATAGTAGATGTTCTAGGAGGAATAGGACTAGAAGTTGGTTCAAGGGGTTCACTAAAAGTTGAATAGTATCTTTGCTTATCTAATATATATATATATATATAATCATTAGAATTAGTAGAAATATTCAAGTAACTGAGCTTACTGTCATCTTCTTCAATCATGTTTTGTAGTTGGGTAAAATTGGCAGAATAGCCAGTTGGACGTACATGTTGGGGATGATCCATAGAAATTCTCGGGTTTGTTCGAATCGAAGTTGGGATGGTAGCCCCAAATGTCATTGAATGTGGCCTTTCGCCGATATTACGATGAGACGGAATGATACTCATATTATTTGCAGGTGGCTGTTGCACAAACGTGGTTGGGTTATAGACGACTTGTTGTATCGGACGATTTTTAGTTGGCTGTGGATTCATATTTCCTGGAGAAGGGTATATATTGCTACTATCGGTTGTAGGTACAAAATTTGGCTGGTTTAAATAGCTTGTTTCTGCATTACTACCGTTGTTTCCCCCATAAAATACAGTATTACCATCTGGTGTCGTGTTGGTCGAGAGAGTACGATTGTAGTTTGTAGGAGTAGTGAACTGCTGTTGGTCGTGTGCTTGAGTTGCAGAATACAAAAAACTCTGTGAATTAGAAGGAGACGACTGAGAAGACATATCATCTAATTCATCATCATTAGCCTGTGTATTCACTTGTCTAGATAATTTTCTAGGTGGTGTATCTAAATCCATTGAATCAGTATCTTCTTCAGGAGCAAACAGTGCCCTTGAACGTCTTCTTCTTGGCTCTCTATGCTGCGAGGCGTATTGTAAATGAGTGTTGCTTCCAATTATGTTTGTGTTAAGATTTGTATTTGTTGAAGATCTTTGCATATCAAATATAGCTCGTCGTATATCTCCGGCTGAATTTTGGCTGTACATTTTGACGTGAAATGCATGTTCTGGAATAGGTACAGCAAGATACCCTTTTGGCAACGTTTCAAACGATTTTCTCGAGTTAATCGATTTTGACGCGATCACCTACACAACATTAACATTAATTAGTTTCGGCTTATTAGCTTTTTTTCTAAAAAAAATCGATTTTACATCATGACTATTATCATCTGGCTTATTCAGATTCTTGCTGGAGTCGCCCATATTAATGTTACTTTCGTGTTTCATCTCGTTTTTAACCATATTATTGCTTCTCCTCTCTTCATTTTGTGTAGTAAACGAGTTTTGTTGTATTGTGGAAACGTCATTTGCTGTTGGCAATGGAATTGGCATGTTAAGCGAATTGCTATTGACATTTGCAAATTTACAAGTGTCGTTTAATAATCCCAAAAGCTTATTTTCCACATAATGTGATAGGTCTTCACTTCCAGCGTTTACCATACAAATTTGGGCACTTAGGTTAACAAGACGGATCGTTCTCATTGCGGTATCTCTCTGCTTCATCTTTTGACGTTCTTCTGAAAGGCGGTTATAAAACCTTCTGTCATCCCATGAGATGTCAGGATATTGTTCGCGTACTAGTTGTCTAATCTCATTTGTTGGTAATCGCTGTCTTGCTAACTCGAATATCTTTTCTGATACTTCTCGAGGCCATTCCTTTTTGATTTCGTCAGGTCGCAATAAGGGATGATTGTGAACGAATGCTTCTGTATTTTGAGATTTACGAAATTCCCAAGTAGATTTCAAGTTTTCGAACAAAACAATACGCCATCGACATTCGCAACGTTGAGAGTGTCTATTTCTTTGTGGGTTTACTTTTGGGTTACGATGAGAATCGGGAAGTCCTTCTCTGGAACAATAAACATATATATTCTACAGTGAATATTTTTAGTATAAATACACCACTTTTTTATTTATTTATGTAATTTACCTTGTGAGTACTCTGTTCTTGTTTCACTGTAAATCCATGACTAGAGCAAAGGTCTCGACAGAAAGTAATAGCTTCTGTGCTTGTATTGAACGTCCTTGATAGTAGCGTAGCATAAAAAACGTCCAGCTAAATAATCATTTGTATGAAGTTTAAAAGCTGTTCAAAAAAAAAAAAAAAAAAAAAAAAAAAAAAAAAAAAAAAAAGTTTTATACTTTACTGAATAATAAGCTTGTTCTGGACTATGGTTTTGAGTAGGAACAGGACTACCAGAATCAACTGAGGTTCTTATATTTCTTCCAGTTGACATTTCGCTATTGAAATGAGTATAAAAATTGCGTGGTTGTTGAAAATTTCTGATTTTTTCCAAGCTTATTTTTTATTTTTGTTTTTATTTTTATTTTTCGTCAAAATTGGATTCGTAATGAGAAAGTGATAGGAAAATGATTATACACGGTGTAGAAAGTATGATTCTATCTTCTATTTTTTCTTTAATTAACTGGCAATTCAGGTACGGAATTTTAAATGAATAAGTACTCTATTTTCGTCAGGAAAATGGAAAAAAGTAGAAGAGAGAGTAGAAGAAAAAGACAAAAGGTAAGAAAAAAGGAGAAAGTGTGTGGAAAATAAAAAAAAATGGGTAACATTCAATATTTTTTTTCATAATATTTGTGCTCATCGAGCAGTATCATTGAATAGAACGTTATTTAGCTTTTTATTGAGAGGAACATACTCAATGAAACAAGGCCAATTATAACGAACGAAGCTGAAATGGCTTTACGTTTACAGTTTAGTGTTACATCTAAAGCTCTAACCTGTCCCCGAAATAAAAAAAAATAAAAATAAAGATATAGATCTAAGAATTTATAAAGTTAAAGAAGATACAAAATAGCCAGGTATAAGAAATAGAGGAGGTTCAATATACGGGTGAAAGACCAACCTTTTTTATTATCAATTTTTTGACACATAAGTCTTGACTCGCTCAACTTTTTTTTTCTGACCTACTAAAGTAATCTCGGAATGAAATAAATCGGTATCTTAAAATTATGCTCCGTGCGTAGATTTGCTTTAGAAGAAAAATAGACCTGTTTTCTATTTTAAAAAAAAGAATGTAATAAATAAATAATAAACAATAAATAAAACTAATAATAATAATAAACAGTTTATCTGTTAAATCAATCCAAAAAGCAGTGGTAATTTCATTTCGATTAATCTTTAAAAGATATCATAAAAACTTGTATTGTTTTTTTTTCCTTTTTTTTCCTTTTTTTTTTTTTTTTTTTTTTTTTTTTTTTTTGTAACAGAATGCAAAACTTGACAAATAAGCAAAGAGGCTGGAAGAGGTACAACTTGCGAAATATCACGGGTACATTTGAATCAGAAAAGAGCTATGAGAAATCCCAAGAACAAATGTACACACACATACATACACTCACATATACACGTACACATACACACACACAAAGTATACACGCATTTTGTATATGTATATCGACTGCAGAGGAGTTGGTTTACCCACATTTATCAAAGTAAGAAATTTCCATATTTGTATACGGTTTATCAAAAAGAAAAAAAACCAGGAAAGATGATTATTTCAATGAATTGTATCATTACAGGTTCTTGGTCAATAACTATCCAACGCAATTTTACTTAGAGTAAAATGATATGAATACTACATAATTGTATGAATTCTAGAAGAAAACCATCATGGAACAGACTCATTTCTCAAAAAAAAAAAATTCTTCTATAATTATGATGCATTAACAAATTTGATATGATATTTGTCAATAACACCACTTTTTTGCGATAATCAGAACATGAGATTAGTATTATATTTAAATGAATAGCTCTACATTGAAGTTATACACGTGGGAAAGCTTTGAAGTTTTAATTTACGATTCTTAATATTTTACGATAAGAATATAATATGTTTTATAGATTTAATAACAAATATATTATCGGAAAGTTAATTACGATTCATATTAAAACTTTTATTAATTAATAGATCAAATCGAAAATATACTTTTCAAAAAGACATTACTACATTTAATATAATAGTAGTCGTAATACATTTAGAAAACATCCATAATGGAATAAAGCCCATTATTATGTTAGCTTTTTTTTTTTAAAAAAATTTATTTGAAAATTTTCTTTCAGGTGGGGAGAGAGGGGGGGGGAAGGTTATCATATAACTTCACTAAAAAAAATCGATAGATCAGCTACTAGTAATAAAAGTTTATGACTTTTATGATCGCTTGCAATATCTTTTATTTATCGATTTCATCATAAATGTCTGGCACAACAGACGATTTACAATTAAAGTCTGAGAATAATTATAATGTAGTACCAATTTTTAACGAAGTTCTGGTTGGACTTGTTTCAAAGTTTTTAAAAATTAAAATTTGTTAGGTAATTTAACATGTTGATTTAAATTTATTTAAGCGATTGAAAATGTGTATCCTTTTAAACAAATGTTTGGTCCTCTTCCAGACAACAGATATCTGGGGTAATTTGATAGAGCATAAAATACGGATTATAATAATACATAACATATATTTTTCTTCACTATTATTTGACTTCTTTTCTTGATTTTGTGAAGCATTGTATTTTTGGGCGCGACAGCTCAGCCATATAAATACGTATAACTTTCAAAAACCTTAATTTTTTATTTCATTGTTCGCGAATATTATAAAAATATAGACGAATACTTCATTTATAGCAAGTCATTTTTGTGAATTGTAGTCAAGAATCAGCTGTTATTTTTATGTTTAACTAATAGTTTCCACAGATACTAATAATTTCCATGATATTTTCGTTATTGAGAAAGTTTTAAGTTGACTAGAAGTGGCGTTTATCTACAATCCAGAATATCTGAGTTTTTTGTTTTTTCTCTTTGTTCAAAACTACTAAGCTGATAAATAAATGCTACAATTTTTTTTATTACATAATGTTAGCCATATTACTGTGTAACTGAGATTTTTTTTAAACAACAAAAAAAAAAAAAAAAAAAAAAAAAAAACAAAAAAAATCAAAAAAAAATCAAAAAAAAATCAAATGACTAACACTTCACTTATGAATAATAATTAAGATTATCGTCAGTAGATATTGTATCAGAGTTTATAGTGAGTGTACTTGGCGGTACCTTAGACTAAAATAGAATAAGCGATACTCAATCGAGTAACTAATACGATACCAATGAGAAAAAATCACATAATTATTAACGGAACACTGAAATCCTGCTGTGTGTAATACGATAGTCAGCTAAAGAGTTTCAAAAAAGAAAAAGAGCTGTATTGAAATATAGTTGGGTCTTGCACTATCAGTGTCTGAATTTTTTCATTATATAATAAAATCATTTTGCTATCGGATGAACGTGAATTATGCTGTGAACGAGAATAGAAAAATTACACAAAAATTAACATATACTCTCTTGACAATAAAAGTATTTGTCATTATCTATTTGGTTATTTATTGTATCAAAGTATTTATATAGCTGGCACGTCTCTCCTATTTACTTATTGAATGCATTAACTAGCTTTAATGCTTCGGGAACTAGTCTAGTTATTTGTGATAAACTGAATGGCTTTATTGAATATTTAAGCACCGTATGTAATGTTTTATAACATATGTTAGGGCTTAGTTTCGCAACTCTATATGATACGTTAATGTGTTTGATCTCACCTAGATAGTCAGTAATAACCTTCTTGTCCTATGTAAATGTTTTTCTTTCTCTAATTTCGAACAACTTAATGTCTTGATAATAAATTGTCATTTGATGCTTTTTAAAGAGACTTTGTGACTGAATATCTTTTGTGAGAATCAATGATACCATGGCCGGTAATAAATAATATACACACCTACTTTACTTATTATACATAAATCCCAACTCTAGTTTTAGAATAATAGGGATCAACTTTTTTAACATATGAAAAGATAAAATTTTATGTTCAATAATTAGAATAAACCATATTTATTTAGGATGTTAACTTATAGTTAAAAGAGATTTTAGAATGTCTATTGTAACGTAATATGAATATTACGGAATGAGAGTTTAGTCAAATTTATACAGGTCATATGAATGCGTTTTTTTTTTAGCTCTTGTGGATGATTGAAGTCTTCTTTATTTAGTTGATACTGTCAGAATGGTTTTGCCACTACCTACAAAATATTTAACTCCTGCATCCGTATCTTATCTGATATAAGGCTTAATTGAAGAGAGTTTAAGTTTAACATGGTTAAATCCAAAGTTATTTGATTTAATAAACTGTGAGGCATATCAATTGTTAAAGTATCTCTGACAGGGTGTTTTAAAACGAGTTGCTTGAAATTTGGAAAAGCCAAAGATATCTTTCGAAGAAAAGAGTAGAATAGCGTTTGTCAAAAGGATAAAACTTACAAAAAATAGAGAGCTTTTCCAATTGGGTGTGCCGAAATGTAGAGTAATTAGAATTTGCATCATAAAAAGAGCTATACAATGTTAGCTCTTTTAATAGCGGACAGAGCTGAATGGTTTGATCAATACAATCAACAGTTTCAGCAATTTTCCTTGCAAGAGAAGTTACATCTTGACCGAGATCAGAATAAAACCGTACATTATTTAACTCCAATGACCTAATTATGTCTCCAACTGCTGTAACCAGTTTGAAATGGGGTAATTCAACATCATCCAAGTGTACAGAAAGACATATCATTGACAGATTTAAACCGATTTCTAATCTCACAATACATATATGATGGTTCTGAAGCTTGAAAATAATCAATAGTAACGTCTCCAAATCGGCCCTTCATATTCGAAAGCTCCTTTAAAATATTCGCTACATCAGCTTTTCGCAAGCTGAAGTTAATCTCAAATCTTCGCTATAGCTTTTAAATAATGTTTGAAATCGAACAAAGCTTGAAAATAATTGGCTGTACTTGGTATTGGGATTAATCCGTTTAAGTTGTAACGACTGCCTTTTTTTGCTTTGGTAAAATCACCTGTTTCCTATCTCTTCTTCTATCGTCAAACCTTATTTCTTTTTCTTTATAAATACTCCCCTTTTTTTTCACCTTTCAATAAAGTTCTTCAGTCGAATCTCAATCAAAATCTTATCTAATCTTTTTTTTTTCTACACTTGCTAAGGCAGTGTAAACTTTTCTTTTCTTTTCTTTTTTATTTTCTCTTTTTTTTTTTTTTTTCCTTTTCCCCCTTCTTTTATCATATCAAAAGAAACTGTTTTAGTGATCTTTCTCTTAGAATACACTAAGAGAATAAGTCTAAACGTATCGTATTTCAGTGGTTTTAGAAACATTTCTTTCTTTTAAGAATAATATCTGATCCCACAATCTACATAAATAAAAAGCATACATCTTTAGGCTTTAAAGCTATAGAGAACCATACTTTTTTTATCTTAAGTCATCTCGTCAATAAAGAACTCTTATTCATAAGAGATATATATTGGTGGACCTTAAACAATTAGCGAGTGAAACATATCTATCTTTATAAGAATTGATAATCACTACTTGTGTTCCGTTGATCATCTTCGTCTATTACACATTATATATACTTCGTGTATTGTTAGTGACCTTTAGACCTAAACTCAACATATTTTAAAAGAGAGCCATTCCTATTTTATATAAGAATACATCTTTTTTTTTCTGCTCAATTGAATTCTTTATTTATTCGTAAATTAAGATAAATTCTGACAACCTCTACATTTCCCTCCTCTAAGTTCTTCTTTTCTACTTATTTTATTTAAATCTTGGTTTGCGACCTTACAGCGTGGTGCTCACATTTTTTTCTACTTCAATAAAGAACATACATCACAAAGTCACTGGGTTTTATTTTCAAGTATTGAAGGTTAGGGAATTTCCGAACAATGTATTTTAATTCGTTTTCATCGCCACTTATCAGATCCCAAGGAATTCCCAGTTTGTAAATGTTAGGGTAGAATTTGGTTGACTTTAAAGCTACTCTATGTATATACCGATAAGTTTGGTATGATGATGCTGGACAGATTGAAACTTATTTTAGGTGTGGATAATCGTCAAACATTGCATCAAAATCACTCAAATTTTCTGGAATATATAATTTATTTCAAGAAATTGTAAATCGGCAAATTCATCAGTTATTGTTTTCTTAATGTTTGATACACCCCCAAATTGCATAAATCTTCTGACTCATAAAAATACATGTCAGGGTCAACGATTAATAAACTGTTTAGAGATTTCTGAAAAGTAATGCGGTGCAAATATAAGATTCCAAATTCCAGCTTTTAGGACGTGGTAAATTATATAAAAGAAACAATTGACGTTGGGTTGCTGCAGACAAAATTCGAGTCCAAAATACTTTGGCTTCATTCAGCCACTGTATCTATGTTGTATTGGGACAGTGCCTCATTATCGTTTCAATAACTTATTTCTGTCCCATAACTCGCCTTTTGTATACTTGAATAGAGTATGAGTGTAGATAATTTTGAGATAGACGCGCAAGTGTGGGGCCTTTGATATTGTACGGACATATAGTTTGAATATTCTATTGTTATCTATTGTTAGTTTGGAATATAGAAGCTTGACAGAAGCTTGATACCAGTCCTTACAAGTGAGTTGACATTGATATAGATCTGTTACTTTTAGTTGGTAGAAGATATTTTTCCAAATTTCGAATGATATCTCGGCACATAGTTGAAAAGCCAAAAGTTTATTGTGTATTATCAAAGAATTAGGGGATTATTCAACATCACTTTTCTATTTCTTTAAGTTATCGGGTGAAGCTTGCCTGTTTTACGTTACTGATCCGGAAAACAGTCAAAATTTTAGTGTGACAAGAATGCTAATGCACTTCATGCAAAACTCATGATCGGTTAAATATTGCAGGATCAAAAATTACATCTTCTCAAACAAACTGTGGTGAATCCACAATAGTAAATATGGTAGATCTAAATCATAGCCAATAAAATTGAGCGTGCTTAAATAAACTATCGTAAATTTACAATGGATAAATAAATAATTCCTTCCAAGCATATATGATTCGCTTGGATATTATATTCAAATGGATAAACATAAACTATCTTTAAAAATACACATCCTTCAATCATATCAATTGAATGAATGGTATAATAATTATCATGACAATATTATATATATAAAAGCCTAAACCATCTACCGACATTATTAGTATAAATAGGATACATTATTTAGACAACATAGAATAAAAAAATCTTTATTTTTATAATAAAACCTACCCCGAAAGGAACTCTAAATATACTTTTATATCTACTGTTTTTTTTACTACTTTTTTTCCGCAAGAAATATTCTCCAAATTAGAGCCTATTTCTTCACACAAACTATTCATTTATGATGGCTTATACTATTACATTGTTTTTTTAATATTCTTAAATAGCAAATACAGTAAACAATAAAATATTTTTCTAGTTAGTTAAATATATCCAAATTCATTAACTTGAATAACGCAAGTAATATTTAACTGATGACTGTAAAAAGAACGTGTGACTGTGCTTTGCTGTACATATTATACTTTTGCAAGCTTAAAAAAAAACGAGGTACACTTTTGCACGCTTAAAAATAAACGAGGTACACTTTTGCAAGCTTAAAAAAAAACGAGGTACACTTTTGCCAGCTTAAAAAAAAACGAGGTACACTTTTGACACCTAAAAAAACGAGGTACACTTTTGCCGGTTTAAAAAAAACGAGGTATACTTTTGCACGCTTTAAAAAAAACGCGGTACACTTTTGCCAGCTTTTAAAAAAACGAGGTACACTTTTGCAAGCTTAAAAAAAACGAGGTACACTTTTGCCGGCTTAAAAAAAAACGAGGTACACTTTTGCACGCTTAAAAAAAACGAGGTACACTTTTACACGCACGCAAAAACATGCATAATCATGTTCCTGGATCTTTTGCAGACTTGAAGTTTATGTCTTTTTCAGGTAAACTTAAGAACAATATGAAGGAATTCTTGCAACGTGGATTTTGGAGAAGAGAAATTAGAACTTGTCTTCTCCAAGAAATGGATGAACGAGTTGAACAACGTGATAAGATGTTTCATTACGATGATGTTTACAACATCTGGCTCTCTGTTGCAAAGAGTATGTTTAAGTTCAATGAAAATGAATTTAAGTCTCTCAAACAATGGGAAGAGAAACTTATTGAAAAACAATTTAAGTGTAATGACCCGATGACATTACATATATCACACCCAAAGACTTTTCACCCATTTATAGTAATTATTTCACTCAAAAATGTCAATATTGGTCAGTCATTGGCTAGAGCAAGGTTTTAGTCTAAAAAAAAAATAATAATAAATAATTACACAAGAATAATGATTACACCAGAAAATAAAACGATTTTGACTGGCTAATTCCTTGAACACAAAAAAAAAAAAAATTTGAAAAAAAATTTTCCTCAGAAAATAAAATATCAAAATTTAAGCAAAAAAAAAAAAAAAAACGCTAAGTGTTTTTAGTACGGTGCACTAGTAAGCAATTTATAAACGTTCCGTCATTCACATCGTAAGCTAAGCCATAAAATTATAAAAGAAAATTTTTTCTTTATTTTTTTATTTCGCTTTTTCATTTTTTATTTTGTTTTATTGCAGGTAAGTTCAAAGTATTAAGTTAGTTTCCTCTTATTCCTCTTATGTTGGTTCCACTCTATGTTAAGGTAATCTATAAAGAAGGTGTATGTTTTCACACTCCATATCTCTAAGTACGATTATTTTCTTAATTAATAGATGCCTTGAATTCTTAATCTCTTCAAGCTTGTAAAAAGGTAATATCCTCATTGTTTAAGCACTTTTTTATTTTATTTTCATACTAACTTCTCTTCTAAACAGCTTTCAAATGCACTCTTTCTGTCTCTTTTACGTCTGTTTGGTCTTCCTTCCTGTTGCTGCTACTACTATTGTATGCAAGGCGAAGCAATAGGGAAGCAGTATCCCTACCGGCCGAAAAGCAGCGTATTCTAGCTGTATCCCTGGGGACCAGGCCTAGCCTAGTCTAGCCCAGCTTAGCCTAGCTGGCCCTGCGGATCCGCAGCTTTTTTCCCCCCCAAATATTCCCCCCAATATTTTTTTTAATAAAAACCAAATTTTCCAAAAACCAAATTTATTTTTTATTTTTCAGTTTTAAATTTGGATTTTGAATTATCACACCCAAAGACTTTTCACCCATTTATAGTAATTATTTCACTCAAAAATGTCAATATTGGTCAGTCATTGGCTAGAGCAAGGTTTTAGTCTAAAAAAAAAATAATAATAAATAATTACACAAGAATAATGATTACACCAGAAAATAAAACGATTTTGACTGGCTAATTCCTTGAACACAAAAAAAAAAAAAATTTGAAAAAAAATTTTCCTCAGAAAATAAAATATCAAAATTTAAGCAAAAAAAAAAAAAAAAACGCTAAGTGTTTTTAGTACGGTGCACTAGTAAGCAATTTATAAACGTTCCGTCATTCACATCGTAAGCTAAGCCATAAAATTATAAAAGAAAATTTTTTCTTTATTTTTTTATTTCGCTTTTTCATTTTTTATTTTGTTTTATTGCAGGTAAGTTCAAAGTATTAAGTTAGTTTCCTCTTATTCCTCTTATGTTGGTTCCACTCTATGTTAAGGTAATCTATAAAGAAGGTGTATGTTTTCACACTCCATATCTCTAAGTACGATTATTTTCTTAATTAATAGATGCCTTGAATTCTTAATCTCTTCAAGCTTGTAAAAAGGTAATATCCTCATTGTTTAAGCACTTTTTTATTTTATTTTCATACTAACTTCTCTTCTAAACAGCTTTCAAATGCACTCTTTCTGTCTCTTTTACGTCTGTTTGGTCTTCCTTCCTGTTGCTGCTACTACTATTGTATGCAAGGCGAAGCAATAGGGAAGCAGTATCCCTACCGGCCGAAAAGCAGCGTATTCTAGCTGTATCCCTGGGGACCAGGCCTAGCCTAGTCTAGCCCAGCTTAGCCTAGCTGGCCCTGCGGATCCGCAGCTTTTTTCCCCCCCAAATATTCCCCCCAATATTTTTTTTAATAAAAACCAAATTTTCCAAAAACCAAATTTATTTTTTATTTTTCAGTTTTAAATTTGGATTTTGAATTATAGACAAATTTCAGAGCTGACTTTCGATAAAATTAAGGTTTAAGGCTACCATATATAGTAAAAAAAAAAAGTCATTTTTGTCCCATATATGATTTAGCGTAAAAAAAATGTGCGACCTCAAAAGTCGTTGGGTGTGATAGACAAATTTCAGAGCTGACTTTCGATAAAATTAAGGTTTAAGGCTACCATATATAGTAAAAAAAAAAAGTCATTTTTGTCCCATATATGATTTAGCGTAAAAAAAATGTGCGACCTCAAAAGTCGTTGGGTGTGATGTTACTAGCTCGATTACAACTATTACTGATTATTTAGTTACTTAAATATATTTACATTACTACTTAACCATTAATTACCGACTAATTCTCACCCATCATCTTTATTATAAATACTCTACAATAGATATAATAAATACTACCTCAGCGTTTTTATCTGTTTAATATTCATATTATTCTTTTATACTTTTATTTTTTCCTTTTAATAAACTTATATTCTATCTCTCTTCTGTTGTTGTTCTATCTGTAATTACCTTAACATTCTCTTTTGTTACTCAAAGATATTTATAATTGTTTAACTCGGATAAAGATATACCACCTTTAATTTCTCAATGCTAATTTAACTTTATCTTCTTTTGAAGTTATCTTACCATTACATTAAGGTACTTTCTTACACCTTAGAAAGTGTTTTTTATTTTGCCATAATTTCTCCTTGGCAAATGAATATTATGATGGTTTCGAAGTGCTTCTCTTTGGATTCAACTTTTGGGATATCTTCTAGAAGTAACGAGGTCTTGTACAGCTTGGCAGTAAGACATCCAGACTCTGGAAAGGGTGTACATGTTGCTTACATGATAACAAACGATCAGTCTGTTTCCCCTGTGTTAAGTTGGTTGACTTTCTTGAAGAACAATTATATGATGAGACCAGAGCAGATTACAGAGGATTTTAGTATCGCTGAATCCGATGCTATCAGAGTTACGTTTGGTGATAACTGTCGTATCCAGCTATGCTTGTTTCACGTGGCTCAACGCTGGAGTAGAAACTTAGTGATATATACCAGCTATATATCTTTATCATTGATTACTATTTAATAGGTAATTCCACCTATTATTTGACATTATTATTTAATTCTCTTTGATTTCTCACGAATGATTAATATCCCGGTATCACAAACCCTTTCTGAACTTTCATGCAATACAACGCGTCTTGACCAGGTCATACGTGTAACATATAAATTATTATGAATCAAGACTGTCAATCTTATGTGAAAAGAGTAGACTCTTTTCCCACCCTTTTATTTGAATATAAATACAACCTCTTTTTTCTCATAAATAAAAACCTTATCTTAATTTTAAGACTTTCAACAAATTACTACGTTTAAACATATTTATCACTTAGCGACAAAAGTCAAGAACCGCCCGGGCCAACATGAAAATGTTAGATTTCTTTGTGGAAATATTATGAGTGAATTACAGTCCATTATGTATGAAACTTCTCGTGAAAACGTTCCCCAAAAAGTAATAGCATTCAGAGAAAAATGGACAGCTGAACAACCTCAGTTTGTTCAGTATTTCGAAGATAGATGGCTTTCCTTGGATGGATACAAGAAATGGTCTGCAGCTTATGTAATTGAATAGCACCAAAACATGCGCACCAACTGTTGGAATTCGGTTTGAAGGGTTTTATAAAAAATAAAAATAAAAGGCGATAAATTAAATGACAACGAACAAAGGGGGTTTATTCTTTATTCAAAATTAACTGAGAGCTCCATATTTCTAAACTATGCGACTATTTATATTATTACTAAAGATTTGTTAATGACATAATGTTATAGTATTATTTAGTCTATATATCAGCTCTAATGTCTAACGTGATATATAGTTTATTATTTTATGTTTTTAGTTTTGCATGATGTAAGTAGAACAGTGTAGGTGTTTGTATCTGAGATATGACAGGTACTGGATTACCCTGTCATAGCGCTCAATCGAGGTAACACAATGACTTAATTCAATTACGTACCGACGATCTTTTACCTTTATTTATTGCCCAAAGCACATAATGTAAGGTATGAAATATACAAGATCTGTCATATATTCTTTATTATAAATACAAGAGTTAGCCCGGATTATTACTCATATCTGTTCTAGTTTAATAGGTGTAGCTACTCAACTATTAAACATATGATGCAACATCGCTTTGCTTCCTACAAGTATTTTACTAATATAGTGTCAATTTTAATTATTCAATCTAAACTTGTAATAGGTTTTGGATTGAATTACAGTGCTTCCACCCCAATTTACCGATTTTTTGAAAACTCTGCCCACCTTTGCGAATAATTTTGGTCACTTGTGAGAGGTCAAATTGACCAAAAATGGGAATTATTTTGACCTGACATTTGAAGTTAGTTTGCCCAGACTTTTGAAAGTAAATTGACCAAGTTTTTGAAAATAAATTGACCTTTACAGCGGCTCCACCCCCAAAGTTCGTTTTCCAATTTTATTAATTCGCTTTTTGATTGGTCAAAGTTCGTTTTTGTAAATCATCCAAATTCGATTTGGCAACACCAAGTGTTACGTTATAAATTTGAAAAGTCACAAGTTTCCACCAAAAAAAAACCCCCCAGGGTGTTTCGGTTTCGCTCAGGTTTCGTTTGGGTTTCGCTCAGGTTTCGCTCAGGTTTCGCTCAAATTTGCTGGACTTTTTTTTTTTTTTTTTTTGCTTCGTTTTTTCTCATTGATTTTATGAATCATGAATTGCACAGGTAAGTAGGCTAAATCACTTAAAAAATTGCTTATTTACACCGTTTTTTAGTTTTAAATATTATTCAAAATTCTGATTTTATCAATCTTATTACCCAATCAGTTTTGAATGAGGATGACCGCAACCTCGTACTTACATCAACGGAATTATTAGCTAATGATTTTCATTTGAGTCTTTATTTATCTGTATCGCACGCGATTCTTTTGGGAATTCAGCCAAATGTTACAAGAATGTCGTTGAAACAAGCAATCGGGAAATCCTTGAGAGTGTTTGAGCAATATAAAATTCAACCCTCTGTATTTATTCTTTGTACTAATACAATTTCTTCGTCACTACAACCATTATTATCTTCCACTCCATAGAATTCTCATTGGCAGATAACAAAGTGTACTATGTGGGCAGAAAAGTTTGTAATTATCTCCAATGATGCTACTTTTTTCCATGATGCCGAAGCCTGCAAGCACCTTGATCCTCTTGTGGTACTTGCAATATATTTTTCTGGTGATGAAAATCAGATAGAGAAGTTGCTAAATGTTGGCAACACCACTATGCAATTTATGCATAGCATTCAATGAAGTGATATCTATTTTAATAATTCTTAAATGCTCGTTTTCATTGTCCATACCGAACCACATGTGAAATGTTTTTGTAATCAGCGATTTAATTCTCTCCGAATATCGTAGTTGACGAAAGGAAAAAAAAGAGCACAGCAGCAAATCATGTTCAAAATTATAGGCAGAAAGTAATTAAAATCTGCGGTTGACATTTTTTTCAATCAAATATAACATAATCCTTTATTTACTACATAAATTGCTCTGGTAATTATATCATTTGGTGATCTTCAATCATGAATGTTCCGTATTATTCAGTTGAGAAAATAAAACTTGTTGCTTAGAAGATATTGTGAGATAAATAAGATTAAAACTGTGAATAGTGTTTTATCAAGTTAAAATCACGTAAGAAAAAATACGATAAGACAAAGATGCAGCTTCTTTATTAGTAATACATCATACATTCGATTAATTATAGGATACTCTTGATTGAACATGTTATACTATAACATACAAACCAACCATTTATTCTTTAACCATCGTTTAGCCGATTCGTCACTACATTATTATTTTAACAAAATTGTTATATTCCAAACAATAATAAAAATTTATCGTATTTTAGTCCATATTATATTATAATTGTATCAGATAAACTAGGCAAACAGTAAATATACCCATTTCTCGAGATCTACTTTAAGTAATCTCGTTGAGTTATTATCTGACATTTCATTCTGGGCTATTTGAATCAAATAAGCCAGAACGTGAAAGTTGTTTCACCTTAAAGAATGCTATTACACTATACTTTACATCGATGAGCATTATCATTTAGTATAAAAGGAACATCATTTTGCATTTAATAAAAAGCAGACTATTTTTTGACCAATTGAATTCTTATTGTTCATTTTATATTTCATACATTTATCAAGAACTTTATTTGATCGTTCTTATCCCACAATTTTATTTGTTAATAAAAAAGACACTTAAGTGTCTGGTACTTTTCTAGCCTCTTTTATTTTAAGTTGTATTTGTGTTTACGGATACATCACTATATACAGTTACAAATGCTATGTGCTACTACATAGAGCTGTAAGGTGTCAAGCAAGTACCTAATTAGAATTACACACAAAGCAAATGCATGTGCACATCGTATCTCTGATATGACATTGTGCCCTTATGATCTGATATTTAACAAATACTTTATTTATTCCATATACTATATAAGCATCCTTTATTTACTGACATTTTTTTTTTGTTGGTTTATGTACTTATTGAATTGATTACGAAGAACATCCGCACTTTTGTATTTAAATAAATTTAATTCAATGCCTTTAGAATAACATGCTGACCAATCCATTCGTTTAAACCCTTTTTGCATCCTAGTATGCTTATAATTTTCAACAAATAGCATACCTCGTTCGTATGGAGTGACAGACTCTAGCGTAAAGTCAATATTTTCACTAATTGTAGGGTCTGCTACTGCTACTGCTGCTGCTGCTGTTGTTGCTGTTGATGTTGCTATTTCTGTTGAGATACTAGTAGGAATAGAGGAGGGCCCGAGATTCATACCGTACCCGCTCTATTTAAGGCTGAAAAAAATTTCAGACTTTTGTGGCCTTAAATCGTATCATAGCCTTATTTCTGACTTGAGGAAGTTAAATATGGCCAAATTTTGCAGAGAATTGCGGCCTTAAATCGGAAACGGCCTTAAATCGAACGGCCTTAAATAGAGCGGGTACTGTATCAGTGTATTTCCTTTTCATTGTGTGGTTTTGTGATTGTAAATTTTTGATGGCTTTGGCAACTGTTTTGGATGATGAATTTTGGTCAATAAGTTCCAATATTTTGGTATATTCGTGATCTTGAGTATTGAGAACCTTTAAGTTTCCTTTTATTTCTGTGACTTGATTGATTTAGTTATTATTAAATAGAAAATGAAAATAGCTTTATTGAATAGTATTAGTTAAGAACAATCTTTTGATAAATAATAATAATAATACGTTACTTTTTCTAATTCTCCTCTATGATAATAAATTTTAATCCAAAGAGAAAAGAGAAAGTAATCCGTAAGTTCATTTTATAAGGTAGATATAACTAATTTGGACATTTAATAATAATAACAACAACATTTCCTTATTGAGAGGGATCAATCTCAAACCAGAAACAAAAATCACAAATAGTCACAGCTTTCAGTATCCAGTACTTGTGCCAAAATATCGGTAATATGCTGATCTCCAAGACGATTTTGATGCAAATGTGACGCCAAAGTGTACAAATATTGAATAGTTGGATCATCTGGGTAAAGTGAACAATTTATTGTAAGTTCCCGGCTAGTCAGAAATAAAATAAGAGCAATGAATGGATTCAAAGGCATGGTATCTGTACTCTAGGACGCGTCTATTACATGAAATCAGGCAATTACAAGCCCAACCTGTAGAAGGGAAGTCATAGCAAGCAGGGATATCGCTGGTCTTTACGTCTTTGGCAACAGAATCAGATAAGGTATCAGTACATATGATTAGAACAATAGGGTCCAATTTATGTCTATTAAAAGCTTCAAGACTGTAATTTATGACTCTCTTCATAAACAAGCTGTTGACCGTATGCTGAACTTCTATGATTATTGGGGGAAGGTTCAATACTGATGACTTTGCTTCTAGGACAACATCTGAGCGAGAGCCATTGTCCCACTCAGGATTCCCTACTAAAAGCAATGATCAAGTTTTGTGAGTTCTATTTTCTGGCGAGTATGCTCTATCTTGATGGGTCCTGTCTCCTTCTCTTCCGTCCTCGTTTACGAGCGGTTCGTGCAGTTTAATCCTGGGTCTAGGTAATCATTTTGTGTATTTGACAGAGTGGTTGTAATAATGTTGATGATTGTAGGATCGTGGATGATGGCTTTAGACATCAAATCTGTTCCAGGACGCAACGACTTGGGAAGAACGAATAAACTCATTTTAAACCGAAATCTGAACGAAACCGAAACCTGAACGAAACCTGAACGAAACCGAAACACCCTGGGGGGTTTTTTTTTGGTGGAAGCTTGTGACTTTTCAAATTTATAACGTAACACTTGGTGTTGCCAAATGGTGCTGGGTAAAAGAGTAGTAAAAAATGAGGTAGTAAAATCACGGATGAATTTTTCTCCAACTAGCCGTTAAGCCACCAAAATACTTACCAGTTTTTTTTTAAGTATAATACTGGTTTTTTTCACAAAAAAACAGGTAGTTTTTTCTTTTTTTACTTATAATTTGGACAAAAAAGAAAAAAGGATCATTTTCTATTTGAGATTTATTAGACAAAATGAATCATTTATTTTTTGATAAAATTATTAGACTTACCATTGATAACAACATGTTTTATGCACAGGTTTTTTTTTTTCTTGGAACAATCTCTTCTCTAGATAAGGAGTGTGGCAAAAGAAGAGATTAAAAATGGAGCAGTAAGGAAGGTTCATTTTGAAATATATATAAAAAGAAGAAAGTGAAAGAAAAGAACAAAATAAAAAAAAAAGGATGATTTATAATGAAAAAAAAACTCCTGTTTGTCTGACGTATAAGAAAAAAACCATGTGAAAAAAAAATTTGATGTAATGGTGTATTTCATGCAAAAGTTATAAAACACCTTATTCACGTGACGATGTGCCTGGTTATACTTTTTATAAATCCGGATAAAAGTCATCCGTGATTTTACTACCTTTTTTTTTACTACTCTTTTCCCCGACTTCTTGCCAAATCGAATTTGGATGATTTACAAAAACGAACTTTGACCAATCAAAAAGCGAATTAATAAAATTGGAAAACGAACTTTGGGGGTGGAGCCGCCAAGGTAAAATGGGTGCTGGGTAAAAGAGTAGTAAAAAAGGAGGTAGTAAAATCCCGGATGTAATTTTATACAAGCCACCAAAATACCTAACAGTTTTTTTGTAAGAAAAAAATAAAGTTATCCCTTTTTATTTTTACAATGTCTAAACTAACCTTTTTCGATTCTCAATTTCCTATCGAAACTAAAATTGAGATTTCCCCTGCTCGTTTTTCTGACGATGGGGAAAAGTTTGTCGATCATGACTTGAACATTGGCTGGGCAATGAGCGTGGATAACTCTTATCATGTCAACGCAAAGAAGACCAACTTGAAAGAAGGTGACCATAGAAAAGATTACCGTGTTATTAAGACCTGTCAAGGGGATTTTCAATGTATGAACAGCTTCTGTACTTTATACAAAGTCGATACAAGACTTACTACCAAAAAAGAATTAATCAAAACTAGAAAACGTCTTATTTGTAAAGAGCTTGTAGCATGGACTAAGCGCAAAGTAAAAGCCGTTTTGTACTTCAGTGTCAAACGAATGGATTGCACCGTGACTCATATCATCAATAAAAGCAAAAGGATATTTCATGATCATGGTTCTTATTCCCAAAAACATTTGACGCAAGATCAGTTGGAAAAGGTAGACGAATTAGTTAACTCTGGCCTTACCGGTATTGCTGGAGGTAAAATCAGTGATATTCTTATTAACAAGGATCGTGTTAAACATGAGTTAAGAGCATCAAGAATTAGAAATGGATTATACATTCGAACCAACGACTTGTTCGAGGAATTCACTAAAATTGAAGATGAGTGTCCTGATTATATTAATTCTGCAGAACTAGTTTCGTCTAGGTTTTGTTCAACATTCTCTGCTCCAATGATGACAATGAATAAGCCTCCGTTTGAAACACACCCTATGATAACTGATGTTACTTATAAAGCTGTTTGTGATGGGTACTATTTATGTTCTACTGTAATTATGTCCCTGTAATGCAAAGACAAGTAGTAATCTTTCAAGCTGTAATCAAAAGCTTGACAACGGAGAGATTCGCCCGGTATTTGTGGCTTTATTTGCTATATTTGCCATTAAGCCAGAATCTTTTCTTGGTATGATAATGGACTTCTCAATGGCGCAACGTGAAGGTTTCCTTCAAGCTTTTTTGATTTCTTTTGGCTTTAGCAAAGCACAAGCCATGCCTTTCTTAAAAGGATGTTACATGCATTGGAAACAATCAGTCCAACGAATCGTATCTAACCATGCTGTTGTATCTCCTGAAAAAGCCCAGCGTTTTTTAAATTTGACCTACAATATGCAAAGAACCACTATAGACGTTGTATTTGATGAAACAGTTCAAAGTATTCTTAGAGAATTCCCTAATTCACGTCGCTGGGTGCAATGGTGGCTTCAGCCAAGTATTTCCAGTACTATATTAAATTGTAGATCCTTGATGAAGGAGTCTTTAAGACAGCATGACTCTCGAACCTCCAATGCAATTGAATCATATCATAGCCCCTTGTATCGCTTGATACCAACAAAGAAGCCACTTTCAACTAGCCTTCGTTTGCTCTTGCAAGTATGTAGAAGAGAAGGACGCGTGTTGAATAGTATTTACACCAAAGGTATTGCCCCTTGTTACGGCAATAAAAAACGTAAATCAAGAAAGAACGATGGCAATGATGGTAGAGCTCCTGATACCACTAAAACATTGTTCGAAGAACCAAAGAAAAGAAGAAAAGTAGAAGAAAATCCCAGTGAGGTATTAAACACCTACGATACTGATTTTGTTGATATGTTCAGCATCACGAAAAAATCAAAGGAAGGGGGGTAGTCCGATTGATGATGATATCGATAAATTTCTTGAAATAGAGTTGCCAAAGCAAAAAAATGAGAGTGATTCTCAAAGTGATAATGAAAATGCTACTGTTGAAATTGTTGATGAGCAATTAGAGTTATTCGAAAGTCATAATAGCGTTGTGCTTGAAGTACTCGGAGGTATGTCAATTAATACAATTAATCTGTCGTATAAAAAGATTAATATCAGAGGGCGTGTTTTTAATCTTTTATATTTTTACTTTAGGTTTTGTTGTCGATGACCCGGTCGAAATACTTGGAAATGGTACCTGTGATGACATTACTGCTTTCCAAAATAAAAATCAGGGTAGTGACGAAAGAAAGATTATTGAAGAAAAAACAGACGTAGATCACGAAGACAATGATGACTATAGCGCCATCCAAAGGTCTTTAGGTTTTAATTTAGATAATGAAGATGATAAGAATGATAGAAAGAAATTAGTAAAGAGAGTAGAAAAGAAAGAAGATGATAAGAAAGAAGATGAAGATAAAGATTATGAGTTTGATGCTGACTGTGGTATTTACCTGTTTTTCGCAAGAGATTACTTTTCATAAGAAGTCTCATCATATTTTAAGTCTTTCTCCCATTTTATTTAATTTACAAGATAATATCTCACTGACTCTATTCTAAAAGAATATGTAGCTGAAGGATGGATCGAGAAAAAAGATATTCGTAGAAGAAAAAATGTTATACGCATTTCCGAATGCAAAAAAATAAAATAAAATAAAAAAATATCTTGAATTGTATGATCTTGATGTAACTCATACTACCACGGAGCCATCCAAACATCTTTTAGCTATTGGGCCCAACCTTAGCAACTCCTGCTTTATCGATGCTAATTTCGAGTTATTATGGAATGCTATTCTTCCATTTGTTTCCTTTGATGGTATAGATTTAACGAAAAATGTTTATGATAACATTTTAATAACTTCTTCATACAAGATGTATACTACTGATGTTGTTAACTGGAAGCAAAAAAAAAAAAAAAAAAAAAAAAAAAAAAAAAAAAAAAAAAAAAAAAAAAAAAAAAAAAAAAAAAAAAAAAAGGAGTGATTCTTAAAGCGTCGTCAATGATAAAAGATTTCGTCTAGAGTATCTTAAGTTCTAGTATTAACCCAGATCAATCACCAAACAGTTTCCCCGGGGATATGGTAACTGTATTATTGAGCTATTCATATTATTTATGGATAAGCTCTCTATAGAGGTAAAATCAAGGATAGCTGGGTTCTCTGGTCCTGTTTGTCGATCATTAATTTGCTCAGGAAATAACTCTCATTCCAGGGTTCAGGAAAATGCAATACCTATGCTTTTGGATGTTCCTGTTAACATGAGGGATTCGATTTCTGCAGACAAATCGTTTTTCAGTGAGGAACAGTTGGTAAAAGGGTTTAACTCTATCTTTCTGTATACCTCTATAATTAGAGAAAAGAAGCTCAAATGCAGGGAATATGGAGAGTGTACTGGTGTAGTCACCACAAGAAACTTAATCGACCCTTTGAATACTCCGCCTTTTCTTTACGTATCTGTTCCTACTAATTTTACAAACATATAATTCCCAGAAAGAATCGAAACTTGTAACAGTCGTGCTGCCTACACATTACACGGTAGAGTATATTCTTCTTCTTTAAACTGGGATCATTTTTTTACCGTTCGCTATAAAATTATCAATACTACAAAATATCTTGTACTTATTGATAATTTACATAACAACACTAAAATTATTACATCTGACATGATAAAAGCCGGAAAAATTCTTAAAAGATATCCTCGTACTGTATACACCTACTACAAAAAATTATAGATAATTTTGGGTATTTTAAAAAAGTTTTTTCTTAATAAACATATCATATAACCAAATTATAAAGTATTTCTCCTGCATATTGGTGTATTTCATGCAAAAGTTATAAAAAACCTTATTCACGTGACGATATGACTTTTTATATTTTTATACTTTTCCCCGACTTCAAGTAGTCAGTGATAACTTACAGTAGAGATAATGGACCAAGAATTGGTCCAAAAAGGCGACAAGGGTAAAAGTTTGAGATCAAGTTCTGACTTGAATTTAAAAGTGATGCGATCCAAGCTTCAGGAGAAAATAAAGATTTTTGAGAAGAGTTGGATCGATCAACTAAGTCTAGATAGACGAAAGCCCATCGCTAATATAATATCGGATTAACATAAACTACTAGTATTTTTCTAATAATTAAATAACTATACTCACGTCATGATATTTTTCTCACGGGCAGTGAGCTTACGAATCTTGCCCTCGTAAAAATATTGAGAGATCACTATCCATAAAAAAACCATCATGCTCAACTTGATTCATGACTTAAGATTCTTTGGTTTTATGATTCCTCTGGTTCCTTGTTTCCAAGTGTGGTATGATTTTGGGTTTATTTTCAGCGGAGGCATCAATCAAATCAGCAGCATGTCTGTTTGTTGACCACTTTTTTTTCACACAATATCAGACCATATTTAGTAACTTCGTAGCCGTTCTCTTCAATGCCTGTCTACATAAATCTCTCGAAACATTGTTGATACGCGTTGAAATTACCCAAGATGTACACCAGTGGTTTATTTTCCTTAATTGGTTTTATCTCGTCAAAAGCCATTTTTGCTGCGATGTATACTATTTCTGCCTGTACATAAACAACACCAGCTGATCCATTTGCTTCTTCGCTCGCTAACGACTACTTCACCACTGACAGGTTCATGTGGAATATTCTTCCATAACCAATACATGCAATCGATTAACCCAATTTATCTTCACAGAAAAAGTATTTTCTATCAAGGTTTATTAGATAATGAATCACTTTGTAATGCATAAAACTATTGATATTTCTTACCGTTGGCAATAATTTGTTATTATTTCTTAATACAATCTCTTGTTTAGATAATACGTATAATAAAACAAGAGATTAAGACAGGTATTGGAAAGAAATGTTCATGTTTTGAAATAAATAAATATGTAAAAGAAAGAAAAGGAAAGAGAAAGGGAAAGTGACTTAAATAAAAAAGTCAATAATCATGTGATACAGTTCGTTTGTTGATTGCAAGCCTATGGAATCGTTTTGCTGATGCAGAGTATTGTGTTACCTTGCCATGCTTTTTTTGAATGCTGGTAAATCTCTTCATTGCCCTGGGTCTGAAAAAAAAGTGTATTTTTTATTTTGCACGTGCTTTAAATGTCTTCATCCATAATTGTAGTATCTTCTCTCCCCCTTTTTTTTATTTTCTTTTTATTTTTTATTCTTCTTCTTTTATATATATAAAAATGACAGATCATTACTCTTTTGAAAATAACAACGAACGTAGACTTTCTTTAATTGATTCTGCTTCAAGTAGAACATTGTACCCGATTTCTTCATTTCGACATCATCCATATCAAATAGATAATAGTACACACTCAAGTCCTTCTAACTCAAGAAGAGGCTCTTTAACAGAACCAGTACTTCATGCCTCTTTTCGTCCAACTTCACACTTGTCTTTTAATTCCCCTCCTTCATCTCCTTCTTCCAGAAGATCTTCCATGGTTACAACACCTGAACAAGCATTAGGACCTCCACCCATCATAAATAATGTATCACCATGGAGAAGGGAATCACTTCCTTCTATTACACATTTAACTCAGGCTAAACCATCCGATTATCAATTTAAACATGTTAGAATAGAAGATAATAGACGTCATTCAATTGCTGCAACTACAACTTCGAGGAAGTCAAGACAAAATTCGTTATCATCAAATACATTTGAACAGGACGATAAATTAATGTCAAGAAGAGGCAGTGAACAAACACCTTATTCTCGCTCTCCAGAATTACGTGTTAGTCATAAATTAGCTGAACGTAAAAGAAGAAAGGAAATGAAGGATTTATTTGATGATTTAAGAGATTTATTACCTGTCGATAAGGGTTTAAAAACAAGTAAATGGGAAATATTAAGTAAAAGTAAGTAATATTTAAACTTTTATTATTATTATTATTATATTTTATTAATCCGACTTTCTTATCTAGCACTAGAATATATTCGAATCTTACATGAAAGAGAAGGTTTAATGGAAAGAGAAAAGGCTGATTTAATTAACGAATTATCTTGCTTAAAACGATCTACTTAATAAAAATTATACTCTGCCACGTGTCTTGCCGAATTTGTTGCATTTACTGAGTCCCTTCCTTTAATAATTATTGATTTTCAACCTATTTGCAACAAGTTCCTTTTACATAATACATCTTTTTTCTTTATGTATAATAGAGAACATATATAACTTCTAACTATTAGAATATTTACCAAGAAAGAGGCAATTCAAAAAGTTACTTTTTTTTTTATGCACGTTTTTTTATTATTCAAAGAACGTCAGGCACAAAAGAATAAAAATTGCCACATGTTTAATGATATCTCACGTGAAATATATTTTATTATGTATATTTAATAACAATCCAACATATTTATATCATCGTCTGGATCATTTGGTACAATTGATTGAGTCATCATATCAGCATTAATATCAAAAGCTTCCTCATATAGATGTTCAGGGTCTAAAGAGTCTTTTAATCGTACCATATCTAATCCAGATAATGTATTCAAAAATTGTGTTATAAACTGATCATCTTGCTCGTATAATCTTTTACTTGTTTCTGTCACTGTAGATTGATACTGATTCAATATAGTTGAAATCACTCTATAGGCCTCAATACGAACTACGCGAGTTATATCTGTACCACACTCTATTAACAATTCATCTGCTCGAATAGATTCAAAAAACTTGTTAAATTCGTTTGTTTTAATCAGCTCTGGAGGTTTATTTTCATCCATCTTTTGTTTCTTCACATTCATTTTCTTTTGATTATAGATAATCCACAGTTTTTCAATCAAAGTACAAGCCCGTATACGTACATCTGAATCTTGATCTTGAATTAACTTTTTTATTAAAAAAGGACTATGTAGATAGGAGCATGAGTATCTTTACTTTAGTATATTCTATTTAACTTACCTTAAACTATCCTCGGATTGTCCCATTTCCATATTTATACCTTGGCATAATCGATATTGAGCTAAACAGATGATTGTATCTAAACCAGCTCGACGAACAAACGCCTCACTATCATGAAGTAAACTGGGTAGCTTTTTTAATAAAGTTTTACTCTGTTCATGTCGCTGAATATAACACCATCCTTCGTCATGTTTAATCATACTCTATTTTTTAAAATGAATACGTTTATCTATACCGAATTAATTTTTTTACTTACTGATAACACCTGTAATGCAGATGCACGTACATAAGGTTCTGTATCTTGAATGCGATCAAATACTTGCAACGGCAAGTCAAAATTTAATCCAAACTTGATTCTCGTTTTACTGTAAGGCTAAAAAAAAAGGGTTTAGTTAAATACATAATCAATTGCTATTTAAACAAACCTCTTTAAATAAATTTCCAACAAAATTAATTACGACGTCTCTTATATTCCATTCTGTATCAAATAATTTGTTGTTTAATTCGTTTACAAAAGTTTGACATACCGACTATATAGTCAATCGTTAAAATACAATCAAACAATAAATGATATGAATACTTACGAATTCTGTAAGGAGAGTACCGATTTTATCATGGCCTACTAAATGATCGAATGATTCTAGAATAATAACTAAATTTTTAAAATCGCTTTGTTCCAACATATTGATAAGTGAATGAATTGACTTGTTTAATAGTTCAGGTTGTTCATAATGTTGAAGTGAGGTTAAAAGTAAGGTTAGGCAAGATTTCAATACACGTCCATCAGAGTAAAATAAACTATTATCTAATATATCGAATACTTGAACAAAACGAGGGTCCTTTTGTAAATAAAGTTAGCCTTAATGTAATAAAAGCTGTTTTCGTTTTTACCTCAGTTATGATCTTTGGATAGACTGAAATAAGTTTATCCATAATTTTCAAAATGGCTTGCATTAGATTGTTCTTGTTACGATTCGTCACTAACAAACGTTTTATCTACATTACATTCCATTAGTATTCGCTTATATGTTGGTAGATATACCTTACATTTTTATACTCCTCGTTAGGTTTATCTGATACACAACTGTCAAATAAAGAGAATAAGATATTCAAAGGTAATTGATTTTGAATGCTGGATCTTTGCAACAGTATTAATGAGGTATCAAGTAAAGATACACCAGTCATCAAATCTTCCATTTTTAATGCTTGTGCTATCATTGTATTTGAAATAAAAGAAATTTTTTGATATGCCAAATCAATAGTACTAGCAGTTGCCGTATCTTTTAAATCGAGTGAGTTTAAAGGATCCGTATCCCAAGCAAACAGTATCGATATTATTTCTAGCACCCGCGATCGAATAATCCTATTAGTGGAGCATAACAATTGCATGACCGGATGTAACTGAATAAACAACATTAGAACCATTCCAGTCATAGACGTATTATACACATCATTACCAACTTCTTTTCTCGGATATAATCGAGTGCAGTTTGTTCTTTCACGTTAACTATTTCCCAACAAAAGTCTAGTGCTGAAATAATTTGCTTTTCGTCACAATCAGGATGGAGAATGGATAAGATGAGGGAGGAAGGATCCATAGCCTCAAGTAACGAGTGAGCATTTACTTTAAGTAAAGTTGAAAATAGTTGACAGGCCTCGGCTACAACATAATTACTTTGATCGAGTAAAGCAAAAGTAATGAAAGAAGTTGCTTGCTTATTATGTAACAACCATGCATAGCCTTCAGGGCAATGAATGAATAATTTGCATGCTTCAATACAGGCACAGCGTAAGGCTCCTTCAGACGATCGAATTCCACTTGTAACCAATAGCAGTAGTTTTGGATATTGGTCCTGTAACTGTTTAAACATGTCTGTCTTTCCAAAATAGATCACTTGTCCCATAAATCGTATACACAATGTCGTCACTCTATAGTCTTGATCGGGTATTTCGAGACAAGCCTACTCTAATGTTAACAGCTTTATTCAATGTGAAAGAAAAAAAGATAAAATGGGGTTTACTTTATGAATGCTTTGAAAGATCTGACACTTGTCGTTTAATTTGGATATATCTACTGTCGATATTACAAGTGTTAAATAAGATAAAACTTTCTCATACAAGGTATCATCAACAATAGTTTTTGATATATGAGGAAATGCTTTAATAATGTTAGAAGCTCGTTCCAGATCCATTGATCACTATTCGTTTCGATTGAAGTGAAATAAAAGAGTTCCAAAAAAAAAGTAAAGTCGTATTTTTGATCAACCGTTGCGCGTTGTAACACGAAAATCCTTTTTTAATCACAAAATGAACTTTTCAATGGCTATTGCTTCTTAAAAAAAAAAAAAAAAAAAAAAAAAAAAAAACTGGATCTGTTTATTCCATCTTGTCTCAATTTTCATGCTCTAAATATTCAATTATGCAAAGTATCTATTAGCATTTTGGTTTGAGGCAAGTTTTTAACTAGTACTTGCCGCTATAATTTAGGCTTGAGAACAATTGTTCAGATACTAGTACGTGCTGTTTATGCTTTAGTATCTGACATTTATTACGTCAATGCTTCAGCTTTAAAAATAAGCATCATGAGGTTTGTAAGTTCGACTGTACAAAGTATGGTATCAATTATGTATAGACTTATTTGATATACTCAGTATTGTACACTTGAAAACGCTACGTAAACAGGGAATGTATGAAAGCCGCTATTTTTTTAATTTTTGCTTTTGATTTAAAAAGGCGAATACTTTTTTACTTTTTTTTTTTTTTTTTTTTTTTTTTTTTTCCTTTTTCTTAGCTTTTAAATATATAATATGTCAGAGCCTCATTCTAACTTGGTGTACAGTATAAAGTGTAAAGAGAGAGAAAATAAAAAATACTGACTCTTTTAATTCGTAATAATAAACAATAGGCCTAATGCAGGTCAACAAGAACCTCAAGTAGATCCTGAACACGATCCTGCTACAGCTATTTTACGTCGCAAAGCTTCTCCTAATAAATTAATGGTAGACGATGCTACTAGTGATGATAATTCTGTTATCACTTTCTCTCCTGCTACAATGGAAAAGTTACAACTCTTTAGAGGTGATACAGTCATCGTTAAAGGTAAAAAAAGACGTGATACCGTCTTGATTGCATTATCCGATGATGATGTAGAGGATAACAAAGTCAGAGTGAACAAAGGTTTGTTTTTTGTACTTTTTTTTTTTTTGAGTTACTATGTATTATTGAGATTAATTTCCATTTTTATTTTTTTTTAAAAAAAAAAGTCGTACGTAACAATCTTCGTGTAAGATTGGGTGATGTAGTCACTATTCATCCTTGCCCTGATATTCAATACGGTAAACGTATTCACGTACTTCCTATTGATGATACAGTAGAAGGTTTAACAGGAAATTTGTTTGAGACGTTTTTAAAACCTTATTTCTTGGAAGCATATCGTCCATTACGTGTTGGTGATACATTCCTTGTACGTGGTGGTATGAGAGCTGTTGAGTTTAAAGTTGTCGAAACAGATCCTGCACCTTACTGCATTGTAAGTGATACATATATATCTTATACTGTACACAAAAAAATACTTACACTTGCTATAATTAAAAGGTTGCTCAAGATACTGTAATTCATTGTGAAGGTGATCCTATTAAACGTGAAGATCAAGAGCAAGATTTGAACGATGTTGGCTATGACGATATTGGCGGTTGTCGTAAACAAATGGCTCAAATTCGTGAATTGGTTGAATTACCTCTTCGTCACCCTCAACTTTTCAAATCGATTGGTATTAAACCTCCTCGTGGTATCCTCATGTTTGGACCTCCTGGTACAGGTAAAACATTAATGGCCAGAGCTGTTGCAAACGAAACGGGTGCCTTCTTCTTTTTGATCAATGGTCCTGAAATCATGTCTAAAATGGCCGGTGAATCAGAAAGTAATCTTCGTAAGGCTTTTGAAGAAGCTGAAAAAAATTCTCCCGCTATTATTTTTATTGACGAGATTGATGCTATTGCTCCTAAACGTGATAAAACAAACGGTGAAGTTGAACGCCGTGTTGTTTCTCAATTACTCACTTTGATGGATGGTATGAAAGCTCGTGCAAATGTTGTTGTGATTGCCGCTACCAACAGACCCAACTCAATTGATCCTGCCCTTCGTCGTTTTGGTCGTTTCGATCGTGAAGTAGATATTGGTATTCCTGACCCTACGGGTCGTCTTGAAGTCCTTCGTATTCACACAAAAAACATGAAGTTAGATGATAGCGTTGATCTTGAAAAGATTGCATCTGAAACTCATGGTTACGTTGGTGCTGATATTGCTTCTCTTTGTTCTGAAGCTGCTATGCAACAAATCCGTGAAAAGATGGACCTTATTGATTTAGAAGAAGATACAATCGATACTGAAGTTTTAGATTCTCTTGCTGTTACAATGGAGAACTTTACTGTAAGTTGGAATGAATTTTATATATATATATATATATATATATTCTAATATAATAATCTTATTTCTTCTTTAATGATTAGTATGCCTTAGGTGTCTCTAATCCTTCTGCACTTCGTGAAACTGTTGTTGAAATTCCAAACGTCAAATGGAACGACATTGGTGGTTTAGAAAACGTAAAGTTGGAATTACAAGAAACTGTACAATATCCTGTTGAACATCCTGAAAAATTCCTTAAATTCGGTATGAGTCCCTCTAAAGGTGTTTTGTTTTACGGACCACCTGGTACTGGTAAAACCTTATTGGCCAAGGCTATTGCTAATGAATGTCAAGCCAATTTTATTTCTATCAAGGGTCCCGAACTTTTAACCATGTGGTTTGGTGAATCTGAAGCTAACGTTCGTGATGTCTTTGATAAAGCTAGAGCTGCCGCTCCTTGTGTTATGTTCTTTGATGAATTAGATTCAATTGCAAAAGCAAGAGGTGGAGGTGGTGGAGATGCAGGTGGTGCTGGTGACCGTGTATTGAATCAAATCTTGACAGAAATGGATGGTATGAATGCAAAGAAAAACGTATTTGTTATTGGTGCTACCAACAGACCTGATCAAATTGATCCTGCTTTATTACGTCCTGGCCGTCTTGATCAATTGATTTATATTCCCCTTCCTGACGAAGCTTCTCGTCTTGCTATTCTTACTGCTCAATTAAGAAAATCTCCTGTAGCTCCTGACGTTGATTTGGGTTTGATTGCAAAGCATACTCAAGGTTTCTCTGGTGCTGATTTAGGCGAGATTTGCCAACGGGCTGCTAAGTTAGCTATTCGTGAGGATATTGAACGTGATATTAAGAGAGAAAGAGAGAATATGTCGAAACAAGAGGCTAACGAGGACGTCGGTATGGAGGAGGATGATGAAGACGCTCATGCTGAAATCACTCGGTAAGTTTTTTTTTTATCATGAATTGATATGGAGCAATATATATTTATTATTATTTTTTTTTCAGTGCTCATTTTGAAGAAGCAATGCGATATGCTCGTCGTTCTGTCAATGATTCTGACATTCGTCGTTATGAAATGTTTGCTCAAAATTTGCAACAGTCTCGTGGCTTTGGTTCCTTCAAATTCCCTGAAGGTCAAGGAGGTACCACCGGTGCTGGTGAACCTGCTGAAGGAACAGGTTTTGGTCAAGAAGGTGGCGATGATGATCTCTACGCATAATTAAAAACGATTGAATAAAATGATTTTTGTAACTTCAATTTTTTTTTAGGTCCCAATAGATTTAAAAATAAATAGTAGTAGAGTTCAGTCCTTTCTTCATTGATCCGACATAATTCTATCATTGCTAACTATACGGGATTTTAACCATTTAAGATAAGAATGTCTTGGCAACATTTTACGCTAGATGTTAACAATTGGCTTCAAAGAGTATAAAGTATTGGTGGTGAATCACAAGTCGAGTTAGTGTGACTAGATAAATCATTCTTGCATCATGCGGATTTAAAAACCTTTTTTCGGTATGAAAGCAGAGAAAGCTTACTCTTTTTTTTTTAATACTTTCAAATGGAAGAAAGCTTTGTGGTAAATATAATGTATTGACTACTTTTTTATTCTCTTACTGAACTAATCAAAACCTAAGCTTATAGACGATCCTCGTATGTCATCCGACTCTTCAACAGTTATCAACCAAAAAGAACTAAAGATTTTGTATTCCAAGTCAAAAGTTTATGTTCATCCTTCAACTAATGTCAACGACTTTATACCTGGCTATTTATCCCTTGTTGAAAAAGTAAAAAAAACTTAGATTTCTGATATTAAACAGAATTGAAACTTATTTTGCTTTTTTTTTTAGACACCACAAGAATATATCGTAGCGTGGACGCCAGAAGCAATGATTCCTTCTCAAGATATGAAAGCTTTTGTTCAAGTTGCCGCCAATCCTGAAACGACAGAAGAAATAGACTGTAAAAAATTAATTTTATTGGTTCATTTTATTTTATGCATGAATTGATTTCCTTGTCTATTGTAGCGTCAATTATGATTCCTTCCTCAAATGAAGAACAATCACTCTACGCAATGTCTGTTCCTATTGACACAATCCATTCACTTCTGATTAAAGCCCCTTGTTTTTCAAAATGGTACGGAAGCATTGTTTTTAACTTTAAGTCAGGTCAGAGTTCTGGTCCCTTTTGGTTTCATGATGATGAGAGTAAAAGCACTATGCTTCAAAAGAATACCCAAGGTGGCAGATTTACAGACACCGATCATGGACAAGTCAGATGGGGAGGCGATGAATTCATCGAAAGGTTAGGTCAACTTGTGAAAGTAACAAAGTAAGTCTAGTTTTCTATCAAATACAAAAAAGTAAAAACTTAAATGTCTTGTTATTGCATAGATCAAATGATACCGATAACTTGTATCTTATCGGTACTGAAGTTAATAAAGAATCATCACCTCAAGAAAAGAAGATACAAGAAATCGCACCTTCAACGAACAACGATATGTTTGAATCAACCCAAATGGATCCATTGGTTGCTGTAAGCAATTAATTTTAAAATGCGTATGATATAAATTGAATTGAACGAAATACTTAATTTATAGATATTGAAAGAAGCCCGCTGGAATATTTTGGAAAAGCTTTCACGTGTTACTAAATTCTCTAGAGATACTGCAGTCAATATATTAAGTAATCCTGTATCGCGATCTTTTGTTCCTTTATTACCTCCTAGTGTCCAAGAATTATGCTTAAATGAAACAGTAAAGAAGACAGTAGACGAATACGATTCTGCCCGAATCTTTTTAGCTAAATGGGCCGCAGTTTTAGCAGCACAATCCGAAAGTTCTCTCCCACCTGAAAGAAGATATAGGAATGTAGGTGTTTGGGGCCATGAAGGCTGGGAAGAAGATACCGCACTTGGTGTATTTGAAGTATTGAATTCCGAAAATAACTTGACAATTCCTACTCATACTAGAACGAAACCTGTTTCTAAAGATGATTGGGATTCTTATTTCGACAGCCATGGAAAATTATGCACGAATGAAGCTCTTGTAAGAAAAAATATATTCTGTGGTGGTTTGGAACCCGCTGTGAGAAAGGAAGCTTGGTTGTTTTTAACTGGTGTTTATCCTTGGGATTCAACTAAGGAGGAACGTCGATTGATTAATGAAGAGAAAAGGTTTATATTATTTCACTTTACTTATCCAATATATATATATATATATTAATACGTTGCTGTCATAGAAATGAATATCAATTATTGAAGAATAAATGGAGTCAAGATGAAGCTCGTAATAGTTCCCCTCATTTCCAAGATCAAAAACACAGAATTGGTAAAAAAAAAAAAAAAAAAAAAAAAAAAAAAAAAAAAAAAAAAAAAAAAAAAAAAAAAAAAAACTTAATTTTTGTAATAACAATAATCTTTTTAGATAAAGATGTTCATCGTACAGATAGAACAGTCGAGATCTATGCTGATGAAAATATGCCTAACCCAGATCCAGTGATGAATGTTGGGACAAATGAGAACTTGGAGGTTTTAAAACACATTTTATGTACCTATAATGAATACAATACGGAGCTTGGATACGTTCAAGGTATGTCAGACCTTTTGTCTCCTCTATTTGCTGTTATTGGAGAAGAAGATTTAGCATTCTGGGCCTTTTCAGGTTTTATGAATCGAATGGTAAGTACTTTTTTTTTTTAAAAAAAAAATGCGTTTTATTTTAAAGAGGAAAACTAACACGATTAAAAGAAGTCTAATTTCTATAAAGATCAATCTGGCATGCATAAACAATTATTGACAATGGATCATTTGTTACAGTTTATGGATCCAACACTATACAAACATTTACAGCGTACAGACAGTGGTAACTTTTTTTTCTGTTTCAGATGGTTGTTAGTTTGGTTTAAACGGGAATTTTCTTGGAAAGATACGTTGACATTATGGGAAGTACTTTGGACAGATTATTTGACAGATAAATTTCATTTATTTGTTGCTCTTTCTATATTAGATCAGGTAAGATATTAAACATATAAAAAGATTTTTATAATCATCTAAAAGTACTTTAAAAGCATCGTGATATAATCATTGACTATTTAAAACATTTTGACGAAATCTTAAAATACACCAATGATTTATCAATGAACATTAATCTGGAAGAAACGTTACAAGGAGCCGAAATTCTCTATTATCAATTCAAACAACGTGTGGAAGCTGTCGAAAATAAACGTGAACAACTTGAATATTTGATTTCATCAAAATCCGATTTAAGTGAACAAGATATTGCAGTTGCAAAAAGTGACTTATCTAAATTACCCAACATTGATGAACTATTAAGTGATTTACTTGGTTCTTCTTACGCTGATAAAGCTGCAACTGATGAAAAACAAACATAATAATAAGCCCTATTAACCTAACTGGAATGATAATAATAAAAAAAAAAACTAAATACGTTTAGTTCGTTTACCTGTGTTTTTTTTTTGTTCAGCGGGATAGCGGGATAATAGAAAAAAGAATAATTTTTATGATAAGCTTTACTCAGAAAAAATTAATGACTCCACTAAAAACCATCCCTGAGTGTATAATAATATATTTTCTATAGACTTTTCTACAAGATATTGGTTGTTGAGTCAATTATGTAAGATGTAGATGGTTACAGTATTTTTTATGATAAGTTTAATTGTAAAAAAAGAGTAAAAAAAAAAAAAAATCAAATGAATTGTTCTTTTTGAAGTCAAGTTTATTTCGGAAAGCGAACCTTGATAAGATAAAAAAAGGGATCGTCTTGAAAGTTAAGCGGGGACAAAATTTTAGGCAATAATGACTGACTGACCTAAATTTGGAACTCTGACTCATCGTTCATCATAACTTGAAATGTTTGAACAGAAGAGATGAAATCCAAGTCCGATATACTTTAATGATTTATCTCATTAAAAAATTCGAACAATTGTGTGAGTAAGATCTATTTACTTGAACCCCCAGTTTTATAGTATTATTATTACTATTATTATTATTATTCAAGCGAGGTCAGATGATGTTGGTTTCAAAATGTTATAAGCCATGTCAAAATATGCCTTTAAAAAATTAGAGCCCTGAGTTTTAACATCCGTTTCCCCCACATTTATTTAAATAGAATAAAAATTTCGAATCTTTTTTTTTTTTCTTTTTACTTCACAAACATTTTAATAAATAAAAAATGGCTTCTGCTAACAAAGGAAAGGTTCTTCTCGCATACTCTGGTGGTTTAGATACCTCTGTCATCTTGGCCTGGTTGATTGAACAAGGTTATGAGACCTTAGCTTATATTGCCGATGTTGGTCAAGAAGAAGATTTTGAAGCTATCAAGTCCAAGGCTTTAGCTGTTGGTGCTTCCAAGGTCTTTGTTGAGGTAAAAAAAAAAAATACATAAAACGTGTATTTATATACAAGTATAAATATTTATTGTTATTTTATAATAGGATCTTAAAGAAGAGTTCGTCAAGGAACAAATTTTCCCTGCTATTCAAGCCAATGCTATTTATGAATCTGTTTATCTTTTGGGTACTTCTTTAGCTCGTCCCGTCATTGCCCGTAAGCAAATCGAAATTGCTGAACGTGAAGGCTGTCAATACGTTTCTCACGGTTGTACCGGTAAGGGTAACGATCAAGTTCGTTTCGAACTTGCTTATTATGCTTTGAAGTCTGATATTGAAGTCATTGCTCCTTGGAGATTACCTAGTAAGTTTTTTTTATTTTATTTTTTTTAAAAAAATGGGGTTTTATTTGAATGGTCTTGTTAATATATAAATATTAGTCTTCTTTGAACGTTTCGCTGGTCGTAGTGCTCTTTTGGACTTTGCTGCCGAAAAGAACATCCATGTTGCTCAAACTAAGGCTAAGCCTTGGTCTACTGATGAGAACTTGTTCCATATTTCTTATGAAGCTGGTATTCTCGAAGATCCTAATGTCACTCCTCCCAAGGAAATGTGGAAGCTTACTGTTGATCCTGAGGATGCTCCCAACACTCCCGAACGTATCACTATTACCTTTGAACATGGTGTTCCCGTCAAGGTTGTTAACCAAAACGATGGTCATGTTGAAACTGAAGCTGTTAAGCTCTTCACTTACTTGAACACTGTTGCCCGTCGTAACGGTGTTGGTCGTATTGATATTGTTGAATCTCGTTTCATTGGTGTCAAGTCTCGTGGTTGTTATGAGACCCCCGGTGGTACCATTTTGCGTACTGCTCATATGGATCTTGAAGGTTTAACTATGGACGGTCAATTACGTGCTCTTCGTGATCAAAACATCACTGTTCCTTATGGTAAGGCACTTTACAATGGTCAATACTTCTCTCCTGAATGTGAGTACTTGACTCAATCTATTGCTTTCACTCAACGTAACGTTTCTGGTGATGTCAAGTTAAAGCTTTATAAGGGTAACACCATCGTTGAAGGTCGTTCTGCCGTTGGTGCTGGTGCCAAGCTTTATGATATGCAAGAATCTTCTATGGATGAACAAGGTGGTTATAACCCAGTTGATGCTGATGGTTTCATCAAGGTTCACTCTATTCGTCTCAAGAAATGGACTGCTTATCAATAAGTTAAATTTTTAGCATTTTTCTTTTCCTTTCATTTTGTTACATATATAACCCCAACCTATACATAAAAAACTTAAAATAAAATCTCTTGTTTTTAACAAGTTCATATTGATTCCGGGAAAAAAATTCTCGGTGTATATAATTTGGCTTACTTTTTATTTTCCACTTTCTGAAATAAATATATGCTGGGTTCTTCTGGATAAACGCATAACCCACATAATTTATCGGCAAGTTAATCCAGTTTCTGAAATTAATATGCTTTCTCTTCTTGTTGGAACCTCTTCTGTAATTATTTTTTTTTAATACTTTTTCAAGTGATAATATAATGGAAAAAGATAGCCTGCTTTGTGTTCCAGGCAGCTACAATCTGATAAAGTAATAGAGTTTTGTTCAAGGTTTCTTTCTTAAAAGGAAACTGTCATTTAACTTATTTAAAACTAAGATTCACCACTAAAAAAAAATTAAGTTTCTATGGTTACACACCTCACGTGTTACAAACTTTTAAAGTATTATTACTTTCCTACTGGAAAATATTATCAAGAAACCATTTCTTTGTAGTCATTTGTTACTTGAAGGCAACAGAGTAAGACTCTTTTAAAGATAATTTATTTTTCGTTTTTTTAAGCTTTTATTTCAAACTAGTTAAAACTCAATCAATATTTTCTGTGGGTATTGAAGCATATTTTGGTGGCTTAAAAGTAAAAACGGATATAGTTCATCCGAAAGATTACAGTTTTTCCCAAAAAATGGGAAAAGATCATAAAACAGCAGGCTTTTTTTTTAATCTATAGAGAAAGACAATGATATAAAAAAAAAGTTTAGCTTAAAATGGTTCAATTGAACTTGTACATATCAATGAATGAAATAATATGAAAGCTTCTTTTTCGCATTATTCGCTATATTTCGTTGGCCCTGGAAGGTTACTGCAAAGACCCCCGCTAATTTTTTAGGACTTGCTTTTATAACAAATGTTTTTATATCTGAACTTTTTTTTTTGAAACTCCCATTTTTGTCCCTCTTCTTCCCATTATTATTTTAATTTTTTTTATATAATGTTCTTGTCTCGTACATCTTCCGCTGCACTCAAGGCATCAGCATGGTCTTCTATTAAGGTAAAATGTTATATTAGAACTTGACTGCAACGCGAACTGACACTTTTTTTTTTCTTTCAGTCCAACTCTGTTCGCTCCATCACTACTGCTACTCCCAGTATTACACAAGCCTTTAGCGCATCCAAGAATGAGAACGTAAGTAATATATTTATATATCATTTTCCTATCTTAAAGAGAGAGAGTGTGTGTATTTATTAAAACTTCAATTTTTTTTTTTTTGTATGTGTAGGGTAACTACCTTGTTACTTTAATTCCTGGTGATGGTATCGGTCCCGAGATTTCTCGTTCAGTTAAGCAAATTTTTGCTGCTGCAAAGACACCTATTGAATGGGAAGAAGTTGATGTCACACCTATCATTAAGGATGGTAAGACTGCTATTCCTGATGAAGCTATTGCCAGTGTTCGTAAGAGTACTGTTGCTCTTAAGGGTCCTTTAGCTACCCCCATTGGTAAGGGTCACGTCTCTCTTAACTTGACTCTTCGTCGTACATTCAACTTGTATGCCAATGTTCGTCCTTGTAAGTCCATTGCTGGTTACGAGACCCCTTATGAGAACGTTGACACCGTTCTTATTCGTGAGAACACTGAAGGTGAATACTCTGGTATTGAACACGAGGTATATTTAAATATTTTTTTTTTTTTTTTGTATATGTATATATTCTAATTCTTTCTTCTTAAAAGGTTGTTGATGGTGTCGTTCAATCTATCAAGTTGATCACTCGTGAAGCCTCCGAGCGTGTTGCTCGTTATGCTTTCACTTATGCTGAATCTGTTGGTCGTGACCGTGTCACTGCCGTTCACAAGGCTAACATTATGTATGTATTTTTAAAATTTTCCTTGCCCCTGTACTCAGATTTTTTTTTTAAATTTTTTTTAATTTAATTTTTTTTTTTTTATTTATTTGTTTATTTTAGGAAATTGGCTGATGGTCTTTTCTTGCAAGTCTGTAAGGAAGTTGCCAAGGATTTCCCCAACATCAAGTTCAACGATGTTCTCTTAGATCGTGCTTGTCTTCACGTAAGATTTAAATTGATATTTTAACAATTTACTTGTTATTAACAGTTTATTATAATAGATTACCGCTGATCCTTCCATCTACTCTGATACCGTCATGGTTATGCCCAACTTGTATGGTGATATCTTATCCGATATGAGTGCCGGTTTGATTGGTGGTCTCGGTTTGACTCCCTCCGGTAACATTGGTCGTGATGCCTCCATCTTTGAAGCCGTTCACGGTACTGCTCCTGATATTGGTAAGTTATATATACTCTTTTTTTTTTTTTTACATTTATTTTTTCAAAGAAATTAATAAGCTTTTTTTTTTTTATTTTATTTAATAGCTGGTCAAGATAAAGCTAACAGCACTGCCTTACTCTTATCGTAAATATATTATAGTTTTAAATTAGAAAGTAGGTAATATGATTCTAATATCTTTATCTCTTTTAGTGGTATCATGATGTTGAAGCATATGAGACTTTATAACGAAGCTGCCAACATTGAAAAGGCTGTCTTTGATACTCTTGCTGAAGGCAAGCACTTGACTGGTGATTTGGGAGGAAAGGCTTCTCTCACTGAATACACCAACGCCATTGTCTCTAAATTGTAAAATCTTTCATGCATTGCCTTACCACCATAGAAAACGCACAAACAACTCACAACTCACAACTCACAACAAATTCACACATTACACTTACAATAAATTTATTTTGATTTATTATTTTTTATAAAAAAAAAAAAACTTTTTTTAATAATTTTACAAACCAGATTTTCTAATTTTTTTAACTTTTTTCCCGCCCTTCTTTTGAAAATCCCGCCAACTATTTACACGCGTATCACGGGAAGCTTCCCATTGTTTAGCATCTTCAGCCTTTCTTTTTCTTTCATTCACAACCTCTTCGGCTTTTCTTTTTTCAGCACCTTCAGCTTCCATTTCTTTTTTCATTTGTCTACGCTTACGTAATTCCATTTCGATTAAAATTTCCTTCATCTTTTCTTTTACTTGAGCTTGACCTTGTGTGGTTTGTAAATAAGGGTATTCTTTTTCGTCAACAACGGTAATAGAGTCTAACGACGCCTTTAATCGAGGTCCGTCTGCATCACTTGTCATGATGGGTGCGTTCACAACCACTTCAGTCTTTACTTTATGTCCATTCTCACGTAACACTTCCACTCGAGCTTCTTCTATCACGGTCAATAAAAATTTAAGTTTTGCTTCGTCATTCAGTTCAGATTCTGCTTTCTTCAAGATTGCAAAAGCATCCTGTGCATGTTCGTGCTTTACTTTATCTGGATGGATCATCAAACTCTTTTTACGATAAGCTAATTTAACTGCCTTTGGATCGGGTTTACTATATGGAAGTTCCAAGATACCGAAAGGGTCGAGCTTAAAGCTGCCTAGTACTCTTTCGATTTCCAAATGTTTCTCGGTCGTAGAAAAGTATTTATCAAGATCTTGTTCGGTTGACATGAAATAGTTTGTGTTTGTAAATAAAAAAGAAGTTTTTCAGTGTGAACTTATATATCTGAGAAAATTATGACTGGTCTAATTTTACAGTCACCTCCTTCTTTTTCGTTGAAACTAAATGTTGGAAAAGGCTTTTCTTCAATAAAAGAAGGCAAAAGATCATATACTTCAGACAGCAAAGTTTTAACTTTATAAAGACCTAGCCCTTAATATTGAAGAGTGCACAAGTTTATCGCTCCTCTTGTACTGAAAGGGCATATCTTTTTTGAACTAACTAATAACTGTTTTTCAAAAAGGTACATATTTATGAACAGTAATGTTTAATAGCTATAACGAAATCTGTAACCGAAAGTACACGCTTAAATCACACTCGATGAGGGTTTCTAAACGCTATCTTAAAGTCTAAATGTGATGAACACCACTGACGAAAGTGACTTGTTGTGAAAAATGGAAGATCTTAATTTGAAAGTGCTCCGTTACATGTATGTGTGACCATAAGTTAATAAACACTCAAAAACCAAAGTCTTTTCTCTTTTCTTTTTTTTTTTTCATAATCATGTCTTTATTAAAACTCTCTACCGGACTGATAAAGCTTTTAATCTCTCATTTAGATGAAGAGATACATATTCATAATTTAGCAGTTAGAAGTAGACGTATGTGGATACTTATCAAACAGTTAAATTTCAACAATTGCGATTAATATTATAAAAATTCTCGTATCACAGCTCTAACTCTACACTCTATCTGAAATGTACAAGTTGTCCATGTATATCTATGTTTAATATAAGTACTTACTTGGTTAATCTAGGTATCTTTCGATATAACTAATCAAAGATGGAAACATATACTAGGTCATAACATACAACAATTTGTACCATAATCTAACAAGCCAAGAATCCAGGTTGATAATAGAGAGAAATTAAACGAGCACTTTGACATCCAGTTGTCTACAAATACTTAGACTAGCACTGATCCTCGATCTGCTGTATTTTTGGCCAGCTGAATAATGACCTTATCGATTTTTTGTTCCTTCGGGTCTTCCTCTCCTCTCTCTTCTTGTTCCCATTAGGGTTTGTAGAGTTAGTATTGCTCATTTATAGGTCTTGCTTCTATCAAATACAGTGGTTACGATATCCAAAGGCCAAGCGATCTGCATATTCTATTGCGAACCATACGGTCAAGAAATCATCAGCAAATATTCTAAAATCATCGACGATTTAAAATATATTGAAATTTGTTATATGGCGAAAATCCGAACGGCCTAAAATTCACTACATCATAAAACTTTTTCAATTTGGCGACCTACAACTGACTTCTAATGCAAGTTATGGGTTCAGTGGAGAAGTATGTAGATATGCTGCTTCATCGGAAACAAAAAAAAAAAAACTATTTTATACAGGGAAGCGTGAAAAACGGCTTCGTGACAATCACGTTTGGTACGTCAATAATTACTATACGTATGAAGGCCCGGGCAAGAAATTCTTGGGTGCAATTGGCTTCTTTGCAGAGTTTGATCAACCGGTTATACTATAGTGGAATCAAGTGGGTATGAACAAGGAGTAATCACTACACATGCGTTAGGTGATACCCTCAAGCAAATAAAAATGCCACTGATACACTAAAATATTTAACCAGCAAGTACATATGTACATGAACGCTGATTACAACAACCCTAAAAAAAAAACTTAAAGTATTCACCGTTCATTTAATACAAGATAAAATGACTTTAACATCCAACTCAATTCAATCATCATCAAAATAGGAAGTAATATGTGAAATGTCGATCTTGCGATATCTCTATTAATTATGAAAATCGCCTATTACTTGTAAATGTATTTGAATTCTTTGCTTTTCTGTATGACGAGCTTGAGTTACAAAAGGAAATATATCAAGACATCCAATAACAGCAATTAGGAATAATTGAAGTCAATGAAGTGAAGACATTGTTATTCTCAAAAAATCAGTAAATACACTCTGTCATGTTTGGGTCATCTCTACTTATAAACACTATATTAAAAATCTGATATACATATCTTCATAATATTATTATTATCAATATTTTGAGCCAAGGAAATATTCTATATTCAAATGCAAGCATACCGTACCCGCTCTATTTAAGGCCGTTCGATTTAAGGCCATTTCCGATTTAAGGCCGCAATTTCCTGAATATTTTGCCTATTTTAACTTTTTTCAAGGCATAAATAAGGCCATGGCACGATTTAAGGCCGCAAAAGTCTGAAATTTTTTACGGCCTTATATAGAGCGGGTACTGTATAAATTGACGTAAAATAAGATCACTGGTTGATAATAGTCTCGATATACAATCTAAGAATAAGAAGATTGATCAGGTCTTATGATAAAAATAGTTCTTGTCGATTTAATTCTATTTCAGATAAAATTTTGGCTACAGGATAAGGTATCTTGTTAGTGATTTACAAGGTTTCTGCTGGTACACTACATCAAAGGTTGATTAACTATTTTTTTCGCTCTTTCCGATCAATAATCTATCTTAATAATTTTTTTTGAAGTCGGGGAAAAGAGTAGTAAAAAAAAAGGTAGTAAAATCACGGATGACTTTTATCCGGATTTATAAAAAGTATAACAAGGCACGTCGTCACGTGAATAAGGTTTTTTATAACTTTTGCATGAAATACACCATTACATCAATTTTTTTTTCACATGGCATACAGGCAGGTTTTTTTTCTTACACGCCAGACAAATAGGGGGAATTTTTTTTTCTCATACGCCAGACAAACAGGGGGGGTTTTTTTTTTCATTATAAATAATCCTTTTTTTTTATTTTGTTCTTTTCTTCCACTTTCTTCTTTTTACATATATTCCTTCCTTACCGCTCCATTTTTAATCTCTTCTTTTTCCACACTCCTTATCCAAAGAAGAGATTGTTTCAAGTAAAAAAAAAAGACCCGTATAACACATATTGTTATCAACAGTAAGTCTAATAATTTTATCAAAAAATAAATAATTCATTTTGTCTAATAAATCTCAAATAGAAAATGATCATTTTTTGTCCAAATCACAAGTGAACAGAGTACAAGTATTATAGTAAAAAAAAAACTGGTAAGTATTTTGGCGGTTTAACGGCTAGTTGGATCAAATTTCATCCGTGATTTTACTACCTCATTTTTTACTACTCTTTTACCCAGCACCATTTTTTTTGATGATGCAAGTGACAGCAATTAATTTCATTTTTCCACATAAATAGGATTTTTCGTATAAATAGGATAGTTACTTTCGTTTCCCGTATTCAAAAAGGTATTGCCTTTTTGAACCAACAACAGATTTTTGAAGAGTAAACAAAGGACTGTCTCTTACTAGGTTGCACGGTATCATGCGCAGTCAAAGGCTTCAACGTTTGGAAAGAGTGTTTTCTTTTCTTTTTTCAAGGCAACATGTTCAAAAGAGTTGACACAGACAACTTATTCAAACAATGGTTGGAAACAGCCCATTTACTGGACACACCGTATGATTATTTTTCTTTTGCTCTATTGTGCAATGAGAATAAGTGTATAACCAACTTGTATTATGCCACTTTGATAAATAAGATCGTGAAGGAAGATCCTCCTAAAAATCGTAATGCTATCAATGCATTGAATCTTTTTAACGTAAGTATTTAAATTATGACAACTTTAGATTCAATATTGATAAAAAAATTTTATATCTTATCAAAGAAACGTGAAAACATGGACTCGTCTTTCGGTAATGCCTATTCTTCATACTGGATAAGACACGAGGAGTCAGAAGCTAGTTCCCAAGCTCAGAAAAGAAGATTGGAAACCTTTCTTAACTTGAATGAAGATACATGTGATGATATCGAAGCTATATCTAGAAATGTAATATTTTTGTGTATGTTTTTTCGCGTAAAATGATTGTACTAACTATTTATACTGATACAGTACCCGCTCTATATAAGGTCGTAATAAATTTCAAACTTTTGCGGCCTTAAATCGTGTCATGGCCTTATTTATGCCTTGAAAAAAGTTAAAATAGGCAAAATATTCAGGAAATTGCGGCCTTAAATCGGAAATGGCCTTAAATCGAACGGCCTTAAATAGAGCGCGTACGGTAGAAGCCTTAAAATTGACTGATTACCCCATCCCACAACATTATATTCGCTTCTTCGGTAGATATTTTTCAGTATACTACATCACTTCTATTTTGACTAACTAAAATACTCTTTCTATTATATTTTGCAGATGGTGGCATAATCTATGAATGAATTTATCTCTTAAAAAATGGTGAATATATAAAAAGAAAGTATATGACAATTACCTGCCCTTCCACTCCCGAAGAATTAATTACCTTCACCAAAAAGTTACCCCTTCTATTTCACTGGAAGCATACAATTATTACTCACGCCAAGCAAATGTTGGCTGATGACAGTTAAATAAATTTTTTCATACAATTATCTCTTTCATGCTATCTTTTTTTTAAAAAAAATTCTTCCTCATGGCTTTTAAGAATAATTAAATTAACAACATTTTGAGTTTGACATTTTTTATAACGTGTGAACATCAATGAACTTAACTATTTAGGTTAAGTATAGTATGGCTTCTTATTAACACTATCCCATCTCAAACAAATCATACAAACATACCAACTTATCTATTGATTAAAACTTTTTTTGCATTAACAACAACAAACATTTGAATTGACACAGGATGATATAAAATATTACCCAATCACAGCAAGTCCCTTGATATCCTCGAAATTAATCATACATGCATGTACTTCTATTTTGAGTTGATATAAAAATAGCTTTTTCAAAAATGACACAGATAAAAAGACTTAAAAATAAACCTAATAATTTACATAAAACCTCAATTTAATTTTTGCGGGAAAAAGAGAGAGAGAGCATGCTTAATATTTATTAAATAATATGTTTGTTGTCTAATAAATCTCAATAACAAATTTCCTTTTCTGTGCAGATGTTATGGTCAATCTACTGCATGTTCTGATTATAGAAGATATTCACCCGAGTCTGTTAGGGCGAGATGGTCGTCAGAGAGTCAAGCAAATAGGCCATCCAGTTTTGTGTAAACATTTGCTTTCTCGATATACGATTAAGATCTATTTCCCCCCAAATGGTAGGCTCGTACATATAAAAAAAAAGAAGGGTATTATACTAACTACGCACACGTTCAATATCAGGTTTCATGCTTGCTTTCCGATAGTCCCTTCACATGCGGTTAGGCCAAAAAAATGTGGCGTTAATTTTTACGTAAATATTACACACTCACTCCAGAGGACCGAAGCAAGGTTACAGCTTGTAAGTCTCTTGAAAATGCTTATTAGCAACTTTGGAGACATATAACATCATACCAATAGTATTCCAGAAGATGAGCTGCTTAAAGACAATCCGCAAGAGATTTACAGCTGTATTAAGGATGCTATCTACAAAGTAATTAATAATAGCAATAATTTAATCGAGATGCCAACAAACATGAATATATTTCTTCAAAAGATGTACAGCTTTTTTTCACTTCGAAAGACAAAAGATAGCTTTATTAAAGAATATAAACGTGCGTTGGACGAGATCGGTCCAAGGATTAACCAAGAAAGAGAATATAATCAAAGCCTTGAAGAATCAACAGCAGAAGCAGTAAAAGCTACACAAAGCTCAATAATAACGACGGAAAAGGTAACTTCAAAATGTAAAATGTTACTTCAGATGAATTAATTATTTTCTTTTTTTCTTTCAGACCTGCATTGTTCTTTCGCCCTATTTTTTAATGCGAATAAGTGCGTAACTAACACATATTATGCAACTTTGATAAATATGATTGTGAAAGAAGATCCCCAAAATCGTGATGCCATAAATGCATTAAATCAATTTAATGTAAATGTTTAAATTATGATAACTTTAAATTCAATATTGATAATTTTTTTTTAATATATTATCAAAGAAATGTGAAAATACGGACTCGTCTTTCGGTAATGCCTATTATTCATACTGGCAAAGACGCGAGGCGTTAGAAGTTAGTTCCCAAGCGCATAAAAGAAGATTGGAAACCTTTCTCAGTTTGATGAGGATACATGTGACGATATTGAAGCTATATCTAGAAATGTAATATTTTTGTGTGTGTGTGTTTTTTTTGCGTGAAAGCATTGTATTAACTATTTATATTGATATAGGCACGTAGCAAACGACCTCCTGTGCCTTCTTCTTCTGCACCTTCTTCTTCTGCGCCTTCTGCTTCTGTAACTTCTGCACCTACTTCACCTTCTTCATACAACGATATTTTCTAAGATGTGATTAAAATCACAAAAAAATTAGTGATGAGTAAGTATTTAGCTAGATGATATGTTAAGCGTTTCCATTTACTCATTTGAAACTTTTTTCTGTACCTTTTCAGATTGAAGCCTTTCGATATTGTGTTATTTGATGATAATGGTGGCCTCCATATTAAAGGACCGTCTTGATGAAGTGTTGTATTATAAACTAAAATCAGAAACATCTTTAACAAAGTACAACGTGTCTACTGAATGCCGCCTTTTGATCTCTTTAATTTCCGAAGCTCCTCCTAGCCCAGCAGTAATTAGAAAAATCATACGTAAATCAGCCTTGGACGATGAACCTTTCGACCCAATTATTCACGTTGACTTACCTTTTGTTGAGGTGGTGGTTACACACTTGTAAGTTTGTTGCAGTGCATTTAATATTTTATAACTAACACTTTTGATCCAATTCTTTTAGTTTAAATTTAATACTACGGTACTAATACTGAGTAGCCTATTTTTATCGAACAACAATATCGTTGATCTCGGCTGGTATGTTACATATGAATATGCATACAATGTATAAAGCACTAACACATTATAAATTCTTGATCCAATAGATTTTAGAGAGAAGTTAAAACAACAGGTGCAACAAAATATGACGGAGTGGCTTTTGCCATCAAAGACAAGAAGTTGGCGCTGGTACTTGTAGAATTTTCGGGAGATGTAACACTTGAATCTTTCCCAGCAAAAAAAAAAAAAAAAAAAAAAAAAAGACTGAGTGCAGACTGGTGTCTCTAAAACCGCCTTCATGTTCAAATGTCAAGAATTCAATCAGACAGAGTTCTTCTGGTGTGAGAAGATCATTGAATCACAAGGTGTAACAGTTTCAGAAGGAAATAATTTCGTGGTCAATTTTCATTATAGAAAATATGCTGATGCTTTGGGAAAAAACACGGTATCAAATAACGAAGAAGTATTTATCGAATGTAGTAATGGTTTCAATAAAGAAGTGACCAACCATTCCTTAGATGATACTCTTAAGTTATTAATCGAATGCACCAACTCTTTACTACACGTATTGAAACCAAACAAAAGAGCCAGCATTGAAACAATGATGAAAAGGTGTATTTTTGGTATACAAGTGATACAGAACACCTTGACTGTAACAAAACTTGATTTATCGAAATCAGGAAAATGGTGACTTGTACATAAATAAATTTTTTCTTTCTTTAACTTGAATGTAAAACAGCGGCCTCACCCTGCTTTGTGGTTTCAACAACCTATTGTACAGTGTACCGTACCCTCCACTTACTTTAGGAACTGGCGTCATTAAGTTAACGCATTCAGAAAGGACAGTACTGCAGTAGGGTTCAACCCCTGCCCGCGACGGTGGAGAATCTTCCTTCAAGTTTTTTTTTTTCAAAGGTAACTGTATATGTTTAAAAATTAGAAGAAAAGTGAAGGAAAGAAACTAATGTCCATTCTTTATGTTTTTTATGAGGTTTTTGATTTACAATTTATAATGTTTTGCTTGTACTTTTAATATTAAAATAAATAAAAATGCCCTTGAGCTTCCATTTGCTTATTATGTAAATGGATCACAACAAAGAGGGGAGCTTTGTATGTATGATTACACTATTTCCGTTTGAAATAAAAAAAAATAGAGATAATTCCCACTCCAAAATCCTTTTTCGATTTTTATAACAATTGTTTTAAACAGAATGAATTCGTACAAGGAAAAACCTTTAACAAGGAGGGTGATGAGCTCCATGTTTTCTCAATAGAGTTAGATGACAAAGCTTACCTCTTCAGCTAATCACCACTTATGACATTAATCTTGATTTGAAGCCGTCGCAGAGGCAAGTAGTTCGAGAGAACCAAATCGATGAAAATACAATAGAACAAGTAGTTCCTATCGTCATGGATATCAATAAAAGAATTATTTCTTCTTGATAAACGAAACTAATATGAGTATTCATGCTGCCGCTGCGCAAATCAAACTACCCCAAAATACTGCCCAAGGCTGGACTGAAAAAAGCGAGCAAGTCAATGATGGTGAGATGGAAATTAGAGAGACGGGTAGCATGTCAATAGGAAGACCTAGAAAGCTGTAAGAGGCCATAAAGTTTTTCTCGCATGTCTAATTGATGATAAGCCCTCCGTAGTTCATGAAATGACGGACGGTTTGGTAAACCAATTTGCTGAGTTTGAAGTATTAAACATTAGTATTTAAACGGACCCACTTTCAAGTTGTTAAAGTGCATCCATCGTCACTGGATAGATATGGACTTCGTCAAGAAATACGCAATTATTATGATAGCATGGTCGAAGAAAGGTATAAGAGCTTTAATAACCGTACCTAAAACTAGGGTAAAAACAATGACAATACTTCGGACCGTATCATCAATGGGTGTAGTAAATATAAAGCTTAACTGACCCAAAGTTACTGCTTCTGTTAAAAAAAGAAAAACGACTGGAGGTACTTCTTCCTCGAAAACGGTAGTGATGGGATTGTAGGTAATAACAGGCCATTACTTCAATTTTATTGCTAATACCTTTGGATACTATGGATCAACAAGAGACATTTAAAGGGCATTATATACATACATACTTAGAGCATCCACAGCCGTGTAGCTAAATCCTTGAATTATCTAAAATAGTTGAAAAGTTAGCACAAATTATCCTCAATCATATAGCGGCAGCTATTCTAAAATAGATTCTGAATAAATTTACTTAAAAATATACCATAGATAGAATACGTTTAAGATAATTTTTTTGTAGAGGTTTCTTAAACAGCAGTAAAATCGCATAATGAATAGCAAAACCACTGGAGATCAGTTCTAATTGCTATTTTAGGTAATGAAAATTCCGAACTTTACAATAAATATATCAAGTTCTTACTGTGTTCTACATAAACGCTATCAAGCATTTGTAAAGCCTCATTCAGAACTATATCAATTGTTCTCTCAATATTAATTTAAGGAATCTTTGTTGTTGATTTGACCAGATATTGGATAACTTATTTGTAAACTTAAAGTGTAGAAGCACTTTATATTTTAAAGAGGTCTAATCAAATTGACCAACTAATTTTCGGAAAAAGTGTCCAGGCTTATGACCATTACACAAAACACACAATGGTACCACATTTATTTGTTGTAACATTTACATATTTCCCTTTTGTTTTGAAAAATCCAAATAATTACTTTTTGTCGAAGTTGACTACAGATTAGTTTAATTTTTTTTTTCTTTATTACAAAAAAAAAGCCAAACACAAGTTATAAAAATTCGATTTAACGAGAGGTGGCAGCAGCCTTAGGGGCGAAACCCTTGGCACCTTGCTTGCTAACCTTAGCTTGAGAACCCTAATACACATACAACATTAAAAAAATGAATCTGTTTTTTTACACTAATAATAACTTACGGCAGGGTTGGCAGCCTTCTTGGCAGCAGCAGCAGCCTTCTTAGCATCCTTAGACTTGGAGATGGCAGCTTGACGAGCAGCAGCACGGGCATCAGGCTTTTGGTTACGCTTGGCACGAATGGCATCCCAAGAGGCACCAACAACAGCACGTTCGTGCTTGACGGTACGACGAGAACGCTTCTTTTGGAATTCTTCTTGCATACCCTTCTTATTCAAACGACGGTAGATGACGGTCCATTTGATCTTACGGGGGTTCAAACGTTGAATGAAGTAAGAAGCGGCCTTACCGCTGATGAAACGGAAATGCTATAAAAAAAGAGAAAAATATATATAAATATCTACATGGTGTTGTTGTGGTTGTTGGTTGTTATTATTATTGTTTCAGTCAACTTACTCTATAATAGAAAAAAAAAATAGCGTTAGTTTCTACCAAGTACTTCAAAATGTCTCTTTCTCTCTCTGTCTCTAGCTTTATTACCTGCTATCAATACGAACGTAAGTCTTACCCTTGGAAGGGTAGATCTTGTGGCCAGAGAAAGCACAAATCTCAAGCCTATAAAATTAAAAAAAAATCATATGTCTTTGTCAATCATCTGCTTTATCGTTTGGATGGATTCTTTGTGATTGATCATTACTTCATCTTGAATTATGGATGTATGGCGAAAGAGGAGGGTATTACGCTGTATCAAGCAGATCCACTTGCCTTCAAACTTTGGTAATCTGAAATCTCTGCCTCTCTTTCTATATCTTCGGTCCGGAACTTACTCGATTCTTCGGACTTTAATGAGAGAGGGGAAAAAAGCCTTTCCCTCGTATGATGTATATATTTTTTTTACGCCTACTCTCTCTATCTCTCTTTAACTTTATTTCACCATGCAGTTTATTAAACAAGTAGTACCTACAACTCAAAGAGCTTTTTTGATAAGAGCTATGTCTACTGCAACAAAAGAAGCAAAACCTATCAAATTTCCTCGTTACAGTCCACAAAACCAACAGATCTTGGACGACACTATGATCCCTGGCCCTTGTCTTCGTTTTTTCAAAACCAAACGAGAAAAAAAACGACATGACAATGGTAAACTGGTAAATAATTCTTTAAAAAACTCGAGAAAAAAAAATAATTACTAATTTATATAATAAAGATCTCTCCTGATACAGGTGCTTTGGATTTATACACATCACCTGCTCGACCTATCAATTATAACGAATTTGATTCTACACCAACGATTGCACAAGAAAGATTATCCGAGCGATTGAATCGAGCCATATCTACCATGTATACTTTAGAGACTTTACCTACGAAATGGGTTACATTAGATCATTTAACTATTCGAGGTGTCAAAGTTTCTAGAAATTTAAGAAAATGTCGAGTATTATATGAACCTACTTCAACTGTCAAAAAAGAAAGAGTAAGTAAAAGAGAGAAAGAAAAAGAAGAATAAAGGGGAATTAAACAGTTTTTTTTTTTTTTTAATTATTATTATTAGGGAAATGTACATCGTGCTTTACAGGATTATACCCCACTATTAAATACATTTATTCGAACGCATGCACAATTAAAGCGACCATTATCTATAAAATTCATTCCAGACACACAATCAAAAGAATTAGAAGATATATTCCATCGACTTGAAGCCGAGGATAATTTATTACAAGATGATAAAAATCAATTAGATTAGTACTTTTTTATAAGCTGGATCAGTAAAATCTTTATCTTCTATCGCTTTAGCAAATCCCAATCGATGTTGTCCCATATCAAATACCTTATATTTTATAGAATTGTTATTATTATTATTTTGCATAAAAAAAGTTAGACTTTTTTCTTTTTTTTTTTACTTACTGTATAAAAGTTTCTCATAAACACATCACCTAAAATCCATGTATTTTCATGCTCCATTTCTTGACTTGAGACACCTGATAAACATTGTGTACTTGTTGAACTGATTGGTGTCAAAAATAATTTATCACTTGGCACGGTTAATGTGGTATCACCTAAATGAATCAATAGCGGTTCTAATCCATTCACACTTTTACAAGGAAACGACCAAGTACCATCTCCATTACTTTTTGCATTTGGTATAGCTTCATGATACAATTTAGCATCTTCTGTATTCATGATAATCAAAGTAGAGCCACTATCCACAATTGCTTTTCTATTTTCAAAGGTATGCTCTTGAAACTCAAATTTATCTACAGACACCATCCAATAACTTGTATCTATATTTTCTACATACTCAATTTCACCTTCAAATCGACTATGATCAATTCCACCAAAATCGATTTCGCCGGCATTATGTTGAGAATAAATTGCAAATACAGGTTGATCCACTAAATTTTGTTCAATCATAGATTGAAATGGTGGATCATGTTGTGAACTACTTAAGCCAGAGAGTCCTAAGCCAAAGATTCCATGAAACGGTGATCCAATAAAGTCGCGTGATAAAGTATAAGCATCTGCAAGTACTTGGTTTTTAATTATGATTTTATCATCGGCTAAGCGCACTGTATCTTTGCCCAAGTTGCCTTGCATTGATCCAGTACCATAATCTACTTGAATCGTCTCTACATCGTCTTCTTCATCTTCTTCTCCGTCTTCTTTTTCAGAATTGTATGAATTTGATTGATAGTGATCGAATTTCTTGTGACTTGAACAAATATCGCTTTCACATTTAGAGGATACTACCCATAGATCTGAACTACCTGTATCAAATATCACATTAAACTTTTGCGGTGGTGTACCTACACTAATCTCTCCATAATAACCTAAAGTAAAGACGACAGATGAATAAAACAAGCCTAATAAAAAAACGGGTCTTTCTTTAATTTACCACTGCCATGATTATATGCAGTTTGCTTTTGTTTTGCTAAAAAGGAAACTACTTGGTTTTTTTGTGTATTGTTATGTACTTGATCTTTTACTAACGCGATTTTAAACTGACGTTTGTTGGTTTCGATTGGTTTAGATTGTCCAAATGGAACGAACAATAAAGATAAAAAGATGGCTTCGGATAAGAAGAGCATGGTGATGCAGGGAGAGAGATAAAGTATATATTTTAAAGTTATTTTTTTAAACTATTTTATAAGGGTTGACATGTAATATTTGTTGGTTTTAAAATAGACTGTATTAACAAACTGATTTTTTTTTACTTTATTATTCTTTTACGCACAGAGAATTTTTCTAGAAGCCCAAGTAGATTAATAAAAAAAAGTGTTCTTTTTTTATTTTACAGTGGGACACATTGATAATTAAAATAGTTTTAATTATTTGATGCATTGGTTTTATGCGTATCAAAATTTATATTACTACCAGTATGTTTATGCTATCAGTTTGTATAATTTACCGACACATACTTTATACGTATTAATAGCTTGGTAAATCCGAGGCTCATTATACTTGTTTACCCCCCTAAAACAATGATATTTTCTTTTATTGTAAATATGTACATCTTTGCAGAAACTAATTAGCAAAATATTTGTTTTTATTTACAATAACTAAACTTAAACTGATATGGTTGATAAAGTACAAGCGCAATGTTAGTTCAGCCTTTGTTTAATACATAAAGCACAAAAGGCACCATATAAACACATCTCCACCACAGTCAGGAACTCCAAAGGCCAAAAGCCTGCGTCATAAACCGCATTTTTTTTTTTTTTTTTTTTTTTTTTTTTTTTTTGTGATGCCAAGAATTCACCAAAAATAAAGACTTCTGCTTGAAGAGAGAAATACTTTTATTCATTTTTTTATTGATAAAAATCAGTATCTTTGCTCATGGAAGAAAGTCTATCATTATGCTTTAATGTGCCTCTATATCGATATACTAAACGATAGAGGATTTATCATAATTTTACTTCACCATTTTGCTTTAATTTTAATTCGATAAGAAGCTCTCACAACACTATAGTTTCAACTGTTAAAAAAAAAGGGTAATAGAAATGTCATTTTTGATTTTTCACAAAATTTCAAGAATTTTCTTTTTATTTATTTATCAATACAATGTATTTATCGATTACTCTCCAAGAAGCCATTCGACAATAGTAATTTCTTCTTGTTCATCCCATTCGTCGTCTTGTAAGAACCATTCTTCATCGCCATCAACCAAACCGCGTTCTTCTTTTTCGTCATGATGAGCTTCTTTAATGATAGGAGGGTCAGTTTGGACACCTTGATCAATACCAACACGACGAACCACGGGTGGTTGCTTTTGAGCAATCATTGATTTTCTTTCAAAGGCAGAAGGATCTTGTTGAAGGTATAAGAACCTTTCACGGCGAGGCATATGAGATACACGTTGATGAGCAACATCTTCGTCCAGCGTAGATGCGCGTTCAAATTTAAGTACTTTATCTAACACTGCATTACTATTATTATTAGATGCACTTAAATAAATTCCCTTCGAGGCCGTATTATTATTTTCAATATCTTCTGTTTTTTGTTGCTGTTGTTGTTGTAATAACTCTTGCTGTAATTGTAATTGTTCTTTTAATTGTTGTTGACGTAATTGTCGAAGAACGGATCTACGATGTGCTGCAGGTGGAATTACACTCACTTGCTCTTCAGGCTTTAAAATATCGTCCCATTGTTTAATTGATACACTAACTGATCCGACATTAGATCCACGTTGACGCAACAAGATATCTTGATGGTATTTTTCAGTTGCGTAACTCTCATGCATAGAACGACGACGGTTGTTACCTACCATTGATGCTCGTTTAGCTACCATACTAGAAGGCCTTTCAGGAGATAATGTTGCTGCCTTTTTTCTAGGAATAGCGATACCAACTTCTGATGGTGTATTCACAGTAGGAGTGGTGGGAGTAGTATTGGTAATATTCACTGTTGTATCGGTATTATAGGTATCAGTAGAGACATCATTATTGGTAGTAGTAGTAGTAGTAGTAGTAGTATTAGTATCATTAGTAGTAGTGTCATTAATAGTAGCAGTAGTTATAGAAGCAGTAGTAATAGTAACAGGTTCTTCAGTCAATGTTGTAGTTTCTTCAGTCATAATAACAGAATCTTCTTTTTTCTTGGGTAAAATCATTGTAGGAGTAGGGTCTACAGGTGGCATTGGGCTATCTAAAGTAATAGATTCTTCTTTGGCTCTCTTTAGGTTTTCACGACTCTTTCTGCTACTAACACTACTTCTTCGAAGAACCATACCATTAAGAGGAATTGATTTAGTTGGTTTTGGTAAAGGAGGTTCTTGAACATTATGAAGTGATAAGCTATCAGCTAAAGGAGAAGGAATAACAGACGCAGGTGGAGGTATGCTAGCAACGGAAGATATGTCTGAAGAAATAGAATCAGTGCTTGCAGAAGAGGGTATGATTACTGATGGTGGTGATGATGATTTAGTAACAGTATTCAATTTTGGTAAGGGAGTAGTTGTTGATTTCGTGGTTGAAGAAGAAATCGAAGTAGTAGGAGTGTTTACTACAGGCAAAGATTTAATTATTGGAGTAGATAAAACTGGAGCAACAGATATGAGTGGAGATAAAGGAGTTGGAGGAGCTTCACGAGGGTTTTCAAAACGAGATTTTTCACTAACCGAAAAACTTTTTTTACTAAGAGGAGAAGAGGGTGTAGTATTTGATAGTTTTGGTACTTCAATTGATCCAGTAGTAGTAACAGTAGTATGATTCGATTTATTACTATGCGTTGACCTTTTACTATGCGTTGTTTTTACACTATTTGTTGTATTTTGACGGACAAGTGGTGAAGAAGGTCTTGAAGGTATTGATGCAGATAGTCTAGGAGAAGAAGTTGATCTACGTTCCCAAGTTAATGGAGGCGGATGTAATTCATCTTTTGTTTGATCTTTTACTTCAATTGATCTTAGTCTGTTTGGTGTCAATGATACTTTGACAGTTCCGCCTGATTTTATCAAGTCATCAAAATTCATACTTGGAGCATCAGGGTCGTACACAGATCCAACTGGTGAAGAAGCACGTGGTGGTACATCTCCACTAAATGAGTTTCGATTATTCTTGAATAAATGAAACGTGGATTTACGATTATTATTATTACTACTATTGAGTGTATAATTACTAGTTTGTGACATGGCTGATTGTGGTCTCATTTCGGGCATTCTTGATCCTGTACTCTTTCTATTATCGTTAAAGTCAAAATCCATATCGTCAAATGTAATATCCAAAAATGAACCAGTGTCATCTGTGTGTAACAATTCATTAATTATATTACTTTTTTTTATGTCTAAATAAAAACTTACGTTGATCAGGTGTATAGCTTTTTCTATTTGGTGTTGCTGGTGTTGCTGCCGGTAAATATGAGTTTCTAGCTTTATTAGCGTTTAAATTGATTAAACCAGCACGTTTCTATACATATAATGTTAGTTATATGGTTCATAAAAACATAATCATTTTTTTTTCTACATACCTCCATTTTATCTCTTAAATCCATACGATGAAATACATCACCCAATTGAATATCATCTACCAAAGCTAAAAATACTTCTTTAACACGTACATAATCTGTATCTTCATGTTCAGCAGTCATTGCAACAGCAGTTAATAAATATTCAGCAATATGCTCCATGACAGTTGTAACATAAATAGCGACAATAGGTGAAATTGCAACCTTCATATTTTCTTCAATTCGTTTATTTCGAATTGATTTTTGTAAATATAATTGATCATCTTTATCAGCCAAAGTACAATATTCAAAACATTTCTCTCGTAATAAAGGAACTGCTTCATCTAATGGAAACTTATTCTCACCGCCTAAACTACGCATTTTTTCATATAGTTCATAATCAATCGATTCAGTTTCTGTAAATGTCTTAACTTCGAGTTCTGCCTCTACTATAGCATTTTTACCAAGTGTAGACGGTAGTAATCCAAACACAATTGATTTGATATTCGATAGGTCCAGTGATAGAGAACATGTCAATAAGAGAACGATAAATTCGTCAAGAAATTGGTTGATAGCTTGTAAAGCGTCTGTTGACACTCGATAAGGTCCAATCTCGGAGATGATGGCATTCGCTGCTCTTTGACAAATGTAGTGTTCATCTTTATAAAATAAAAATATTAAGTTAATTTTTTTTATTATTATTTATGTATGTACGTGCGTTTACCTAATGTCATTAAATTATTTTATTATTATTATTATTGTTATTATTATTAGCTTTTATTTATATGTATGTACGTTGCGAAAAAAAAATGAATAAACAAGTGGCAAAAAGTAACGCCTTAAAAAAGAGTAAAGAAAAAATAATTATCGTGTGTTTGTTATTTTGGGTACAAGAAAGAGAAATGAAGCGTGAACAAGTACCTTTTCAGTTTTTAAAAAAGTTTATTGTTTGTTGTGACTTGTTTCATGTGACGATTTGTGTTTTTGCAGTGTTTCGATTTAACAAGTTTGTATGGAAAATATTTTTTTTTTCTTCTTTTTTTTTGTCCTCTTCTATCTCTTAACAAGAATTTACATACGTATACACTATGGCAACAGTTAACTTGAAAGAAGTGAGTCAAATGTTTGACACTGTCCTTATTTTGGACTTTGGATCCCAATACTCTCACTTAATTACTCGTCGTGTACGTGAGTTTGGCGTCTATTGTGAACTTTTACCTTGTACACAAAAGATGGCTGATCTCCATTTCAAGCCAAAGGGTATCATTTTATCTGGTTCTCCTTACTCAGTCTATGATAAAGATGCTCCTCGTGTTGACCCTGCTGTATTTGATTTTGGTGTACCTATTTTAGGTATCTGTTATGGTCTTCAAGAGATGACAAACCTTATGGGTGGTAAGGTTGAAAGTTGTGACCACCGTGAATATGGTTATGCTATGCTCAAATTGAATAAGCATCCCAATAACCCCATCATCGATGCTCTCTTTAACTCTCTTGATGGTGAAGCAGAAGTTTGGATGTCTCATGGTGATCAAGTCACTGCTGCTGCTCCTGGTTTTGAAGTGATTGGTTATACCAACACAGCTCCTTTTGCTGCTGTTGCTCATACCGAAAAACCATTTTATGGTATTCAATTCCACCCTGAAGTGACTCATACTTCTATCGGTAAAATTGTCTTGAAGAATTTTGTGATTGATATCTGTAAATGTGATGCTTCTTGGACTATGGAATCATTTATCGATAAGGAAATTGCTCGTATTCGTGCACTTGTCGGTCCTACCGGTCGCGTTATTGGCGCTGTTTCTGGCGGTGTTGATTCTACAGTTGCCGCCAAATTAATGCATGAAGCGATCGGTGACCGTTTCCATGGTATTCTTGTTGATAATGGTGTAATGCGTTTGAATGAATGTGCTAATGTCAAAAAGATGTTGGTTGATAAAATGGGTATTAATCTCAAGATTGCTGATGCATCTGATTTATTCCTTGATCGTCTCAAGGGTGTCACTGACCCTGAAACGAAGCGTAAGATTATTGGTAACACATTTATTGAAGTTTTTGAAGATGAGGCAGCTATTATTGATAAGGAATGTGGTGGCGAAATTGAATATTTGTTACAAGGTACTTTATACCCTGATGTTATTGAGTCCATCTCCTTTAAGGGACCTTCTGCTACTATCAAGACACATCATAATGTAGGTGGTCTTTTAGCTGATATGAAGTTAAAGTTGATTGAACCTCTTCGTGAACTTTTTAAAGATGAAGTTCGTAAGTTGGGATCGCTTTTAGGTCTTGATGATGAATTAGTTTGGCGTCACCCTTTCCCTGGACCAGGTATTGCTATTCGTGTTCTTGGTGAAGTTACCCGTGAACAAGTTCAAATTGCTCGTTTAGCTGATAACATTTATATTGAAGAAATCAAGAAGGCTGGTTTCTATCGTCAAATTTCTCAAGCTTATGCTGCTTTACTTAACGTAAAGGCAGTTGGTGTCATGGGTGACAAACGTACTTATGAACAAGTTATTGCTTTAAGAGCTGTTGAAACCACTGATTTCATGACTGCTGATATCATGACTGGTGCTGAATGGTTTATGACATTGAAACGTATTTCTTCAAGAATTATTAACGAAGTCAAGGGTGTTAACCGTGTTGTATATGATATCAGCTCCAAGCCTCCTGCTACCATTGAATGGGAGTAAATTTATTTAATTGTTTAAATAAGATTGTATAGAAAATAAAATTTAAAAATTGTGTATGTATTTTTTTTTTTTTTTTTTGACTGGAAACTTAAGTGTAATTGAAATAAGGAATCGAGCATAAGTGAATATATCAAGGTTCATTATTTCATTTTATAGAAAAACAATCCAACTGATTAGTTAGCGTCGTTCATTAACAAAATTTTAATTGGAGATGATATCATCTTCATCGGATGTGCATAGTTTATTATTTACAACCTGATGATAATTGAGTGAAGTCATTTACTATTTTGACAATTTTTAAAACTAAATTTTAGTTCCTGAATTTCAAGCCATATATGATTTTCTTCCTTGGCAATAAGCTGAAGTCCTTAAAATAACTACTGATTCTTTTCCACATACCTTCTGATAACCATAAATGACACATCCAAGTGAATACTTTTGAGTAGTAATTTTTTTTTTCTTGCCAAACCATTTTGGCAAAAGGTTATGTCATGCGCATTCAAAAGAGTAAAAGTTTAGTTGTGAGTTTGAAAATACAGTATAAAATGCGATCCGTGTTCCGAGCTTGCCCCCCTTTTTTTATTATTTTTTTTTTCTTGTTTATTCAAGATGAATGCTACATCATCAACACCTTTATTAAAGAGTGATGGACCTAAAGTACGTGGTGTACATAGAGTACCAACATTTTTCAAGTCATCTATACCAAACAGAAGATCTTTATTAAACGCTTTTGTTGGAATGGCCATTCACATGTTGTTTGAACTTGTTTTGCCAATTATATTATATTATGTTCTGAGAGAATTTGTTTCACCCTTGTTAGCACTTTTACTTGCAGGTTTACCGACGGCTGCTGTTGTAGTATATAAAGGATTTAAAGAACGTAAAGTGGATATGATGGGCGTATTAATGTTGATGGGTTTCGTTGTTTCAGCTATACTTGCGTTTGTACAATCGGATCCTAAACTTTATCTATTAAGAGAATCTGCAATGACACTTGCTATGGGTGCTATGTTATTGATGACCATGCTTCCATTTCGTTGGCGTTATCATGTACTTCGACCTTTCATGTTTTATGTTGCTAGACAAATCGCTATATCAAGTAACGTAGTAATGAATTCAAATACAGTCCGTGAACACTGGGATTGGTTTTGGGATTACTATTCAACTTTTAGACACTTTCTTCGTGCTTTAACCGGTATTTGGGGCCTTGGTCTAGTCAGTGAATTCTTGGTTCGCGTTGTTTTGATCAATTCTTTGGATGATGTGGACGACGTTGTTTATTATTCAAATATTTACATGTTAATCGTCATGATCTTATTAGGCAGCATAACCGTCATTAGTGCTTTATTATTAAGACACCATTTTAACTTAGAGCAAAATCGTATCAAAGTAGCTGAACGTAGATCAGAAATTGAAAATATTATTGCTAGAGCTGCAGCTGAACAAAAGCAGCTCCAAAAGAAAAAGATCGCTCATAAATAATAAAATTTATACCTACTTATATCCCCCCTTTTTCTTACCCTCATAATCATCTACTCAACTACTTATTGTGTTATTATCTTTACAATGTGTTTATATTTAAATGTATGTAGGTGCAGTTACATGAGCTAGGCATAACCTTTTCAAATCTTATTTACCTAATTTTTTTAGTATTTTTTTTTTGTACCTGATTTTTGCTTAATTAAAAAGATTAATGCTTCTTATCCTCTCCAAAGCCCTTTTATCTAAGGGCTATTATTTTTTCTAATATATCTATGTCGAGGTAGAGAGAAAACAAGAAAATGGCTTATTTTCAAGTGTATGACGCAGTTGGTAATATATCGAAAGCCACCTAGCAATCTAATAATTTCGTGAGCCTTAACGCTGGAGTAATCGTTTAGACTGTGGAACCAGCTGATGACCTCAAGAAAATACATCTTAGTTAGTCTGAAAGGTCAAGGGACGGTCAATCGAATATTTTTTACGATTGATTAGTTAAGTAACTGTAAGCTAAAGAGCACATTATTATTTTCAACCCAGTGTTAATGAAATAACAATTAATCATGAGTACGGTCTTTTTATAAATTTGAATCAACTGGTGATAGGCTATCTTCGAATTTCTTTTATACGTTGCCTCAACCCATTGTTTTGGATTTTTAAACATGATTATCAACCATAGAACAGACTGAATTAAGAAAAGAAAGTCAGAGAGGCAAAGTTATAACCAACTTTCACCTCCTTCTCGACGTAACAAGAAAAGAGATTATCAAACTAAATACAGTTAAAATCTTTATTTATTTTTTTAATGTAACATGATACATATAAGTAATGAAGCTTTTCTGCAAAACAGTGGACCGAGAAGTCAATAGTAGATATTTATATGTAGTTCATCCAATTCTTGAAAAAAAAAGAAAAAAAAAAGTGACTGTTTTCTACTTCCCAGGTTGAGGCTTCTTTTACTAAAAAAAAAATAATTTTAGTGCTTCTTTTCTGTACTGGAAAAAAAATAAATTAAAAAAGATGCCTCCCAAGAAACAAACAAAGAATGAAAAGGCAAAGAAGGAGAAGTCTACTGCTGACAAAACCTTTGGTATGAAGAACAAGAACAAATCTGCCAAGGTTCAACGTTTCATTCAACAAGTTAATTCGCAAGCTAAACATAATGCTGACTTAAAAGTTAACGTAAGTGTTCTCTAAAGTTTCTTTTTAGAAAAACTAAATTCTAAACTTATTCTTTTTATTATTTAGACTAAAGAAGCTATTGCCGAGAAAAAGGCTTTGGAACAAAAGAAGAAGGAAGAATTGGCTGAACTCTTCAAACCTGTTCAAACAGTTCAAAAGGTTGCTTTTGGTGTTGACCCTAAGACCGTCCTTTGTGTCCATTTTAAAGCCGGTAATTGTGAAAGAGGTGCCAAATGTAAATTCTCTCATGATTTGAATGTTGGTCGTAAGGTTGAAAAGAAGAATTTATATACTGATAACAGAGAAGAAGGTAAAAGACATAGTTGATATTTTAAAATCATAGAAATTAACCTATACGCGTTATTAGATACCATGGATACTTGGGATCAAAAGAAACTTGAAGAAGTTGTTGCCAGTAAAGCTTCAAAGCAACCTCCTACGGATATTGTTTGTAAGTACTTTTTGGAAGCTATTGAAGCTAGTAAGTATGGTTGGTTCTGGGAGTGTCCTAACGGTGGTGCTGCTTGTAAATATAAGCATGCCCTTCCTATTGGTTTTGTTCTCAAATCAAAGAACTCAAAGGCTGATACTAAAGAAGAGATTTCTCTTGAAGAATTTTTGGAGAGTGAACGTCATAAACTTGGTCCTAACCAAACACCTGTCACTCTTGAATCTTTCAAACTTTGGAAAAAGAACCGTGTTGATAAAAAGACTGCCGAAGAATCTGCCGCTCGTAAGAGTAAGGAAAATCGTATTAAGGCTGGTAGATCACAAGGTATGTCAGGTAGAGATTTGTTTGATTTCAATCCTTCGCTTGCACAAGACTATAATGATGAAGAAGATGCCATTGATTTCGCTGCCTATGATCGTGAAGAGACTCAAAAAGAACTTGAACGTTTGGAAAATGAAAGATTCTTGGCTTCAAAGACTGACGCTATGACCATACAAGATGAAACTACTGAACAATAATTACATTAATATTTAAAAAAATAAAAATAAACCCCCCATCGTACATACTGGGTTTTCCCAACTCATTTTCAAGTAGGCCTATTATTTTCGATTAGATTATAAACTTATCTGGCACGGATGATATATCTATTTTAACTATAAACTTTGGTTGAATGTTGTCTCTTGTTGTTTATTAAAAAAAGGCTTTAACTTAATTGAGACTAAACCATTCCCATTTTGATAAAATGAGGCGGTAATAACTTTCATTTCCTGTGGCTGGGTAAATATATACAATATTATGTATAAATAACGCGTAACTCAAGGCTCTTTTCTTCTTTTTCTCTTTAACATATACGATATTTTCAATATGACTCAAACCGCCCCTGCTCCCTCTCTCGACTTTAGCATCAATGCTGAACAAGTAGAACATATTACCAATGACATTATTGCTCAAGAGCTTGCCATTAACGACCAAGTTGCCTCCTTGAAACCTGAGGAGCAAACTTATGAAAATATCGTACTTCCCTTAACTCGTATTGAAAACGAATTATCTGGTAAAAATATTAAATACACACCTCTCTCTCTCTCTGCATATTAAAGTTATATATAGGCAAGGCTCAACTTGTTAGTTCTTTAAGTCAAATCTCTCCTGAAGCTGATGTTCGCGAAGCTTCCGTTGCTGCTGAGACTAAATATGATCAATTCAGTATTGACCAAAGTATGCGTCATGACCTTTACACCGTTATTCAAAACTATATCTCAAAAACCGATATTGATTCTTTGGGTGCTGAGGAAGCTCGTTTTCTTCGTAGAATGGAACGCAGTTTCCGCAGAAATGGTTTACATCTCTCAGAGGATAAGCGTGATGAGCTCAAGGAGCTTCGTAAGCGTTTAAGTGAAGCCTGTATCGAATTCAACAAGAACTGGGCTCGTGAAAGTAGCAGTAAGTTTCATAGTTAATTTTTTTTAAGGAAATTGAAAACTTAAAATTTTATTTGCATAGCTGTCAAGTTTACAAAGGTACTATCGTAGAAATAAAACTTATGGAGTTAATATATAAATACTTACATCACTTTCAGGAAGAATTGGAAGGTCTCGATGATGACTTTTTAGGTATTTATGCACACTAATAATTTCGCTTGATTTGTTTCTCACGATACCAATATATACGTAAATATGTAGACGGATTAAAGACCGAACAAGAAGATGGTGTTACGAAATACATTTTGACCATGAAGTAAGTAGATATTTTTATTGTACTCAAAGATTTTTCTTCTTACTTAGTTATTATAGATATCCTGGTAAAGAAAAATATATGCCAATGCAAACTTTATCACTGACACCATTAACTCTTTTATTTTATTCGCCGTTTAGATGTTCGTCCTGGTAAGTTTTCATTGCAATGAAAAGAACAATTTCATTCTAACTTTAATATGTAGTACTTAAATTGTGTAAGAACGAAAACACTCGTAAAGTACATGCTACTGCTTATGAGTCTCGTAACAAGGAAAACATTGCTTTGCTTGAAGAGGTAAAATAAAAAGACATTTTATTTAAAAAAAAATCTAACCTATTTTATATATAGGCCATTAAGTTGCGTCGTCAAGCTGCCAACGTAAGAACGACCTGTTCATATTTAACTTATGTATTGCTTATAATTTTGGTATAGATTTTAGGTTACAAGTCTCATGCTGATTATGTGCTTGAAGTAAAGATGGCAAAGACTGTTGAAGCCGTTGAAACTGTAAGTCAAACTGATGCTGCATAACTATTATCTTGCTAACAACTCTAACGTATATACAGTTCTTGAATGACTTGGCCGATAAGCTTTATGCCCCCGGTAAGAAGGAGATCGAAGAACTTAAGGAAATCAAAAAGGTAAGACCATGGATGAACATATTTATTAATTTTACCCATTACTAATACATCTATTTTTCGTAGGCTGAAAAGGGTAAAATGTATTATTATTATTAGAAAACAAAAAATGTGCTTACCGTTATATTATCATAGCTAAACGCGGTGAATCATACGATGGTTCATTCAATGCCTGGGACTCCAGCTACTATCAACGTATTCTTCTCGAAAATGAATACGCTGTTGATCAAGAACAAATTAAAAAGTTCTTTAGTTTGGAAACGACTATTCAAAGTAAGTTTGACATGTTAATATGATGATTAAATTTAACAATTTTTTCTATATAGAAATGTTGGAGATTTATGAAAAGGTTTTAGGCCTCAAATTTGTCAAGGTTCCTGCTGATAAGGCAGTTGTCTGGCACCCTGATGTCCAACTCTTTGAGTGTTGGGATGCTGTAGAAGATAAGAGCTTCTCTGGCTTCATGTATTTGGATTTGTTCCCTCGTGATAACAAGTGTAATGTATTACAGCAAAGTTGCACTTTATATTCCTTATTAACCAGGCTTCTATTATTAGATCCTCATGCTGCATGTTTCCCTCTTCAACCTTCTTATATTGACAAGAACGGTGAACGTGTTGCTCCCATTGCTGCAATGGTTGCTAACTTTACTAAGCCGTAAGTTACTTTCTTCATAAAATAATCATTTCTTCTAAGCACACAGCAATTTGTAGTACTGCTGACAAGCCCTCTTTGTTAAAGCATGATGAAGTTACTACCTTATTCCACGAATTGGTAAGAATATTCTAAAAAAATTCGACCGTTTATGCTCACACTATTTTTAGGGTCATGTTATGCATCATTTGTGTAGTCGTACCAAATATGCCAGATTTCATGGTACCTCTGTCGAAGGTGATTTTGTTGAAGCCCCCTCTCAAGTAAGATGCCACAAAAAATGTAACGTATGTGTCACTAATTATTTAAACACTTTTTGTAGATGTTGGAGAACTGGTGTTTCGACCCTAAGTCCCTCAAGTATCTTACTGCCCATTTTGAGACTGGCGAACCCATTTCTGATGAAATCATTGATCGTATTGTCAAGGCCAAGAATGTTGACGCTGCTATGCATAACTTGCGTCAATTATTCTTTGGTATTTATGATATGACTATTCACACTTCTAATGGTAAGAAAACTTTTTCGCTCATTCATGTGCTCATTTTAAATAATATTTTTCCCTTCTATAGATGAGAATCTTGATACTACCAAGGTTTATAATGACCTTCGTGAAAAGATTTCATTAATCGCTGCTCCAAAGGTAAAATTTAAGACTTCTTTATACTAGTATTCTTTACTAACTTTTTGTTTGATGAAAAAAAAAAACCAGGATTCCTTTGGTCAAGCTGCTTTTGGGTAAGTGACTAAGAAAATACAGAATGATAACATTGTTTTCTAAAATAAATTTATTTTTAATAGCCATTTAATGGGGGGATATGATGCTGGTACATAAGAGAAAAAAATTAAAATGACTTCGTCATAAAATACTTATAATATTTGTATAGGTTATTATGGTTACATGTGGTCTAAGGTATTTTCCAGTGACATGTTCTTTAGTAAATTCGAAAAGGATACACTTTCTCCTGAGGTCGGATTCTCTTACCGTAAAAACATTCTCGAAAAGGGTAGCAGCAGGTAAGAATTACTATAAATTTCTATTGTATTTGAAGCTCATTTTCCCTTTTTATTCTCTTTCTTTACAGAGATGGTATGGACCTTTTAAAAGCTTTCCTTGGAAGAGAACCTTCCTCTGAAGCATTCATGAGAGAAGATATTGGTGTTACCAATTAACCAGTTTTGGTTTTTCTTTTTTTAAAAAAATAAATATTCAAGCAGCAAAATCTGCTATCTATATTATTTTAGAACAATTCTCTTTCCTTGAAGATATGTATGTACATACAAATAATGGGAAGATATATTACTTTTCAGGGAGAATTTTTTTAATACATATTATTTTGGCTATTATCTACACGTAGTTACCACAAATATCGATTTTGGGTGTAATGGTATTAAGAAAACAAGTGAATATTTATTCAGAGATTCACGATTTTATAGTTCATTTACTATATTTTTAAAAATGTCAATCACAGTAAATTGTTATAAATTTAAAATGTCATTCATTAGTTAAATTTTTAAAAATATAATAGTGAATGATATTTGTAAAAGTATTTATGCATGTCATTTATATATTTACTTGGGTATTTATTTAAAAAGGTCAAATTTCATTAACTAAAGCTTGTGGGGGTAGTCTCAGCCCGCTATCACAAAAACTGTTATTCTGCTAGTTAGCAGGCAATCATTGTTGTACACTTTATACGAATCTTTTATTACTATTATTATTACAATATAATATGATACACCACAATGAGTGAAATAATTTAAAGTAGATGCAGCTCAATTTTTGTTTTACATCATTCCGGACGCTTTTAAAGCATTTTGAAGTAACGTCTCTTCCACGGTAACAAATACAAATCGAATCTACAAAAAAAAACAATTCAGTGATATTAATTAACTATTGAGCGTTGTTGTTAGTTTTACGTTATTTGTATTTGTTGCTTGCGTCAAACTATAGTCTAGAATGTTAGTATTGAAATATAACATATTTATTAAAGAAATGCCTATGATGCTACTATGATAGAACTTACTGAGGATATACATTGAGCTTGGGCCTATTAGCTTGGAGAAACCTCCAGAGGATATATTTTATTGCTTTATTTATATCACTTCCTCCTATTATGTATTGAATACTAAGAATATTACATTGCAAAATTTATGTTTTTATCACTGGTTCACAGTATTTACCTCCATAATCAGGAAAATAATTTTGAAGAGGAACTCGCGTGACCTTTTCTTTAAACAAGTCAACTTTGTTTAGAAATAACATTACAGAGGTTTGCAAAAACCATCGACTATTTACAACGGATTCAAACAATGCTATACTTTCAAGCATTCGATTCTATATAAATAAACGTGTTAATGGTTTTTATTAAATGAGCTATACTTTTACCTGTCTTGTCTCTTCTAACAGTACTTGATCATATTCATTTAACGCTACACAGAAAATAATTGAACTTACAGCATCAAAACAATGTATCCACTTTCTCCTTTCTGATCTTTGTCCCCCAACGTCGAACATACTATAAAATGTTAACATATTTTTTGTAAGAAAAGGGCACCTCAAATTGCTTTTTTAAACTCTTTTTCTCCTTTTAATAATTAAATATTAATCCTGCATAACTCACTGTATAAAGGTTTGTTTTTTATGCTGAAACTTTATTTCCGTAATTCCAGTTGTTTTGAGTCTTGCCCGTAATACATCTTGATCATTGGGAATATAGTCTGGTTTTCCAATTCTTTTCACTTCATCAAAAAAACTAGATTTTAACGTTTTAGTGATATTTGTATAGACAAGGATTGAAGCAAATAAATATACGTTACTAAGAAGCAGAGTCTATGAGATAGAATTCACTTGTTCTCTCTTTTACAATGAGCTTCGTGGTTGGATCACACCAAATGTTTTCAATTGCATCTAATATTGGCTTTTCTAACTGACTACTAGAATCCCCTGGATATTGATAATTCATTACAACTTTTGCGTGCTCCTATTAATTTTTTTTTAATAAAATGGAACGATTCGTCATTTTTTTTTATAGGCAATATTATTATTACGTTATTTGAGGAATTCTTAAATGCTACGTTTAAATTCGTCATGGCTTGAACTAAGGTTTGGGCTGATTCAATCAAGTTGCGATAAACAATTACTCTCCAAGAGCGAAGTTCCTCTTTTGAGTAACCATTCTGATTAATAATCTTCATTTGTTTTAAAATAGTCGACTTCCCAGACTCGCCACTACCTGAAAAATTAGAGTGAGCATTTTTTACTTTTTAAAAAACGGAAACCTTATATTTGATATTACCTAATAATAAAATCTTATATTCTTGCTTTACTCTATCCTTTTCTAATTGTTTATCTATTTGGCAACTCTTTTCTGTATCTCGAGCGCGTTCCCTTGTTTGACAAATTCCCATCCTAGATAATGTCAATTAAATTAATATCTTAATGCTTCTTATTCAATAAAAAGAATAAAAGAATAAAAGAAAGAGATGAGAAAAGATGATAAATATATAGGAGCCAAGTGCATTTTATCGGCATATAAAACGGAAAAGAAAGAAGCATTATATTATTTAACTATTTAAGACCTTTGAGGTTGAAAAATAGATTGAAATAATGCTGCTGTGTATGACATGAGTAGATACATGTATAAAAGAAACGAATAAAAGAAACGCAAATACCGAGTTAGTCTTATGCATATACATTTATGTGCTAGCAAGCCTTACATATATAATTACATAACTAGCATATATATTAAAATTTATATGGAGAACCTACGGGCACAAGCCAAGAGAAGCTAAACTGAAAGTTGATTTTAGATTGAGTCGAGATTAATTTTAGAACAAGGAGAAGAAAATTTCACAGAAACGAGAAAATAAGAGGAACTATCACATAGATCGATTTAAATGAACAAGTTAAATCAATATATAAAACTAATACAATCGAATAGAAAAAAAAATGGCTCTGTTGAAGATAACCGGGAAACAATTGCATCTCGGGGCGTTATTGAATAGTTGGAAAATATTCTCTTTGAATACAGCTTTTTATTAAATTATAAAACTTTGACAAGCAGCACATCTTGAAATGTGATGAGTTCTTTTAGCTGATTAACTAGCCACTTTATTTACATATCTTAGAATAGAACAAGAATTACCGATTTAGGAATAATCATAAGCGATAAGTATATAACATCTTTTACCATCATAAAGTTCTGTGCTATTTCTAGCCCAAACTGACATATATTTACAAGCCTATATACATTGCTCATAACGTAAAACAATTATTTGCAAAACAAAAAATGGAAACAAAAACAAAAACAAAAACAAAATGCCTTGACTATAAGCCGATTCACTTTCTTTGGCATAAGCCACAACAACTTTCATGCTGATCTTTTACATTTTTCCATGAATTTACCTTTTTCTCTTTTAGTCACGATGCTTTTCGTCTTCTGCCAGCTTTTGTACCAATTACAAATGATTATTCAAGGAAGGCTGACTTGTCGTATGTACAGTGTCTTGGTAATTTTTTTTTATAGTACAGACACAATCTTTCGTCTTTTTTTTTTTTACTTCACCTATACCTTTGATAAATAATGAGCGAATAATTTATGAATAAATGTACCAAGTTATTCCATTCTTACGTAATATCGATTTGACCCATTTAATTTTTGGTGTAACTTTTCTCTAACAAATAAAAAAATTTAAAATATCAAAGTCGGTTTTTTGGGTATTTGCGTGTTAAAGCTGTTTCGTTTTCATTTATTAGTAGGCTGGCTTATTTCAACTGTATAAGAGTAATTGAAGCCCCACTTAAGTTGCTTAGGCTTTGACCAATTGAGAGTAATTTCTATCAAACCTTAATTAATTAACTTTAGTCTCTGGTTAGTTAGTTTGGGTAACGTTCCTCCTGAATTCAATCTATTTCAGAGAAATAAGACACGGCATCAGCCCTTAACCACATAATTATAAACATAACTGAAAATTATTCGTGTTAGTAGAAAAAGAGTCGTAAGAAATTAAGTGTGGCTCAGTATATATCTGACGGATAAAAAAAGAAATGATTGAAATATAGCCTAAAAAGCACCCCAAGAATTTACAAATGCTCAGTAGGCGCATGTATACAATAGATGATGCTATTGTGTATAAATAGTTGCACGATAAACATTTACTTTTAGCTCATAAGCTAAATTTTTGTTAGGTATATAAAAAACATAAAGTTTGTTTGCGAAGAATTTGGGTGTCGTTGTAAAATGTATACAATCTATTTCAACAACAATTGTTCAGGACATATTAAATTTTTGTGTGAAGATCATTAAAAGTTACACTTGGTAAGACATAAACCTAATTTCGTTTTTTTTTAAAGTCCACATTCTCCTTCTTCTTTCTGTTTCTCCATTACTCTATAAACTTAATTCACATGGATGTAGAAGGTACCTTTTTACCAATGACTTATAGGCCTATTGCACTATTTTCATTAGGTATTTGGGGTTGGGCATTAAATTTATTTGTACTATCAAAAAGCGGCATCGATCCAGTGACATTATTACAACTTCATCAAGCAGATAAACAGACACCTTTATATAAACCAGTATTTATTATTTCGGCAGTCTTTTCAGTGGTGATCATGGTGAATCTTTGGCTTTATTGGTATTTCAATACACCCGTTGTAGCTATGCTGCCTTATATTTCTTGTTTAGCTTTACTGTTTTGGCCAGGAAAAGGGCTTTATAGAAAAGAGAGAATTCGATTCATCAGGTATGTATATATATTCAATAGGATTTACAGTTATTTACTCAATGAAGAATAGAATGTCAAAACGAGTGTTCTCATTAAACATATTTGCTCCAGTCTTTTTTTCAGACATCATCATGGCTGACATGCTTACAAGTTTTTCTAACGTATTTGGTGATTTATTTGTTGCTTCTTGTGTTTTAATTGCTGGACAAAAATCTTCTTATTTTATGGATAATACAGATAACTTATATTATCGTGATATCATGGTCCCTTTGTTTATTTGGTAAAGAATTGCAGTCATAAATGGATTGTAAGGATATGAATTAACTTTTTTTTTTTTTTTTTACTAGTTTGCCTTATTTGATTCGATTAAAACAATGTATATCTGAATTTATCGAGACTAAAGAAAAGCGTCATATATTGAATGGAATAAAGTATTCGTCGGCATTACCAGTAATTATATTAGCAGCGATACAGAAGAAAGCGACGATTTATATGAAAGAAACTGGAAGTATACCAAATAGTTGGCATTTAGAAGAAAATACAATTACACGATATTGGTAAATGATAAAAAAAAAAGTGGTATAAGGACATGATATTAAAGAAAATGTGTATGTGTGTGTTTTTTAGGATATTGTTTGTATTTATTAATTCAATGTATTCATTTTGGTGGGATATTTCAATGGATTGGAATTTAATTGATTTTTCGACAAACAAAAGAAATACCACACCAAGCATACAACTTAGAAACCAGCTCTATTTTCCAACGATATGTTATATTTTAGCCATGCTTTTTGATTTCTTACTTCGTATTACCTGGAGCTTAAAACTGAGCTCGCATATTTATATTAGACAAATGGATGCTAGCATCTTTTTATTATTAGAAATTTTTAGAAGATGGGTTTGGGTCATTTTTCGTATGGAAACAGAATGGGTTAAAAAAATCTATAATACATTACCACTTGATAGTTTACGTTTAAATCTGTTAGATCGAAAGACTTCTTCAGGTATTCTATCACCTATTGAAGAAGAAGATCCGTGACTTCCTTTTCTCCTTTTTTTTTTCCAAGATCTATAAAAATGACTCCTTCCGAAAAATCACCATCTACCTTCTCCTTTTCTTTCCTTCCGCGCCTTATTTAATAATACCATAATAAAATATGAATACTTACAAATCTTATGCTGACCGTGCAAAGCAACATCCTAATGCTTGTGCTCGTTCTCTTTTTGAGCTTATGGAGCGTAAACAATCCAATCTTTCAGTCGCAGTTGATGTCACAACCAAAAAAGAATTAATTGCTATTGCTGATGCTGTCGGCCCTTTTGTTTGTGTTCTCAAGGTAAGACAATATCTTAAAATATAAACGGAACGTGTCTTTATCAACCTGTGCCATTAGACTCATATTGACATTGTGGAAGACTTTGACCAAGACTTGGTTCAACAGTTGGAAACTTTGGCAAAGAAGCACGATTTTTTGATCTTTGAGGACCGCAAATTTGCAGACATTGGTAACACAGTGAAGCACCAATATGCTAATGGTATTTATAAAATCGCTTCTTGGTCCCATATTACCAATGCACATACAGTTCCTGGAGAAGGTATTATTAAAGGTCTTGGTGAAGTAGGTCTTCCATTAGGCCGCGGCTTACTCTTGTTAGCTGAAATGTCTTCCAAGGGAGCTTTAACTAAGGGTAGCTATACTTCAGAATCTGTTGAGATGGCTCGTCGCAATAAAGATTTTGTGTTTGGCTTTATTGCTCAACATAAAATGAATCAATTGGATGATGAAGATTTTGTTGTCATGTCACCTGGTGTTGGACTTGACATTAAGGGCGACGGTTTAGGTCAACAATACAGAACTCCTCATGAAGTCATCGTTGAAAGTGGCAGTGATATTATTATTGTAGGTCGTGGTATTTATGGTAACCCTGATCAAGTTGAAACTCAGGCCAAGCGTTACCGTCAAGCCGGTTGGGAGGCTTACCTTGAAAGACTTGCTGCTCATCAATCATCTGCATAAATAAAATAAAATAAAAATCATTGTACAGTCATATTCCAATCGTCAAAGCAACATCTGTCCTTACCTTTTTTTCATGTACTTAGTAGTCGATTTTAAAGCTTTATTTATTTGTTGTTTTTTGCCCATTTGCATCAAAAATCTTGGAGATCTCTCTTCTGACGATTATAAGAGTTAGGTAAGTCATTTGATTTTCCCTGTTTTCTTCTTTTGTAGGCTATCTCTTTTAAGCAAAATGTGAAATAGCCTTTTTTTTCGCTTGGGAAGAACCTGTACCATACTATGCATTAATAGTCAAAAAGTATGATACTGTAATATTGGAAGGAAGCAGTAAAAGATCAAAACCAATACATTCTCCAAGGATTAAAATATTCTCTTGTGTTGTTAAAATCCAATCAGAAAAAAAATCAATGAACAAGAAACTTGAGGCAAAAAGTTGTTAATAAACCGCGTAGTTAGCTTGTCAAATTATTCTTTTAGCTTAGATAATTTGACATTGTGTGTAATGATGTTTACAAAGTAGAAAGCTCAAAATATGTTTTAAATTACAAAAGAGATAAAACTCCACAAAAAAAAGTTGTATAATATCAATGAATAAGCGATCCTTTTTTTTTGCATTAGATTTTTTAAAATATCATTCACTAGGTTTTTAGACATATCACTCACTAGGTTTTTAGAAATATCATTCACTAGATTTGTAAAAATATCATTCATTACGTAGAAAGATTAAAGACTGAAACCTTTTTTTTTTAGACTTTTATTAAGTGAAATCTAATAGCATAAACAGTCAATTGCTTGGGTTGAGCAGCATTTTATACCAAGATAATACCAGTTGAGAGTCTACTTATGGGCTGCTTTTAATAATGAGAAGCAACAATTGATTGTTTATGTTCTATGTAATCTCTTGCAAGAAACAGGTAAAATAGGTATGTACCATACATCTTACCACTCTATATTTACATTACTGTTAAATTTTGGCTCACATTTTAACTGATGAGTGTTGATGATCCTTAGCAATTGTTTGTTCAATTAACTGTCTAATATGTAGCCTTGCTAGCAATACTACCGAAAAAGGCATTACTGTCTTTCCAATAAAAGATGTCAACGCCGTTTGTTTTGGAGTAGTTTGATGTAATAATTTTGAGTTTACAACGTATGTCTCATATTTTGTTGGTAGATACTGTGAGGGTCATATTTTTCTTTGTTGATGAGAAAATCAAGACGTTGAATTGTGGTTGAAAGAGTTACTTGGGATTTCTTTTGGTTGATCAAGAAGTCTAGACCTGATAGTTTTTGTTCAATTTTATTGTAATGGATCTTGTAAATATTACAGTAAACAATGTCGAATGATAGTATTGATAATTTGCATGAATCCTTTCCGTTACTTCTGCTTCGATAATTACTAATATGTTGTGTTTGAGAACGTTGAGGGAAGCGATGATGTTGATTTTATATTTCGCCTATAGTTGAAATAAAAGGCAATATTTTAGAAAGTGAAGTACCAAAAGCAAAATAAAAGATGATCAGGCCTTATAAGTATTAAATATATCATTTTATTATTATACTTTTTCTCTCTCTGAATATTAAAACTAACAAAGAAAGAATGATAACTCGAAAAGAGTTTCCTTTAAAACACAGGATAGTGAAAGTTTTAATGGTAGTTATTTATTTGACCTGAACCAATTATCAAACATTTAGCCAACATTTGTCAAGTACATAAATAAAACCATCTTTTTTGTTAAAGTGTGTCTTGTCTTTACTATCCAATAATTCAACATTTAGACTTTATTTATTTATTATGTTATTTATCTTAACCACACATTGGACTTTTTCTCTTTTATTATAAATACATCTTTGCAAAAAACCAATTAGCAAAATATTTGTTTTTATTTATAATAACTAAACTTAAACTGATATGGTTGATAAAGTATAAGTACAATGTTAGCTCAGCCTTTGTTTAATACATAAAGCTCAAAAGGCACCACATAAACACATCTCCACCACAGTCAGGAACTCCAAAGGCCAAAAGCCTGTGTCACAAATCGGTTTTTTTTTTTGTGATGCCTCAAGAATTCACCTTAATCAGACTCTAATTATGTCGAGAATGTCCTATTTTTTATGCGTCATTTCGTACGCCGCCAAAATGTGTAGATTAAAAAGATAGATGCCTCCCTATTAAAGAAACTCTTTATTTTTTTTTTCTTTTTTTTTTTTTTTTTTTTTTTACTTCTTTTTCTTTCTTTAAATGTCACCTCATATTCCCTTTCCTTTACGAGAGACAGCTAAAGTAGATGAGAACCAACCTTTTCAACCTAATCTCAACGTCTCTTTAACTTGTCCAGATTGTCGTATTAAACCACCACATATCGTTGAAGAGTTTGCATCTGGAGATTTAGTTTGTGGAGATTGTGGCCTTGTGTTAGGTGATCGTATTATTGATACCAGATCTGAATGGAGAACGTTTGCAAATGATGAAGGCGACGTATGAAAAAGAAAAAAAAAAGATATCTTTTTTTTTCTTTTTTCTTTTTTTTTATTAATCTGATCTTTATAGGATCCATCTCGTGTAGGTGCTGCATCTAATCCTTTACTTGATGGTGATCAATTAGATACTGTCATCTCACGTCGGGATGGAGGTACAGGTATCTCTCGAGACTTAAACAAGATTCAAGGACGAGCTACAGCACAAAAGGGAGAACGTAACCTGATGCAAGCATATAAAGAAATCACAGCCATGTGTGATTCAATTTCATTATCAAAAGTCGTCAGTGATACAGCCAAACAATTGTATAAACGAGTAGAAGATGAAAAGTTGTTACGAGGTAAATCCAGTGATGCGATTATTGCAGCCTGTATCTGTATTGCGTGTCGTCAAGAGCGAGTTGCGAGAACGTTCCGAGAAATTTGCGCATTAACTCGTGTACCCAAAAAAGAAATTGGTCGCTGTTGTAATGCTTTAAAGGCCAAATTACAAACGAGTACTAGCGTGATGAATTCTGAGGATTTGATGTCTCGTTTCTGTTCGAATTTGCAGTTGCCTAATTATGTTCAGAAATCAGGTGTGGATCTGGTTCGAAGAGCAAAGGAATTGGGTACACTTGCGGGCAAGTCGCCTATTTCGGTTGCTGCGGCTTGTATTTATCTTGTCTCTTATTTATTCAAGAGTCCAAGATCTACAAAAGACATTGCGAATGTGGCAGGTGTCTCTGAAGCAACTATCAAGGCGGCTTATAAATCTCTTTATACTGAAAAAGAAAAGTTGATTGATTTAAATGCTTTAAAGGATAAACCCAATTGCGAAGGTATTTCTTTTGATGAATTAGTTTTACCCTAAAAAGTTATAATATGAAACTTTAGGTTTCTCCGAATTCCTTCCTTTTTTTTTTTTCTTTCTTTTTTTTTTAAATGCTTCCTTTTTTCTTTATTTTTTAAAATAAAATATCTATAAAAGTACATGGTCCAATTATATCGTGGAGAGGTTATAAAAAAGTTAAGGAGCTCACAACCTGGCAAAAGAATGCCTTTGCTGTGTGCAATGAACCGTTCATTTGGTTGGAGAATTATATCTGAGAATTACGAAGAGTAAATATTCATACATATATAAATAGTAGTGTATGCTTGACAAATATCTCTCTGTTGTAGACATGAAAGAGGTATTCGATCCGACTACTGTAGTGTAAAAGACGACTATTTAACCTCTATGGCAGTTTGTGATGTAAAATAGAATCATATATTGAATGAATACGTCAAAATAAAAATAAAATAAAAAAATTAATGCATTTTTTTTAATAGGAAACTGGAATTGTAATTGTTGGCTCCGCAATGAATGATGGATACTTGTATTTCGTTAAAGACTTTTCAGGAATTACAGATATAGAATCAGGACCTAGATTTCAAGTAAAATAAGAAAAAACAAATATATATATATAGATATATATAAGCACAATTTAACCCTTGTTTAGATAATTCATATAGAGAAATTAGGTACACCAATTTACTCTCTAGATTTACACCGTAAAAGTCTACTTGTTGGAACAATACAGGGTATCACTAAGCTGTACAGAATAGATTACGGTGTAGAATTTGAGCTTACGTTGATGGGAGAATACATTAACTCACCTTCCAAGGTAAAAAAAAAAAAAAAAAAAAAAAAATATTAAGTAAATACGCTAATACAACAACTATAATCTGACATTTTTCTGTATTATAGATTCCAGTTTATGCATCTTCCCTTGTAATTAATTCATTTGTAAAGTCAGCGGAATTCTCACCTAATTATCCATCCGATTCTACACAACATTTTTTAACTACAACTAAGAACCAAATTTCACTTTGGGATCAATTACGACAAGAAGATCCTGTCCGTAAATTCCAGGTAAATATTAATAAATAAATGAACTCGCGTTTCATATAATTTATTTTCTTGTACTTTTTAGCCTGACGAATTACCTTTAAATTGTGCAAGTTGGTCTCCAAACCATCCTAATTCATTATTCGTAGCAGGTGGTAACGATAAATCTTTAACCATCTTGGATACACGTGTACCAGAACGAGACCATAATGGTATCGTCTGGGTGGCTCATAAAGCGCATGATAGGCCCATTCGTGATGCTAAATTCAATCCATTTATACCTTACTGGTTAGCATCGGCCGGTGAAGATTCTGTTGTAAATATTTGGGATATTCGTTCATCCTATCACGCACCAGTTGGAAAGATTGATGGTATGACGGGTATGGCTACATCTGTGATGTGGTCAAACATCCGGCCAGAGAACCTAAGTACTGGTGCAACGGACGGTGTATTACGATACTGGGCATTAACCTGTGAGAGTCTTCCGATATGGGATACAATTTACCGTATTGCAGAATATGATGAAGAAGATACTTTACCCATCCCACAAAAAAAATATCAGACAAATAATGTCTGGTTTATCAAAGAGGAGCAAGATCCTAATGGTAGACGTGATTCAAATAATTCTTGGCTAAGCGAATTTGAAGACGATCATTTGAAATCAACTATGTTGTTAGTAGGCAGTATAGGGTTTGGTGAATGGGGCAGGCCTGAAACAGGTACAAAATATAAAGGAGAAGATTTAGTTGAATCTAGAGGACCTGTGGTATCTATTATAGCCTCCAAGCTAAGAGCAGGTATGTATTATTCTATCACGAGTGGTGGTCAATTAGCTGCTCATACGGTTCGGTTTGATGCTATCAGTAATCTTCGACATCGTCATAAAAATGATCCAGAAGATAGGAGTAAACTTGCTACTGAAATAGAAGATGATATCTATTGTAGACGTATCGCTAAAGCTCAAAGTAAATTAGAAACTTTAAAATCAACAATTCAAGAAGATCCAAAAGTAAAAGAGTAAGTCATTTTTTTTTTAGGATAGTTGTAATTATTAAAACCAAAAATACTTGTAATAGAAAACAAGATGAAGAAGTAGCATTTTTAGAAGACTGTTTACAGTTACCCAAACCTATCGAAGCTTCTGAATGGGCACTTGATTCTATACCTGATAAAACAAATAAGAGGTACTCTCGAAGAATTTGGAACGCTAATGATATTTGGGAATTATCCGTCGATACATTTAAGCATGATCTCAGGCATTGGAGTTATCGTCTTCCACCTGGACATAACAATGTTTATAAATTTCCTGTAAGATACTTTGTGTCAGTAAATATATATATATATATATATATTTAAATTTTTTATTTTTATAAATAGCTTGAAGTTAAAGAACCTATTGCAGCTCACTTGGTTGAGGAAGAAATGGTTCCTAAAGAGCTACCACCTTTTATAAAAGATGGTGGTGAATCTGTAAAGAGTACCATAATAACGGAAGAGGAGGAGGAGGAAGAAGAAGAGAACCTACCGCCTGAAACCGATGTAATTGTAGAGCCTGCAGAAATTCATTCGCCTTCTATTTCAGAAAGAAGAAACATCAGCCCAGTCCCAGCAATTAGTACAGACACAAGGAGTCAGAATACCAATCCGTTTACACCGCCTTCTAGTGCACACGAAGAATCAACGCATAAATCAGTCAGTACCAACCCATTTTTAATGAACTCTCCCGAGGAAGAGACTACAACTAAATCAAGTACTTCTAGTGAAGAAAATATCAATGAAAAAAGAAGTAGTCAATATACTCACCATAGCTGGTTGCCTGAATTACCTGGATTACATTTAACAGGGTCACGTAAAAGTGAGCCGGAAAAAGTTAGAAAGCACTCTATATTACCAAATCCATTCAAGACATTAACTAAGAATGCAAGTATAAAGAGACAAGAAGAACAAGAGGAAAGACCTGCCTTGTTTTCTGGAAGTAAAAATTTATTAAAGAGAACCTCTACAGCTCGTAGAAATGCTCTCCATGGATCATTTAAAAAATAAGCTTTTAGATAATCTAGACCGACGAGGAAAAAAAAATATCTTACGAGGCGTCCTTTCAAATAAAAACAAAATAAACTTTTTCAAAAAAAAAAAACTTTTCCCCTTTTTTTATTTTTCTTTTCACACACACTCATATGGTTCGTGACGAAAAACCGGTAGCTACTATTGAAGGTTGGGAAGACGGACAACCTTTTGAAAGAGGTATTCATAAACTTGACCGTTGGGAACTTCAGTCAGCAGACCGAATGACTATACATATTGGATCGCACGACGTAGTTCTTGTGCAAGATCCTCATTCAAATTTTCTTGGTGGATATATATGGTTATCGTCGATTGTGTTTTGTACATATCTAGAAAAACTTGCAGCTAAACGAGATCGCCATGGCTGGATTAGTCTAGACCGAAATAAACGCTGGGTTGAACTAGGCTCGGGGGTTGGTTTAATCGGTATCTTTTTGCATAAACTAGGAATTGAAGATGTAGTAATTACAGATATTTCAGAACTGGTTGAAACGATGGAACGTAATGTTGAGGCAAATAATTTAAATATAAGATCTATTACAGGTAGAAGAAAAAATGATAAAGATGATAATTATATTGTAGTTGATCCATTGTTATGGAATGATGAACAAGATATGAGTAGTATTAAGGCTGGTGGTGATATTGATTATATTGTTGCGTGTGATTGTATTTATTCTGAAGCAAGTGCAATGGATTTAGTAAATACTATGGATTACTTAAGTAATGAAAATACAACCATCATTTGTCTTTCGGAAGTTCGAAATCAACAAGCTCAAGATAAATTCATGTCTGAAGCAGAATCTCGATTTCAAGTAGATTTATTACCTGCTATTCAATGGCAAAAAAAGTTGAATCATCAGCTTGATTTTGATGAGACTTTGAACCTGTACAAGTTACGCAAACCAAAGCGTCGTTCAAAGCCAGCAAAAAAATAACAACATTTCAGGAAAAACACTTGATATCTTTCTCAGGTGTGTGCAGTAGTAGTAAATTAAGAAAAAGATTCAGAGAAAAAAAAAAGTTTATTTTACACTTGATAGAATACTCTTCTTTTTCTTTTTCTTTTTTTTTTAAAAAAAAAATCGTGTAACATAGTTAATAAATAATACCCTCTTTAAAAAAAAAAAAACTTTGCACTTGGTATTTACAATAAGTTCGCTCCTTAATAAATTAATATTCAGCATGAAAAAAAAAATTAGCATAAAAAAACTTAATATTCAAACTTTAAAATGTTAGAATTTGGCTTACGTTTAAGAGAGAAAAAAAAAAGTTGCTTTGTCATGGTTTTTTGTTAGTGTAAAGTAGCAATTTATTCACCCTCTCACAAATATCCCAAATAAAAAATGATTCGCAAAAAGTGAGCGGCGTTTTTCAAGAAAATCCAGTAAATTGAGTGTAATAACGAGTTTATTGTGTTGCCTGTTGAGAGGTAAAACAATGTGGAAATATTTCCTTTTTTTTTTTTCTTCTTCTTCTTCTTTATTTCCCTTTTCCCTTCCTTTTATATATATATATTATATAACTATTTTTTTTTTTGAACTTTGATAATTAATAATAATAATAATAAAGGTAAACAACAATAGTTTCTACATAGCATACAAAAAACGGAACTTTAATAAACAAATGTAGAGTTTTTACTGCTTTTTTATAAACATACACATCAACCTTCAAAAAAAAAAAAAAAAAAAAAATTAAATTAAATTATATGAAGTGGCTCCCATTACCTAAAATAGCACATGGTATCGCTATTTATCCATTCAATCCTTCTAGTATCCAGAAAGCTTCCGTACAATCAACTCCAACAGACGATGCTTCGATTCATACTATTGCCTCATCATCTTCAGATCAACATTCCAACAATGAAAGAGACTACGCATTTTTAATATCTTTGGAAGTAGGCGATGAGTTATATATTATTGAGCAACAAGGGCAATGGTATCGAGGTTATGTTATCTGTCCTTTAGAAGAAGGTCGAAAGCCCAACAAGGCTCCGATCGGTATCTTTCCCAGATCCCACGTTTCTATAAAGGAATATATTGACATTGATCCTGATGAAGCAGACACCATTACTTTTCGTAAACCTCTTCTTGACCGAACAGGCTCTGAATTACCTAATTGTTTACTTCGATCGTTTTCTGAATCCTTTCTTGCTTCTCAATCGCAAACTCCTTTAGACTCAGGTCGTCCAAGTAGCTTTGGTGATACTTGTCTTGAAAAACAACAACAAAATCAGCAAAACCAACAACAACAACAACAACAACAACAAGATAATAATGCAGTAATTCATATACCCCCTCCAGCATTACCTTTAGCTCGATTTGATCAATCAACTATCACAGGTAATTCTGAACCTCTTGTAGACGAAATAGCAGCATGTGTTAGCGAATGGAACAGTTTACTCTATACCTATATTAATAAGAGACAATACGATATATTTAATGCCGTAAGAGATCATATCAATTATTTATTTCAAGCAAGAAGACAATTATTGGATCAGGCTTTATCAAGAGAAGAATTAGTAAAATTAAGAAAAGAAATCGTACAACGTATGGTTATAAGTAATATGGATCAACATTTAGAAATGATCATTCGACATCCAGAAAAAGGTTATTTACTAGATGCAACCAATGCTTCTATTTGTAGTATATATCGTATGCATTGGAAATATGCTAAATCAACTACAACTCAATCAATTAAATTGTTGGATAATTTACAAACTACGCCCAGTTCATCCTCATCCACAATATCATCATCTCCTACATCAATTCAACAACAGCAACAACAACAGCAGCAACAGCAGCAACAGCAACAGCAGCAACCAAAGGGTGCTAAATTCTATCATTTATTCTTTGAATTAAAAGCTTATGTTGCTCATATATGCCAACCAGGTGAATTCACAGAACTTTATTTCTCTCTTTACTCTGTCTCGGAAAAAAAGTTTATTACTGAACAATTTGCAGTCACTTTAAACTACAATGGTATGCCAAAAGATGAGACACAAATTGGGAAACTTCAGACTTTATTTGTAGATTTATCTCTACATGATATGACAGATAGTTTATATTTGGTATGTCATATCATTCGACTAGGTGGTATGAAGTGGAATGATAAAGATCATTTCCATCCTACTTCTCTCTTTCAGAATAAACATCAATCCAAAATTATAGTACAACAACAGCAGCAGCAGCAAAACCAACAACTAGTGGGATGCCCAACACTATGTCGTAGACCATTTGGTTGTGCCGTACTTGACCTCCGATCCTTATTCAGTCTGAACGACTCACCTTCTGCAACATCTACAGCTACACTCGCTCAACCTTCTTCTTTATTGGAACACGATATGCCAATCTATACTTCAGTATCAGAATCCAATTATACCAATTTACATGAAGAGATCATCTTCAACAATATAAAAGAGTTTCAAAAGAACCCAAAAGCCGATGTTTTACGTATCTCAGTGCGTACGTTTTATGGATTTCTGGATGAAGTATTAAAGACAAATGCAGCACTTTTACAAGATATACCACATACTTTACGTCTTGGTTTTGCAGATGTTGTGTTTCCAGATGATAAACGTAATGAACTTTACATCAAGTTGGAAAGTGGTGATCTGACACAGCAAACTCGAGCACGAAATATTCAAGTGATGATGTGTGTAAGAGATAACAAGACTGGCGACGTGATTGAAAACGCGATCTCGATTGGAGCCGGTACAAGACCCGTGACATTTTGGGAAAGTATGATCATGTACCATGAACAAAAGCCAAAATGGGGAGAAATGATCAAGATCAATATCCAGGATATACGTCAATGGGAAAGATCTCATGTTTTCATTACAGTTAAACATAAAAGCTCAAACTCAAACGGCTCCACATCAAACTTGACCGTATTGAAATTTGGGTCGAATGAGGTACCTATCGCTACTAACGAAAAGCTATTATCAATTGGTTTTTTACCTCTGTTCTTGCCTCCTTTGCATCGTGATTTTGTAGCGGATGGAGTACATACACTTCACCTTTACAAGTATGATAAACAAGTTTCGTGCCCAAAGTATTATTTGGATAATACCCCATGGTGTGCAAGGTCTACTTCGCCTTCTAATATGTTGCATCAGAATATAGAGTACTTTTCTCGTGTTAGGTCACCTAATTCTGTACGCAAATTAGGACATCGACATACTTCCTCGAATCAAAGTTTCAAGAGTGCGAATGGTTCCTTTGCTTCCTCTGTCTTTCCTACAACAAGTGGCAGTAACAGTCAAAGCGACTTGACAGCGACACCTACAAAACTCTTTTTGGCAAAGGATACCATCACACTCAGCACCTTTTTATGTTCAACCCAATTCACACAAAATAAGACACTTGTCAAATTATTAAATTGGCATACGTTGATGGAAGGTGCGGAAGACGGTACATCTGAACTACTCTCAGTTCTTGATCAATTTACGTTTGTGGGTGAAGTGGAGGTAGTGAAATTTTTGGGGGATATCTTTGATGCACTATTGGATATTTTGGTGTATACACATGAGGAAGAAACGGTCAAGAATGAAATTAATGATCAAGTATTGGCAGCTATTATTTGGTTATTAGGCATAGTACAAGACCGTAGATTTAGTAATTTTAGACCTGTTCTAGATGTCTACATTGATAATCGATTTTCAATTCAAGAATACGAACGTCAGTATCATTTACAATATACCTCAGAAAATGGTACGCATCGACCTGTCGGACAAGAAAGAACATGTGAGCAACTCGTCAAGAGTCTTTCTCGTGTCTGTACAGATCCTGGTAAAGCCAAATTACTTCGTAGCAGTATGAAAGTCTGGGATTACCTCTTTCGATTTATTGTCAGATCTCGTCTCAGTACGCAACAAAAGGAAACAGAAGATGAGCGTAGTATCAATGATATCTTATTTAGACAAGCACTTGATAAGTTATTAAAGGATATTACACGTATCATGAGTTCAGATCAACCTAGTTCGATGATTGGTACGCAGACATTGACTTTACAACATTTTGCAGATATTCTTCAAGAACTTCATAGTATATTTTCACCTCAACAGGTAGTTGAGATTGCAGTGATGTTTGTGGATTCTTGCTCTCATGTCACAGGTCGATTGGTTGGATTTAAATTAGCTATGATCTTATCGATTGTGAAGGGACCTACATTTAACGAAGCTAGATTTGAGCTTGCGAAAAATGTGTTTCGATGGACTCGACTTTGGATTAATGGGTATAATGCTACAGCCAAAGATGTGATATTTGCAAGACAAGTAGAGCAACAACAGGAGACGGAATCGATCCATGCTCAGACGCGATTACCACGAGCACAATGGGTAGAGAATTTACGACTTTCGTTAACGATTGTGAGTGAGGTACTTGATAAAGTACGTAAATCATTTGGACTCTCATCGTCTGGATTATCATGTATGTCGTCACCTTCTGCTAGTCATTGCTCACGACCTACTTCGTTCTCTACACCGGTGGTGGTTGAAGCAGATGATAATGATTTGAGTCAAATTACAGAAGTTGCTTTACAGTTGGTCCCTCAATTATTAAATGCGTATAAGGAACTTCAAAAGATGACGATTCAAGCGATGCATATCTCAACTACTGTACCTGTTTCAGAAACATTGGCTAGACCTCATTCAAGACAGTCTTTTAGTTATTTACGTGAAAGGGCGAGTTCGATTGGAAACAGTTCAAAGAATCTTTTGACACCTCAAGATTCTTTACAAGATATTAAAATCAATCCATCGATTAATTCTTCTACGGCTTCTATTTCGGGTGGATCTAACGGTAAAAAAAAAAAAAAAAAAAAAAAAAAAAAAAAAAAAAAAAAAACTATTTCATATATTTGATAGGTATATTGAACTCGCTCTTTTTTTTATTTATTTATTTATTTATTTAGTGGTTTTACAAGCTTTATCTACTTCTCCTTCAACGCCGTTTCCAAATACGTATCCATTTCAACCGCGTATTACATCTACAGCAGGACTTTCAACCGAACATGCAGTCATGATCACGACCGGGTTGCTGGATTTAACAGTAGTTATTCTAGAGCTCTTTTATTTGACACCTAAGCAACAATGGGTTACATTTATCAAGAGAATGTATGAACAAGATGGAGTTGAAGAGACGAGTGATTTCCTTCGAAAGGTCGTGTATACATGCATGGGTATTTTATTCGGGGACACGATTTCTACACTTGAAGAGATCACACTGAATACACATATCATGACTGAAACAGAGGACGAGAGTCAAGGTAAACGTAAATTACCTGAGAACTGGTTAAATCTGAGCGCGATCGCGTATCAAGTTGTACTCTGTCATATTCTGGAACCACTTTATTCTATTTTTGAGTTACCTGATTTCATGCCGACCGAAAAAGCATATGAAGAAGATGATTTAGATACAGTACGTACGATTGATTTAAATACAAAGGCCAAGACGGTAGCAGATGAGAAATCGAGTTTATTGTTATGGCGAGTTTATTTTGTAGCGTTGTTACGGGTGATCGGAAGTCCCAAGTTAGAGATCAGTCAATTTATGCCACAAGCGCAACGGGCAGTTTGGAAAATCATCGGTAATATGCGTGGAGAGGTTGGAGCTAAATTGATCTTATCACTTTGGCAGTTCGCTAGTAAATCTGCTTATGCATCGTCACCCAATAAAACGGTGGATGGTGGATCGACGACAAGAGCTACATCGGATTACTTTAGTCATTCACCGATTACAGATCATACCTACTTTTCAGATGATGCGTCCTTTCGAAAATCAATGGCGTCTATTGAAGAGGTGGATGATGATGATGATGATGATGATACAAGACATAGCGTTCGCATTGGACCTACAGATGAATTACCGTTGTATTCTATTCATGAAGAAGAAGCTCAGGGACATCATCAGGTATCGTTTTTACAAGGGGATCTTTCTTATTATATCTTGAGTCCTTTATGTGCTGTTAGTTTAACGTTGCATGATCGCGTGCGATCGAATGCGATTCGAGTGATTGCGGATATTATTGCGATTGAACTTTATTCGTTTGGTGGCGAGCTGAGTCATATTCAACATACATTGATTAGTACATTGGACCGATTAGTGATGTCTGAAGATAAGGGAGATGATGTGATTTATGCAAAGATTACGGTCGAGTTAACTACTGCCTTGGAGCTACGATTACAATCCGATGATCGAATGGATTTACTTGAATTAGGGTTAAAGGCAGTCGACTCTTTATGTAAGTTCCTTGGGTTACTGTTACAGATTCGAAGTTTACCAGCAGATGATGATGAATTTATGGATGAACGTATCACGGCCACATTAAAGTTAATGAAATTCATTCAGGTGATTGAACGAGAAGAAATTTATATCAAGTATGTGCATCAATTGGTTCAACTTCATTTGGATAGTCGAAATTTTATTGAGGCAGCTTTAACGTTAAGATTTCATGCAGATTTGTTAAGTTGGGAACCAAGTGATAAATTGAGTCCGATCAGCGAGCTCGGATTACCTTCACAAAGTTCTTTTCATCGTAAGGAAGGGCTCTATACTAAGATGATTGCGTACCTGGATCAAGGCAGTGCATGGGAACTCTGTATTGAACTCTGTAAAGAACTTGGGTATCAATACGAATGTACGTTGTACGATTTTGTCAAGCTAGGAGAGATCTTACATCGTCAAGCGACACTTTCAGAAAACATTGTGAAGAAAGAAAGATGTTATACAGAGTACTTTCGAGTTGGATTTTATGGTCGTGGGTTTCCAGCCAGTAATCGAAACCGACAGTATATTTATCGAGGACTTGAATGGGAAAAGATGCCTTCGTTTATTGAACGTATGCAGAACAGACACCCAAATGCACAACTCTTACCGAGCAAAATGTCGAATTCGATCTCTCTTCCAGAAGAAAAACTCAAGGAACTGGAGAGTACCTTGGATGGTCAGTTCCTTCAGATTACCTCTGTGACACCCGTACCTGATTTAGAAGAGAATAATGCACTTAGTAATCCAATTGTACCGGATGCGATCAAGAAATATTATTACTTTAATAACGTATCCAAGTTCTCGTTCTCGAGACCCGTCTTACGTCCTCCCTCTGAAGAGATTGATTTGAAGCAACCTGAATCTGATTTCTTAAATTTGTGGACGGAAAAGGTAGATTTTGAATGTGAAGATAAGTTTCCTACGATTGTTAGAAGGTCCAAGATTGTACACTCTCAGTTGATTGTGGTGTCACCGATTGAAAATGCAGTGACGGCTATGGAGAATAAGAATAATGAATTGGAGTCACTTGAAAAGAAGTATTCTGCTTATTTGAATGAACGTGGCGGTGGTGGTGGTAAACATGCAGTAGGTGGGAATCAAGCGAATATTAATATCAATCCGTTTTCTATGTCGTTGAATGGTGCGGTGGATGCGCCTGTGAATGGTGGTGTGCCTTTATATAAAAAGGCCTTTTTGAGTAAGGCTTATTGGGATAAAAATCCAGAGATGAGGCCCTGGATTCATCGATTACAAGATGCTATTCACCAGCAGGTAAAAAAAAAAAATTGTATATTTTTTTTGTGTGTTGATAATGTATACTTATATTTTTGCATGAAAAAGGTTCAAATTATTAAACGGTGTCTTGATACTCATAATAAACTTGTCAGTATCGAAATGCGACCTTTCCATAAGACGTTAACAGAATGTAAGTTTTGAAAAAAAGAAAAAAAAAAAAAAAAAAAAAAAAAAAAAACTAAATTATACATATAGTCTTTCAAAAAAATTTTGCAGAAGAAATTAAATGGATCAAAGAAAGAGAAGAACAAGAAGCACTTGTATCTGAGCAACAACCGCCACCACCACTACAACAACGCCCCATGAGTACAACGAGTAGTAATGCACTTTCTCCAACGAGTTTAATGAACCGTCGTCGATCTACGATATGTAGTAACACGACGGAACATACAGATGATACGATCAAATCAAGACAGAATTCACAGACGCCAGGTATTGGCGGTGTACCTGTTTTACCTCAATTACCCATCATGTCACCTATCAGTCGAGCATTTTCAATCCGAACACCCGTGACAGAGAATTCACCTGGATTTCCAGCCCAGGCTTTTGAACATGCTACAATGTCACGAGCAGAAAGTTTATCTCGTACACTTAAAATGTCACTTCGTAGTAAAAAATCCAGAAAGAAGTCTACACAATAAAAACATATATTTACATAGATCTCTTTTTTTTTTTAATATATACATTGTAATAAATAAAATAAAAAAAAAAAAAAAAAAAAAAAAAAAAAAAAAAGAAAAAAAAAAACAAAAAAAAAAAAAGATTTAACGTCGTTTCTTGTATTCTCTTTGCCAATCCCTCCAAGGTCTATCCTGACTCCACCTTGATGTATCGGATTGTTCAAAAGACAAGATGGGATCTACACCATGTAACCATGGATGATTTATTAATTCAGCGGCAGAAGCTCTATTTTCGTATTTTAACATGGGGTTCAGGAAGGAAGCGATTTCTTCAGCTTCTAATCGAGCGTAACCGTATTTATCTTTTAAGACGTCTTCTAAGGACCAGTATTTGAGGTGATGGATGTGACGTAAGATGCCTTTATGATTGAAGTATTCGGATGAGTTCTTACCGGATAATGCGAAATGTGTGCTCATAGGGCCCATTAATTCAATGATCTGTGCCAAGTGGTCTAAATTTTTAATATTAGTTTTTTTGTACATGTATGTATGTATGTGTTTTTTTTTTTACCGTCGTCTCGGTTGAATCTGGATCCCTTTTGTGGATCAAATAAATAATTGCCAGTTAATAACTCGAATATCTATAAAAGAAGATGAATGAATACACTTGTAATTTTTATAATGGATCCATTGTTGTTATTATTTACCATGCATGCTAAACTCCAAATGTCAGCACCTGTATCCCATTTACTTCCTAAAATGACTTCAGGCGATCTATACTGTCTTGTTTGAATATCTTCAGTAAAGTGATGATTTACCCAACAGGCATTTCCCAAATCAGCGATTTTAATCTTGACATTTTCCTCAGGTTCAACCGGAAGAGGAGATCTTGAATTTGATCTTGACCTCTTTTTCCTTCCTCTTTCCAATTCACTTAGATGATCTTCGGGGTCATTTGATAAAGGTTCAGAAGCTACCATTTTAACATGTCTATGTTGTTTTCTAATTAAACTTCTTCCTCTTCCATCATTTGTTGGAGAATGATTTAATTTTCTCAAGAGTTCTTCAGCGTTATCGATATACATTAAAACGTTTTCAGGTTTTAAATCGGTATGAATGATATGACAGGTATCATGTAAATAACTTAGACCAAGCAACATTTGTTTTGCAATCTGTTTTACTAAATTGACAGGAATGCCTCTACTCTTGTACCTCTTTATTAACGATAACAAGTTTTCGCCTAGGACTTCAAAGGTCATACAGACATGGAGACCGTTTGGACCTTCTATATAAAAATCGTCTACGACTGCAGTCACGTATTCGGCACCGATAGAAGTTGGGTCTGCTTCTGCTATACGTTTTAATAATTTGATTTCGTCCAATGCGGTTTCTGTATAATGTTTTGCTGACTTTACTACTTTCATCGCGAAATGGTTACCGGTACTTTAAAAAATAGTTTAGATTTTTTTTTTTGCAGAAATTTTTTTTTTTTTTTTTTTTTTTTTTTAAAAAATGGACTTACGTCGTGTCTCGAACAAGCCAAACGGTTGAAAAATGTCCCCAACCTAATTTTCGAATAACGAGGTATCTACCTTCTTTATATAAATCACCTACATGAACAGGATGATATCCTCCTTTACGATAATCCTTTCTATCTTCCTCTTCACCTTCTTCTTCTTCTACTTCTTTATCTGAACCGGAACCTGCTGAATAAGAACGACTGCTGTATCTTCTCTTTGAAGGAATACGGTTACGATGTGAGCGATAGCTAAATTTATATATATATATATGTGTGTGTATGTGTTTGTGAGTAAGCATGAGTTCGAGTACAAGATACATTAAATATACTTTACACTTCTTTTGAATCGTGACGATGGTAGCTTATTTTTCTTGCATATGAATGACTATGTTGGTGAGGTCTTTTTCTTCTACGGTCAGCTAGGTATATGATATTAGTATAAAAGTTGTTTTTATATGTGCTTATATATATATATATATATATATATACCTTCTCTATCTGAAGACATATTTATTAAATAATAACAAAGAAAGAAAGAAAGAAAAAAAAAAAAAGAAGGCAAGCCACATAAGAAACGATGTGGTGGGGGTTTGGAAAAGGAAAAATAAAAACGTCACTCTTCTTTTCCCATGTGGCGTTTTTTTATATTTTTTTGCAACTAAAAATAACTTGTATATAATAGGAGAACAATGTCAAATCTTTATTTATTTACTTTTTTTTTTTTTTTTTGCTTTTTTTTCCTTTTTATTTTTTATTTTAAAAAATGTCTTCTGCAGTAGAAAATATTACAACGGATTTTAACCGGTTAAACTTTAATAATCCACAACAAGCTTGGCTTACTGGTAAAAAAAACTGAAAGAGATAGTACAAATTTATGCGGTTATATTAATAGAATTTTTAGGTAACCAAAGAACAAGTAACCGTAACCTTCAATGCTTATCTAGTGATGATGAAGAAGAAGAGGATGATGATGATGAAGAAAGTGAAGATGATGAAGAAGATAGTATCATTAAAGTCAAATCTAAACCAAATTCTATACCTTATAAGAAGAAGAAATCTAATGTACCATTACCAAGTGACGAAGAAGGTATAAATAAAAATAAAATAAAAAAAAAAAAGGGGTGTGTTTTTTTCTCTCCTCATTTGTCGGAGTAAAGCAAAAACGCATACAGACACATACATGTTTACTCAACATACATATTATTAGATGGAGAAGATGATGATGATGATGAAGAAGAGGAAGAGGAAGAAGATAACCGTATCTTATTACCATTTATTCAATCTACTACTAATAGAACGGAACCAGAAGAAGATGAAGATAACCAAGTGATTGGTCAACACATGAGACATTCTCATTTAGATGCACCCCCTAATATGCAACAATTTCAACACCAACTTCAACAACAACAACAACAACAGCAACAGATGGCCCAATATCAATATAGTATGCAACAACAATATAATTATCAATTAAAGCAGCAACAGCAACAACAACAGCAACAACAACAACAACAACAAAGAAAACGTATGACAAATATGTCTGGTATGGAATTATTAATTCAAAGGGAACAAGAAAAAGCAGAAAGTAAGAGACAAAAACCCAAGATGAATCCAGGTAAAGTCAAAATTGAGGGATTATTAGGTAAATTACCAGAAGCAGGATCGCATAATATAAATTTTCAACAAATTCAACAACAACATCAACAACAACAACAACAACAGCAACAACAACAAAAGAAGAAATATCATAATCCAAGTATGTTTGATTATTATACAAATGGTAGATCATCTGTACCACCACCACCAATGTATAATCAACATTTTCCTACTGCAAGACCAAATAGCGTACAACAAAGGCATCATCAAAGATTTCCTAATCAAGAATATACCATTTAATTTTGTATTTCAATCAAATATCAAATAATGAATTACCCAATCCCATAATAAATATCTTAAATTTAGTGTGATATTTCTTTTTTTTTTTTTGCATTTCTCAAAATGACGTCTTTGACCGGTCACGGTTTATTTAAGTACATATGTAATCCTTTTTTTTTTTTTTTTTTTTTTTTTTTTCCTCTTTCTTTCCATCTTGACAATCAATGAAAGAAGTTATTATTGAAGAAACAGTAAAGCTTATATATATATAAAAAAAAAAAAAAAAGAAGAAACCAGAAAAGCAGTTACTTATTTAAAAATATTAGATTACCAGTGTTAAACCAGTTCCTAAAACGCGTTCTAAAAAGAAGACAGAAGAGAACAAGGAAATTAAAAAGAAGAAGAAGAAACCTGCTGCTGCTGCTGCTGCTGCTGCTGCTGATACTGCTACGGCTACTACGGCTGCTACGGCTGCAAAGGAATTGAAGCAAGGAGAAAGTGTGATTGATTATGAACGTCTTCATGACGCATTATCCGAATCATTTAGTTTGGATGATAGGTTAGGTCAAATTCACTTTGCTCCATTGATATCCAAGCATAAGAAATTTGGAAATGGGCATCTTTCTTCTTCTACAAATAGAAATTCAAATCAAAATCCTCCTACTGCGAAAAGTAAGTTTTTTTTTTTTTTTTTTTTTTTTTTTTTTACTGCGGTTTTTTTTTATATATATATTTATCGTTAAAAAAAAATCAGATCGTCATGCTGAAATTCCTCCTCCTGCGTTCATGACATCCACTCGTAAAAAGAAATTATCCGAACCTATCAAGCACTTGAATGGTTCAGAATCGAGTTCCACTAGTGCAAAGAAAACCAGAAAGAAGAAGCAAAAGGATAAGGAAAATATCAATCCTGCCACTTTGGATTCTATTCCTCAACCTATTGTTGTTTCTTTACCTAAAAAGAAGTCTCGTCAAGTCTTGGGTGAATTAAATGCAAATGAAGTCAAACCAGAGCTAAAGACGAACCAAGTCAAACTGGAGCTAAAGACGAACCAAGTCAAACCAGAGCTAAAGACGAACCAAGTCAAACCAGAGCTAAAGACGAACCAAGTCAAACCAGAGGTAAAGACGAACCAGGTCAAACCAGAGGTAGAGCAAGTTGTACCCGAACTTACAGAGGAAGAACTCGAGAAAGAACGCAACAAGAAGCAAGCAAAGAAAGAGGCAAGAAAAGAAGCCAAGAAAGAAGCAAAACGAGGAGAAGCAAAGCGAAAGAATAAAAAGCAAGTGGAAAAAACCGAGCCATCATCCGAGCATGATGTCAAAAAAGTGCCTACTACTACTACTACTTCTACTTCTACAAGAGAAATTCCATCGGATCCAGAGCACCGTCCTAAACAAAAACTGAAGAAAGAAGAATTAAATAAAAAATATCGAGAGAAACAACGTCCTAACCGAACCGAAACAACATCAGCAACAGCAACAGCATCAGCAGAAGAAGAAGAAGTTTATTGTCATTCAAATGATGTGATGCGTGGTAAGAATCGAGCTCGATTTGAGAAATACATGGATCCAGCTCTCTGTAAACAAAAACTAGAAGCAGGTGAACTGTACGAAGGCACGATCCGAATCAACAAACGTAATCGATCCGACGCCTATGTGACTTGTGATAACCTCGAGGCCGATATCTTTATTAACGGGCAACACGACCGTAACCGAGCCCTGGAAGGCGATACAGTGATTGTTCAATTACTTGACGTAGAGACCATCTGGGCTAAAAAGAAGGAATCCATGCTTCAAAAGCGCGAACAACAACAAAGGCATGCAACCGCTGTTGAGCAACCTCCGATGATGGAAGAAGGATCTGAAGATAAAGCCAAACCTAAATATGTAGGAAAAGTAGTTTCGATTTCACGTACGGATCGTCAACCGATGTTTTCAGGTACTTTATCAATTCAACAACAAAGGTTTCATCAGCAGGAGAACGAGACGGCGGTAGTAGATCACAACAAGCATGTGAAGTTGGTTTGGTTTAAACCGACCGATCAACGTAATCCGTTGATTGCAATTCAGTTAAGGTATGCACCAGATGATTTGTTGAAGGATGAGGAAAAATATAGACATCTATTGATGGTGGCCAAGATTACGCGTTGGCCAATTGATTCAAATCATCCGTTTGGTGTGGTCGTGCGTGAGTTGGGTCATATTGGAAATATCGTGGCGGAAACGCAGGCTGTGTTGTCGGATAATAAGATCCAGGAACTGCCGTTTGGGAAAAAGGCTTTGAATGGTTTACCAAGTGTGCCTTGGTCGATTCAACCTGCTGATATTGAGAAAAGACGTGATCTTCGTGATACGCGTATTTTTACAATTGATCCTGCCACTGCCAAAGGTATATATATATATATATACATATATAAACATTCTCATTTTTTTTTTTTTTTACTCACTGTTTTTATACAATTAGATTTGGATGATGCTGTTCATATTAAAAAAATCAATGAAGATGAATTTGAAATCGGTGTTCATATTGCAGATGTTTCTCATTTTATCAAACAACATACTGCATTAGATCATGAAGCTTATGATCGAGGTACCAGTGTTTATTTATGTGATCGTGTGATTCCAATGTTACCTTCATTACTCTGTGAAGAACTCTGTAGTTTAAATCCTGGTGTTGAAAGGTAAAAGAATGAAAAAAAAATATATATATATATAAAATACCTTGAACCTGACCCAAACAAAAAAAAAACATATATATATATAGACTTGCTTTCTCAGTCATTTGGAAAATGGATGGTTCAGGTCAAATCAAAGACACATGGTTCGGTAAAACCGTGATTAAATCGTGTGTGAAACTTGCGTACGAAGATGCACAAAGTGTGATTGAAGGCCATGGATTACCTAAAGTCTCGATCAAGGGTTTTAGTTCAAAAGAAGTGGAACAAGATATCGAGTACTTGTATAAGATCTCGAAGCAAATGCGTGAACGTCGATTCTCGAGTGGCGCATTATCTATCAACACCATTCGACTTTCGTTTCAATTGAATAAGATGGGAGAGCCTTGTGAGGTCTCGATTTATGAGCAAAAGGATGCGAATCGGTTGATTGAAGAGTTCATGTTGTGTGCTAATATGAGCGTTGCAGAAAAGATTTGTCAACATTATCCTGATGAAGCTTTATTACGTCAACATGCCCCACCTCATGAAAGATCACTTGTAAGTTTTTTTTTTTTTTTTTTTTTTTTTTTTTGTGAAAGCAAAAAGTCCTTTTTTGTTGTTGTTGTTTACTAATATATTTTTACTTATTAGAATGAATTTATTAAAATTGCAGATAATTTAGGTTATCATTTTGATGGATCCACGGCAAAATCAATTCAAGAATCATTCAATCAAATCGATAACCAAGATGTGAAATCTGTATTACAACTCTTGGCAGTGAAACCTATGCAACGGGCTAAATACTTTTGTACGGGGTCCACAGATATCAATAAATTTAGACATTACGCGTTGAATGTACCACTCTATACACATTTTACTTCACCCATTCGTCGCTTTGCAGATATCATTGTGCATCGTCAACTTCAAGCTGCATTACAGGGTAAATTAAACTGTGGATACAAGAAATCCGATGTTCAAAAAACGGCCTCTCATTGTAACGAACGTAGAGAAGGAGCAAAGAACTCTCAAGAACAAAACATTCAACTTTATTTGTCTCATTACCTTCATACGATCGAATCCAAGACGAAGAAACCAGTGATTACGACGGCTATTATTACACATGTCTTGAAAAATTGTTTTGAAATTCTTGTGCCTGATTATGGACTTGAGAAACGTGTGTATATGGATGCATTACCGATTGACAGGTTTGTGTATGATCCTCATAAGATTGCATTAAGTGTGTACTGGAAAGAAGGGATTGAGGCCAATCGAGAGTTTGATCAAGGTCGTAAATTAGATGAAGATTATATTGAACCTTCAGGTATTCAACTTTATCTGGAAGGAGGAGACCCGAATGATGAAGATCAGGCTTCCAAGACCATTTATAAAATTCCGGATGAGTTGTTATCAGATAACTTGATTGATCGTGAAAAGAAAATGCAACGTTTTGAAGCGCTTTCTAGAATTAGTGTACGTATTCAAGTGAATGTGGAAAGATCGCCTCCGATTGTCAATATGTATCCTGTTAATCCTTTCATGTAATAAAAAGTTCTTTTGTGTTTCATAAACTTGCGATTATATAACTATAGGGAGTGGTTCTTTTATTAGTGAAGTACATATACTACTACTACATGTATAAAATGTGTCAAGATAAAAATAGATTTTTCTGAAGGAGGAGGAGGAGGAGGGGGGGGGGGGGGGAGGGGGAAAGCATCATGACGACATTTCGGTTTCTTTCGGTAAAACTTGATAATACGTGAAAACTTCAATTGAACCACCAAAAAGAAAGAATCTCTCCTTGTTCGTTAAAGCCCTTCTTCATGAATAAATTAAATAACACATCTCCTATTTTTTTTTATATTTTTTTTTTTTTTTTTTGTGCTAAACATTGAAGCAGGGTCTTTGTTTATAAACACGATTTATAAAGTTTATTTTTGTTTCAAAAGAGGAGAGAGAATGACACGAGATTTTTGGTTTGACCGCAACTCACGATATACATATATCTAATGTAAAGAAGATAAACAACTTCCTATACAATAGCCACAACTGATTGAATTCAGCAGAGAAAAGCACACAGAAGGGAAAAAAGAAAGCAACTCTTTTTTTTTTTTTTTTTTTTTTTGGAGATGTTTGATCTTTTATACCTAGTTTATCATGAGTTGTTTCTTTTGGTTTGGTTAGAACTACAGAGATACTATTACAGGCGTATTTAGTATTTTTATACAAGTAAATATATTGAATTGAGTTTAGGCCGTTCTCTTTGTTATTAATATACGAATGTAATAGCTGTATCTTCACTTTCCTGTTACATTTGTAAAGTTTCAAACCAACTGTTATATTATATCAATCAGTTATTTAAGATCTGTACGCAAAAAAAAAAAAAAAAAAAAAAAAAAAAAAAGAGGTGAAGAGTCTTTATTTTATTATTATTTGAAGTTATTGAAAGTAAAGAGGCTTGATTGAATTCGATCAGTAAAGTTGATATGATCCTATATAAATAGATTTGTATGTATGGGAAAAGCATTCTTCTTACAAACAGGTTTTTTTTTTTTTTTGAGTTAGTAGGTGTGTACTTCATATTCGTCAAAAATCTTAAACACTTCCTGGTCAGATGAAGAATTACACTTGGAAGTACAAGAACCCATGGGAAATTACAAACAGATTTTTTTTTTTTTAGATGATAGTTAAAAGAAAAGAGAGAAAGAGAAAGCGGAAAACTCTTTGCTTTTATCTTTTTTTTTAAAAAAAAAAAGTCTCATTGTTTGACCATCATCTATTGTTTATCTTACATAAATAAATAAAACATAGACCATGTTAATATGTATATATTGTTTAAACGAAATTTATTCTGTAAAGTTGTTTTGTTTATAAAGGAAGCACCAACCAAGAAGTACAGAAAAAAAAAATCATTTTTTTTTTTTTTTACATGAGGGTCGCTAATAATAAGACGCAGGGAGCCAAAAGCCAGGATGACTACTACTGCTACTTGCTTTTGGTGTAGATGAACAACAGCCCATTGTTTTGTTTTGTTAGAAAGAATGAAAAGACAAAAAGAAAAAAATTCAGGGCGTGTTTATACTTTGAATAAAAAAAAAAAAAAAGAAGGTCTCATTATGGTTAAAAAAACAGATATATATATATATATATTATGTTGTCACCAATCTCCTCTGTAAAATATTGTATGTATGTATTGCAACAAAAATGATGAGTGCAAGACTTAACGCCGCAAATGATAAGGTGTATCTCAATGAACAATTTCAAAAAAAAATATATCAGACCCAAAAGAGATAATCAACAATTGTGTGTTGACAACTATAAGTCGCAATTGTTTATACTTCAATCTATATTAAGCTAATCTTGCAAAATGATAATTGATAATACCAGATTATTATTCAATCTCTGTAAATAGGCTTTAATATATATTTGACAACATAATTATACATAGGACAGACGGTCGTAAAATAATTATTTGAAAAAGGGTACCTATAATTGTTTTGGGTTTATGCGGGTAATGCCTCGACTTTTTTTTTTTTTTTTTTTTTTTTTTTTTTTTACTAAACAAGAGTGATTATACATAAAAAATCTTTGTATTTCCAGTAAAATTAATCTTTACGAAAACAAATAAAACATGCCTGTCTATATTTTAGGTCAGGAACTACTGACTCCCATTATACAGGTCAAATAAGAGTAGAAATAAATTTATCAAACAAATTATATTACATGTGTGTATACATAGTTAAAAAGACTTGTTTTTTTTTTCCAATGTCAACATTCATCCGCATGCCAGTGTTGTTATCATTAACTCAAAATGCCTAACGGAACAGATAAACAAGAATTAACTCGTAAGCTCTAAAAGCAATTATAAGGTGTATATGATGTATAATAAGGCATTCTCAATCAGTTGGATTTTAATGGCGGTAAATCCTTATCAAACAACTGTGACGGAGACGAACTATGTAAATTATCACGATATTTTCCTCACTTGACATCTTCATCCGAGTCGATACAAATAATACCTCACTTCTTCCTCGACATCAATATCTTTTTTTTGTTGGTTACTCGAGCACCTAAAAATTATCTCTATCATATCTGCTATCCTCTGGCAGGTGTAGGATATATTCACTGGTTCACTCAACTCTACCGTGCATCTCTATCCCATCCAATATAAAAGCAGTTTTTTTTTTTTTTTTTTTGAAGCTAAGATGATATAAAACTGGGAGGAGGTATGTGGCATACTTGATATCAGGGGTAAATTCATTTTTTTTTTTTAATTGAATTGCGATAAAAGAAAATCGAATACTTTCAGTAATCGAAAACTGTTTTCAAAGAGCAACTTTAGCTTTTTACTTTTTGATATCCGGTTAAAAATTCTTTTTGTTTTTTAAAATTAGAATATCATACACATAATATGCTCTATATAATATCTTATTTTATAAAATAGTTTATACATGTAATGTATATAACTATATGTTTGTAGACATGATAACAGATGTCTATATTCCCATTTTCAAACAATTACATCTAAATTAAATAAAAAATACCTTTTTTTGAATCATTCATAATTATTCTATGAAACCTATGTTATATCTTTTTTTTTTTTTCTTAAATATAAGCATTCAATTTATTAAGCTAAATAATGAAATCGGTATTTACTGAATCTACTATAATTTACCCCGAATTACGAGTAAAGTAAAATTCGCCATTCACTTGAAGAAGCGAACGTAGTAAAACTCACTTCACATTCGCTAGAATTCAGTAAACGATGTGAACCTCTTTAGCCTTAGCGCTGCATGGCAAGCCGATAAAGCTTTCGTACTGTCGAATGTTCAGGACGGGAATGACCATGACAAGGTGTGGGTGATTGTTCAATCAGAAACATTGACAATGCCTGTAAAGATGATATGTTGCCGTTATCAACTTCTTCATTCGATAATAGGCTTGACTTTGTCACAAGATAACAGCTTTTTGCCCAGAAATCACAACACAAAATACGCTGCATCCATGGTTTACCATCAACAGGTGTGAACTTGGTGATAAATGTCAATGGAGAAAGTTTATCGATACAAAATAATACCGTCACCAATGGATAGGATTTGTACAATTATGTTTCGTACTTTGACTGTCATTTGACCAATCGTTCCATAAAAGCTTCATTCATGATGGCACTGCACCTCGATCAGAATGGGTGGCAATGAGTTTTGAATGCCTAGACAAGGGACATACAGACTATCGCTACGGGAGCCATTACCCCATTCAGTGCTTGCGGTTGTATAAGTTCCTTTTTGGGACATTCAGCAGATCCGAGGTGATAATAATATCAATCACAGTTGATGTTTTTAGGATGGACTTGCTTAATTGGTCCATTCCTTTCCTACTCAAGAATATCGAGCATTCTTCTACTGCAACCTGACCTTGTACATTAAGAGTCCGTGGCAGTTAACTATAGGATTTTTGCTCCGTTGGTACGGTCTGGGGTTCTTGCATTTTTTAAAAGTCTCTAACGATGAGCTAGTACAAGTGGGGCAAACACTAGAAGTCTTGTATTTGTAAAGGAGGTACAGCTGAAACCCCTCTTTTTTCAACATTCTTCTTTGTTCCTTTACCTCGAATCGATTCATGAAATTTAGTATGAGCACCAGAAGACCAGTCTTCGAAAACTAGTACGCTATCTTTTCCGAATTTTCTTCTTATAAATTACTTGCTATAGGCTTTTGTCTGTCTGTACTTGGTTTATATATGAAGATAATTTATAAGCTTTCGAAAAGGAAGTGCATCTTGGCAGGACGTTCTTCTTTCTTCTTATCTTCGTTTGTTGAATAATACTGATATAAATCCTGACTAACTTCGGCTCTAGCTCCGATATAATTTTTGTACTTATTTATATCAACAGTGGAAGCAGCATGCAAACTTAACTTTTCTTCGGCTTCTTTAACATGCTTGGGTTTATACTTTTGAGGAGACTTCTCCTAAACTTGGTAGATTTTGTTTCGACTGCTTTCTGGTTTCTAGTGTAGCGATATACCAATTTTTTGTTTATGTCTTTTTCGCTATTTTCACTCATACAATACAATAAGTCTCTTCGACCAGGATCTATCAGAACGCATTTCCCTATAGTTGATACATGTTCTTGTAAAGATAGCTTCTCCATGTAATCGATGCTTTCATCAACAATTTTAGACAAAGTACTTTTACTAGAGTTACCTTTGCTAGTATCTTCATTCTGTTTTATTACAGAAACAGCGATACCATCCGTCATAATAGTACCTCTAAATTGTATAGACTTAGCTTTGCCTTGTGGTTTGACGGCTTTTTAGTAGACATATTTATAACTTGGCCCCATAATCTCTGCTTGTCTAATTTGCCTTGATTGGTATTTTTTTTTTTTTTTTTAACATATGATTATTTAAAATTTTCGTATCAATTGTTATGTGGCAGGGTATAAACGTTTTTCTTGTCGGAAAGCATTGAAAAAGATTTAATTTTACAAGATTTATATAAATTGGCAAGCTTGAAATATGCAAGCAGACGCTTTCTGGAACTTGCTTTGACATCGTAGTATACAGAGCCTTTCTTGAATTTATAAGAACTATCATAGGATGAGAACAGATCGTTTATATAACCAAAGAACTTTATCACCAATAAAACCTTTGGGCATTTTGTTAATATCTTTAGTCGATATAACGAGTTTGACTTGCGTAATTGGCTCTATTACGTTAGTTTTGATTGAGGCTTTTATTCGTTGAATCAGTTTTCAGCTGAGATATATATGCTCTTTTTTTTTTTGAAGTACATTATTAATAAATCTTCTTTTTAACTGATTGCCTAATTGCAGCATAAGATTGTTGTCAAAAGCAGTTTCAGTTTTTATGGATTCGTAAGTAGCAATTTGTTGAGCATTATAGGAAGCTTGATTGGTACATATGATGAGCATTCTTTATAAGATTCGAAATGCTTATCGATCATTTTTCTGGACTTTTTAACTGTTTCAGACAATTTTGATTTACCACCTGTACTACCATCCCACCTCTGTAATCTAGAAGCGATAGAAGCCCCGCGTAGCAAATTCTTCAAGTTCAAAGTTTTCATTCGTGTTCAATTCATGAATAAAGATATACTTTATCAAAGAAACGGTAATGTGTAAAAATGATATTTACATCGTATACCAGCTTCTTGAGCGTATCAACATACTCGTCTTTCATCCTATTCCTTTGACAGAAGATTTTACAGTAATAATTTGAAGTTCTTTATGCTAAAAAAAAAAACGTTAAATACAAAAATAAAATCGCGTTTGTATAACATTTACATTCTGAACTTCTTCTTTATGACTTTCTCCCTTACAAGGAGATGACATTTTAATTTATATCGAAATCTTCTTCTTTGGCTACTTATAAAGAAAAGAAAGAAAAGAGTTTTGTTTTTTTTAAATCAATATAAATAAATCAGCTACTGCGGATTGTTGTCGTACTGATACGTGACTACCTGTTTTCGTTACTCTTGGTACACTTTTCCCTTTTAGATATTAAGAGGAAGTATCCTTTTACTATCTTTTTCATCTGTAGGCTTCTCTATTTTTATTTTTATTTTATTATTATTTTACGTATTGGTGCTCAACCTTTAGTGGTAAATTTATTATCTATTTTTCTATGTATCATTTAAACTGGCTCAATTCTAGTTGGACCATATTTATAATAAAATACATCTTTTTTAAGTTTAAATCTTGGTGACTTCTCAGTGTGGGAGGTTTAAGTAACAACATTTCAGTACTTACACCAGTTATTGGCGTGAAGAGAGAAGCCATTGACAGCGGGGACAAATTGACTCCTAGGATTTTAAAGGGATGCTCAGAAGTGACTCTTAAAGATTATCAAGGTTGGATTAGACATTCTGTTTCATTTTTTGAACGCTGTTTAGCTATGGAAGAAAAGCTTTGATAATCAATCTAATTAATAAAATAAAATTTCCAAAAATAATGCTAAACTTTCCCCAAAAATACCATTCATTTTTTCTCAATAACTGCGTTTAATTTCCCCCAAAATTCACTCACTTCCCCCCCCCCCGTTTCTGCGACGTGTATAAATAAATTCTTTGCAAAAAAAAAAAAAAAAAAAATTGATCCATTCTAGACAACTGATCCAGTGGTAACTTGGACGTAAGAAGCTCATTAATCACTACAAAATAAGTCAGGCGATTAATAAAAAAATATCAGAAAGAGATATAAATTCAGAATAACCATTTACTCTCATTTTTATTCTGGTTATTTTCTTCGGTGGCTGTCATGGTGGCAATACTTTGTTGAAAAAACTAACTAAAGAAATCATAAAAAAAAATAAAAAAAAAAGAGCATTAGGTCAGTCTTGGGCCAGCCAATCAGAGGTAGGCACCGTTTACACCGTTTACACCGTTTACACCGTTTACACCGTTTACACCGTTTACACCGTTTACACCGTTTACACCGTTTACACCGTTTACACCGTTTACACCGTTTACACCGCTAATACCGACAACACCGACAACACCGACAACACCGACAACACCGGCAACACCGGCAACACCGGCAACATCGGCAACATCGGCAACATCGGCAACACACGCAGCTAACACCGACAACACACACCGGTAACACCGGTAACACCGTTTCACCAACACTCGTCAAGGCAATCATTCCTTCGCGTCATAGTTGTATTCATTTCGTTCATTCCTGTGGTGATCAAGCATAGTAAATAAAGCAGTAAGGTTACATCCAGATACTGGGATTAAATATCTAATGAAATAGGAAGTTTATTATTGAATCTTAAAAACATATAAAAGATAAAGATGTTGATTCACACACTAAATTAGTATGCAATATAAAAACAGATAACATACTAGTATAAACCCTATTATGATATCATATATATAACTCAGTAGCTGTAAAATAAAGAAATATAAATACTCTCCTCTCATATTAGAATAGATACAATCTCTGGGACACTTTTATTCTACACTTTTTACATTTAATAAACACTTGTAAACAGTCTCAAACTACTTATCTAGTTTTTATATCTTTTATTTCTATTATCTATTCTATATCACAACAACTCCATTGATTCAATTTTACGAAATAGCTGACCAATTCTACAACCTCTCCTTGTTGAGATACTTACCAAAACATTTGGCAGAATGAGATAAAAAACCTTTGAAATCATTTTTAAATATAAACTATTACATACCTCACTAATTCTAGTCATGAGTGATTCTTTTTCCAAAAACTTATTTCGCCTTACTTTACTCTTGACAACCGGCCAAAATTGCTCAATCGGATTTAGCTCAGGAGAATATGGAGGAAGATGTGGTATTTACCTGTTTCTAGCAAGAGATTATTTTTCATAAAATAAATAATATAGCTATCGCTATATTAATAAAAGACACAATTAACCAATAACTGCTTGTTGATGTGACCAGACATGTTCATATATTACTACTTCACTCATATATTCACATATACACGGTCACTATCACTTGATCTATTATCCACCGATTACTAATAAACATTTGTTCTACTAAGTTCTATATACTATCGTCCAGAAATACTGATCCGGTAAATAGTAACATGGATTATCCGTTAACATTGACAGGTTTTGGTCATTCTATTTTAACTATACCAAGAACATAGATCAATTTGACACGATGATTAGTATTGTTCTTCCTGCATTAATAACGAGCACGGACCTGAATAATTATTTACACTCAGTTTTGACATGTATATAAACCTTCCATATTTTTGTAAATAATAAAATTTCATCTTATTTTACGTCTGACTATTTTTATAATTCCTTTGCTATTTTTTATTTAGTATTCAATCTATATTCTATAGCTCGGATACATCACTTGTCAATATTACAAGCAGTCCATAAATAGAAACTCAACTGATATTATCTCTTAGTATAAAGGGTAGTTTAGCTCCAGCAGTTATTTTGTTCCCTCTCTTGTTTTTTAACTAAATAAAGATCATAAGAAGTCTAATCATACTTTAAGTCTTTCTCCCCTTTTTTTATTCATTTACAAGACAATATCTCAGAAGATAAACATATAGATATCCTCGAGAGCGAATGTATTTTCCTGTGTCAATTGAGCTATGAATTGGAGCATTATCCATGACAAGATAATGCCCTTTTATTTCTGGATACCTATTCGTTTCATCAAGAGTGGTTTTTAAAAAGCTTAGATAATGTCCTGTCACTGTTCCTATGCTATAAGCATCAGTCTCACACCCAAACTTTCTCTTTTTAATGCGTTTTGGAACTCGCAAACTAACATTGATTAAGCCAGAGGCAGATATTGCATTTAAAATGGATGTTGCTCTTGCTTTAGTCATAGGCACTGTAACTATAGCAGGAGTCCCCTTCTTTGACCAAGCCATACCCTGTTTCAAATTAACGTGAAAGGCTGATTCATCAAGAAAGACACAATTTGTTGTAAAATCCAAATCAGTTTGTTGCCAATTTTGGGCCCAATCATACCTTTGCTGAATTTTTTCCTCGATATTTCTTTCTAAAGGCTGGAATTGCGCTTGTTTAATGGATAAATTAGACTGCGTTGTTATGAAGTTATAGACAGTACTACGAGAAACATTAAGATCTACGAAGTTTTGTGTTAAACTTTCTACCACTTTAATTAAAGCAGCAGAAGGATTCTCATCAATGTAATTTAAAAGAAATTGCTTATGCTCATCTCCAAGAATACGACGTCGCCCTGATTTTTTCTTTTTCTCGAAAATGCTTTCAGGATCTTCGTAATAACGTTTGACCCATCTCTGAGCTGCACGAATGTGAATGCCTAATTGTGTCGCAGCGGCCGAAGCACTAAGGCTTTTACTAAAAAATATAAATGAAAGAATCTAGTTTTTTCGTTATCAGAGTAAAATGTATAACGTCGCTTATTGCATAGCTCTATAAAAATATCAGCATGATTCCTTTCATCTCCAACTGGATGCAATGCAGACTTAGGAGGTTTATTTTGAAGGAATTGAGTACGAGAACTTATTGTTTCGATGGCGAAAAGCTCCTCGTCAACTGTAAGATCCATCGGATCAATTCCATGTTCATCAACAACACGTCCTTGCCCATCCTCATAAAAAAATTGCATATTCATTTGAATGTTTGTAAATATATATATATATAATTAGGAAGAAAATAAAAACAAGAAAAATGGAACCATTTTTCTTCAATTTATAAAAATAAAATGTTAAGAATATTATTGGGTAACTACTAAGAGACATGTAAAAATAAATAAGGTTCATCTGATTTGAACACGACCTTATTTTTGGATCAGCCGACATCAGCATTGAATGCACCTTTTTTTTTTTGCACGACTTCAATGTTTGGTAAGGGAGACGGTACCACTTCGGAATCCAAAGCGGAGGCAATAGGTATTGTGCTAGGAACGACATACAATTCACAGGTTGCCGAAGCAAAGGATGAAGAAGTGGTACACACCCAGCCTTAGTATTAAACACTCTTCAATTAGTTTAGTTTAGTTAATCTTGTTAACTTCCACTCAAAAAAAAACTTTTAAGTATCAAGCATAGCTAGCTTGAAAGATCTGTCGAAAAAGGGAATATACTTTATATTATTATTATAACATCTGAAAATAAAGCGTGGCTCAGAGAACTTGTACTACTTCTTTATTCTTCGCTTCAGCTACCTGTGTATTTTAGCCCTATAAATATAGTAATATTGGCTATTCTCAAGCAAAAAATTGTTTTTAGGCCAACAAAAAAAATGAGGGATTACTATTTTTGGTTGGAATTAATCCAAGCCTTTGCAGAATTATACTGAGCGTTATTTAGCTTTGTTTTTTTGTGCTACAATTTTTTTGTATCAAGTGGTAATATTGTCTACAGAATTGAAATTTGCAATACCTTGCCAACCTAGTAGTGTCCACAAAAATAGCACTTAAATATATAATTCGAGCTAACTTTTTTTCCCTCTTCTTTTTCTCTTTTGTCTTTTTCAAATCTATTGCCAAATATGAGACGTTTACAGCTGTTTGTATTATTTATTACTTTTTTCGGAACAAACGTCGAATCAATAGAATTAAAAGCTCGTGGCGGGCAAGGTAGAGCAGAACTTATTTCGAAATAACTTCAATAAAATTACTAATTTATTTTTTTAAATTAGAATGTGCATTCCTATCCAAAAGGATTTATTGCTTTGGTGGATACATTGAGGGAGTCCATGCAGCAGATGCTTTGAACTCACTCGACATATATAAAAATGATGGCGCTCCATCGTATAGATTAAACGATCAATGGGAAGAGATAGAACCCGCTCCGACTGATCTTGTGATTGGACGAAGAGATAGTCTACAAGCAGCAGCAGCACCAGATGGTGTACGGTTCTTATTTCAAGGAGGGTTTAACTACGTTAGCGATCCTATTTTACATCAAACGATTGCATATAACTCCGAAACTAATACTTGGGAGACTTTTGCTAATTACAACGATATCAGAAATGATGGAGATAGAGAAGTGTAAATGCTAAAATTATTACTTTATATTTTTTTTAAAGAAAAAGAAAGAGGATACGACACTAACTATAACAAAAATCTTGTTTATAGATTTTATGGAAGAGGAGTATATGTTCCAAGTCTGGACGGTTTCGGATTCTTCGGTGGAAAACAGGCGTAAACATAATTGAAATATCATTTACTAAATCTGTAATAATCTCTAAATAATCTTTTTTTTTTTCTTAAACCTACCAGACATGCGATTAAAGGATCTACCTTTGTCACTCTAGAAAATAGATTTATAAGCAATATAACTTTCCAAGATACCGATAACATTACTTCTAGTATAATTGGATTCTATTACTTTACTCTTTTTGATATAAAAACTAATGTATGTATAAATACACAACACATAATTAAATTTACATTGAGAAATTTACATTTTCGTATTCGTATATACGTGTTTACAGACTTGGACTGTTCCTACACAAAGAAATGTACCTTCAACTTTTCGCCTCAGCTTTAGTGCCACCTACCATCCAGGAACCAAAAAAGTATTTTACATCGGTGGAAGTTATAACGATGTACCTGCTGGGGGAACAAGTCTTCTTAGTAGTATGTCATATGCGAACACATTTGACACTGTTACTGGTGATTGGCAAGAACAGTTTATCTATGGAAAGCCTCCGTCAAAAAGACAGCAGCATACAGCCACTTTACGTTAGTACCGATGAAAAAATAATAATATACGTCTATATATCATTTGCTAACAAATTTTTTTAAAAAAAAATGATATTTAGTTGCTAATGGTGATGACATTTTACTTTATGGAGGAGCTACAGCTGATGAAAAAGGTAATATTACAATATCTAATATAATATATATGAACAGAAAGACTAAAGTATATTTATTAATATTATAGCTATGCCTGATTACTGTTATACTCTCAACGTACCCACTATGTCTTGGACGGCTCATGATTTGGTTGCCCCTGATGGTGTTGTTGGTCCACGATCAGAACATTCAGGTATACTGCAAAAGAAAAAGAAAAGCAGAAGGAACAAAAAGCTCACTGTTTTCACTCTTTTACAGCCGTTCTTGTTAACAACAGTTTATTCATTTTATTTGGCCGTAATTTATCCGGACGTCCACTTAATCAATTATTGATTTTGAATGTACGAGATGTCAATAATATTACGTTTGCAAATAATTTTCCTTTTGCTGACTCCACCGACACAACAAATGGTACCAAAAATTCCAACGGTAATGACATCAGTCCTAAAGAAGGATTAAGCACAGGAGGCATTGCAGGAGTTGCAGTCGGCGCTGTTATAGCTGTATGTATTCTTTATATAAATATAATATTTTTTTGGCATTTAAAAAATTCTGACTCAAAAATAACTTGTAGGGTGCACTCGCTATTTTAGGACCCGTTTGCTATTTCCTTAAGAGAAAAACCAAGCAAACAAGTACTCGACCTAATAGCACTGCCCATTTTGATGCACCAGAAAATAATGAAAATGATACATTGGAGGTTGATTGGGACAAAATTGAAAACCACTATACAGAAGTTAATCATCCAAAGTTTATTGATCCATCAACCGCATTTCAACCACAGAAACCAGATATACTGCAGCAAGAGCCAACTCAACAACACTACATCTCAGGTAATCTTTACTTTGAAGCCAATAGTAGTAGTGTTACATCAACATCTCAAACTCTCTATACTTTAGCTACGAATCCCCACCAATATAAACCAAACGTTGCTGAACCTATCCTTCCTAACATTGTTAAACCTTCATTAAGTATCCGACCTACAAAGCCTGATAATAGTGTTTAATTATTTCATTACTATAATACGATGTTTTTAAAGATTAGAAAATGGCTCTATTTTTTTTTTTTAAGTTTATTACTGTGGCTTTTAAATGTAACAGATCATATTTTCAATAAACACAACAGTTTTTCTCCAAAGATTGATTGTCCATTAATCACATTTTTAAGTCAATCGGCATTGTTTTCCACTGAAATTACCACGATTGCCCATAGATAAAAACTGGCATCACCCTTACCCATTTTTTTGTAACTGTAATCTGATCATAATATAATAGATTTATTAAAATTCACATTAGATGATTTTTTTTTTTTTGTATTAATTCACGGGCTTTTATTAAGATAATGAGGTAAAAAGGAAGTTATTAGCTAATGTTTAAAAGTTTATGAGAATTAGCGGTCGTAGTAAGATAGTGAGAAAGAGAATAATTATATAAAGAGTCAGCTAGAACGTTGGATCAAGACGTGTTGTCAAAGATGCACATCCAGTGGTGGCGCCAGACGATTTATAATATGGTTCCTAGAGAAAGGATAATAGCCTCATCGATTAACTCACTAGACTCACTGTGCAATGTGTAAATGGAGAGCCAAACTGACTCTGGAGTTGGGAACTTAGCAGTTAGTTGCAAAGCGGCCAGTTGAGATTCCCAAAAGGACCACTTGTGCAAGCACGAAATAAAGAAGTGTTGTATGGTCTCGGACTCAGACTTGCATATTTGACACAGTGAAGAAGACCATAATTGAGAATTCCGCCTGAAAAAAGTTGCTTGACAGCCAATTTTATTTTGAAGTAAGCTCCACCAAATAGTGACCACCTTGTGAGCAGAGAGAGAGACAAAAAGAATTTCCAGAGGTCTGCTGGAGAAAGCTAGTTACTAAGGATAGCGTACGGGACACGAATTTTACCAGACCCGGTGGCCTTCAAGTAACCCAGTCTCTTTTTACGACGTTAAAGTTGTACATATAACCGAAATAAACCATTAGAAATACGACGAATGGGAAGCACTTTGAAGGAATTAACACGAAGCACCCAATGGTCACAGCTAGGCACCCATTCAGATCCTGTGGCGGCAAAAGTTGGTCTGGTATTAGGGGAATTGAAAGTCGGAGGCACAAGGCAGGCTGAGACACTCCGGGGCATGAACCATTTTAATGACGATAACCAAAATATATCACTATCAGGAGATTGTAGCTGACGGTATATACGTGCAGGTAAAACAATTGTGGAACTAGTTGGCCATAGATAACCAATCCATAACATCAGAGACTAAATACCGTGTAGCTATTTTACTAGGATCGATACCAGCGTTACTAGTAATACTACTGTGGGAGCCATCACCAGTCGGTCCTGAAGAAGATAGCGTAAACCGTAAAGGAGAATCAGATAGCCAGAGACCAGACCAGGTATAGTTAAATTTTAAAGGAGGTAGCAGTGTTATTAACTTGGTTAAATGCGTCATCGTAGGAATATGTTTTAACATAGGAGCATAAAGAGAAGGATGTCGAAGCCAAGGCAGAAAGCTACGGTGACCATTATAAAAATATATACATGCATTAGATGAAAAATAAACTGAAAAAGTCTACTTTTTACTCTTCGTACACTACTTTTATGTGATTAAAACAAGATAAAACTAATCTACAATTTCACAAGTTCTTCATATATCGTTATATGTTATCGGTCACTTTACTGTACTAACACTGTACTCTATGTCTAAATAAATCAATGCATCTCATGTACGTACACAAATTATCTAATGTACTCGCAAAATAAATTTATGACTCAAAATAAAACAGTAACACAATAGAAAAAAAAAAGATAAGAGATATTTATATTTATATTTATTTTTTATGCACATGAACAGGGAAAAAGATATTAATAGGTAACAACAACTTTTTTGTTAATCCATGTTGTTGGTTCAATGCATTGATGAAGTAAGAAATGACCAACATCTTGTCTTGAAACAGTATATCCAGAGATACCTATATCTGCTCTGTATTTACCAACAAGCTTACCGTCCGTTAAAAGACTAGGACGTACTATGATCCAATTTGACAACACCTTATTTTCTTCTACCAATCGCTCTAATTCTTTTTTATCCTCATGAGGCTCATGTAAAAGAAAATGATAAAGAGGCTGGAGCAAGTAAGGTACTTCTTTCATATCATAAAGACCTGTACTGGAGACTACAACTATGCGTTTGGGGCGTTCTTCTTCCGAAAGCTCTTCAAGCACTTTTAAAAGAATTGTCATTGTATCATGACATACGCCTGGGGTTACCATACTTCTTGAAGACATATTAAAGGCACTACCGATTGAATAAACAATAGCATCCGTATCAACAACTGTTTCCTTGACTGCTAAAGGATCAAGCGCATCACCTTGAATAATAGTTAATTTGGATTTTTGATCTTCTGTAAAGTCCAAGTTCTCGGGTTTTCTAAGGAGTAATTTAAATTCATGCTCTCCTGTAACAAGGCCTTGAGCAACCATAGCATGAGCGCAACCTCGTGAAGCTCCGAATACAGCAATGCGAACCATTATTGATAAAATTTGAGAAAAAAGAGTTGTATAAAAAAGTTATATTCGTAAGAAATGAAAAAAAAAAACAATTGTAAAATGACTTTTATATCCACAAATAAATAAATTCTGCTGAGCACAAACACATAAACACCAAGAAAAAGTACCAAGCGTACCACAAATCAATACCAAGTGATTTTTTTTTTCTTCCTTATAAACGTGACTGATCTTTCAAAGAGTCCTATGAACTTTAAAGCAACAGAAAAAAAAATAAAAAAAAAAGGGAAATGTGTAACACTCAAACTTTGTATTTACTTTTATGGCGGAGGGACAAAAAAAAAGAAACTCAATTGTTATTTCTATTTCTTTTTTTTTTTTGACCTCTTTTCCCTCTTTCACACACAATGGCCATAAATAAATACTCAAGAGGTAAATCATTACACTTGTTCATTTTATTATTTGTGAATACAGTATTATCACAAGTGAGTCAAGCAGGAAGATATCGAGACTTTCTACATGGCTATTCACTTCTTTCACAACCTATGCTATATAATATACCCGCACCTGACTTAAGCCATGTTCACAATGATACTTTAAAGCCTTTTCGATTTGCCAAGTCAGTTCCTGTCTCTATCCCGTTTGATACTTCTTCTTCCTCTGTCGCTACTATTAACTCTAAAGGTGATTGGTCTTGGCGAATCAAGATAAATAGTGATGGTGCTACCTCACTTAGTTTAATTTTTGATGAATGGTGGTTACCGGAGCATACCGAAGTCTATGTATACAATGACCAGGTAATAAATGAATCTTTTTTTTTTCCACGCTATTTTTTTTATATATATATATACGTGTTACGAACTATTTTGGAATACTGTAGGAAATTTTAGGTGCATTTACATCCTTTCCATCCAATAAAAATTCTGGTCAATTCGCCACAGCGCCATTGAAAGGAGATTCAATTATGCTGGCGTATTTTTGTCCGACACATGTAGATCAACTTCCTAGAATACGTCTCAGTAGAGTTGTGTATGGGTTTCGTTTATTACCTATGATGGGTGCTGTACAACCCAATTTTTGGTATCAAGAAAACTCACATATCATGAAACGTAAAAGACGACCTCACTCTGGTAAGTGCAACATTGATTTATCATGTGATACTGCTGGTTCAAATTGGTCTCAAGAAGCAAAGGCTGTAGCTGTGCTCTTAACAGACGAGAATCAAGTTTATTGTTCAGCTGTTTTATTAAATAACGTAGAAAATAATGGAAGACAGTTGCTGTTAACCGTATGATTTGTTTCTTAAAATATTCTCGAAAGAAACTATATCTTATATTTATTTTCTCGTTCTTTTTTGTTAGGCGTTTCATTGTATTGGATCCTCAAATCCAGCAACAGATATTATTATGTTTAATCATCAAAGAAATTCATGTAATGGTTATAACCGTAATATAATGCTGTCAGCTTACTCAGACACACTTCATGGATTAAAATGGTTGAGTACGTAAGCATAAAAAGAAAATATATTACCCAACGTGATTGTTTAAAAAAAATATATATATAAACATCCATTTTTAGCCGGATCAACGATTTCCGATTTTGCTTTACTCGAAATTGAAGAACCTATACCCAAAGAATATGATGTTTATTTAGCAGGTTGGACTACGAGTCATGAGCCAGTACCTCCTTTAGTGGGTATTCATCATCCAAGTGGGGATTTTAAGAAGCTCTCTATATATAATGGCCATTTATTACCTGCGTGTTGGGCAGAGTGTCCTAGTAACGATCACTGGAAAGTAGAGTACTGGACCCGTGGCACGACAGAGCCAGGTAGCTCAGGATCTCCCTTGTTTGACGCAAGTCATCGTATTGTAGGTCAGCTTCATGGTGGAAGTGCAGCTTGTTGGAATAAAAAAGGTTATGATGTGTATGGTTCATTTCAAGCTTCTTGGGAAAATGGGTTATCTTCTTTTTTGGATCCAAAGAACCAAACAATGAAAACTTCATTAGGTGCAATTAGTATGAATGGTATTTATCTTAATGAAGTAACTAAAGAATAAAAAAAAATCTCTTTTTATTTATTTATTTAAAAAAAAAATAAGTGCTAGAATAGTAGCGTTTCGAGCCAGACTAAATCTTGATCTGTTGTATTTGTTGATTTTAAATAAATTCTTCTTGAGCACAGAAAGTGATACCACATGTTATCCAAATAGTTGTCAAAATCATCTGAGAGCTCGTATCGAGTAAATCGATTATATTGAGCAAGACATGAGCAATATTTAGATAGTTTTGAAATCGTACGTGATTTTTTAAAAGGTGTAGTCTCTGGGTTTTCGAATACAACATCGTCTAATAATGATTGAAATATTTTTAACCAAACAGCTCTGGACATCGAAATATATTCATGATACACCTAGGGAAAAAAAAAAAAAAAAAAGAAAAGAAATTTAGTTTGGGTATTAAATAAGCACATTTACTTACCTGCTCGGTACATGATTTTTTAGCAAGTTGCAGTAAACTTAATAAACAGAAAGTGATGCTCGGTATAGCACTTGGATAACAATGTAAAAGAGATTGTAAGCATTCTTTTATGGTCATCTCCAAAAGCGAAGGAGAAAATGAAGGAATATTGGGAATTTCTTCTTCCTCTCCTATATAACACCCGAGTTTTTTCTTTTTAATGCGTAAGTAAATAAATGGATTATTCTAATTTCTTTTCTTTTTCTTTTTTTCTTTTTTTTTTTTTTTACCTGTGGATTCCTTAGACTATTTTCAATGGTTTGAGCTTCGATAACAAATGTTAATTTATAGCTGTTTTGGTCCTTTAAGAAAATTGTCCATGCATCAGAAAACTAGAGGGAAGTTTTTAATATAAGAATGTGTATTTAGACATTATAAATAGTTTACTTTAAAGGTATCGTCATTTTCAAATTGAATAGGTCGCATATCAGATTCATGAAGAGCATTAAATAGTATAAATCTGTAATTGATTAGATTTATTTCTTTTGCTTCGTTTAAAAAAAAAAAATCTGTACCTAATATAATCCGCATCTTCTAATTCAGGGTCTGAATTTATTTTGCTTGGGAGTTGACTTGGATTATAAATATAGCTTTCAATAATGTGATCATATGTTTGCAGTCTACAGTTTACATTTTTAAGTATAGAACATGTTTAAATATCGTTTGACTTTACTTTTTCTTCTTTTTCTCTAGTGATAACTGGTCGAGTACTTTTTCCCATTCGCTAGTTGAATACGAGCATTGTTCCAAGATAGAAGAAATTAAATGATTCACTTCGATATCAAATAAATGTCGTCTGTCATTTCGTGTCTATTCATGTATTACATTAATACCAAATTTGGGTGAATTTTCTCTTGTACACGGACCTTCAAACAAAATGAAAAAATCATCAATCGGGCCTCTTTATCATCCAAATAACCTATCATTATATCCATACATGACAGGGTTGTCAATGGTGAATTTATTGGTAAATCACTGATCAAGTAGCATAAGAAAGGGACTTGAAGCAACGGCTCAGTCGCGATCTCTTTACTGATTCTTTTTAATGTAACTGGATCTTGTTCATTCGAGTTTTTCAAGTTGTTCACAAACTTGACTTTATCTCTATTACGTATTGATAAGCGTGTTAATAACTGTTTGAGTAATCATAATATAAAAACAGAGTGGCTACTTTACGTATCAGTTTGATACATTTTCTTAAAAAATTAACAACAAGATATGGTGAGTAACTGAGGGGGGGGGGGGAAATGACGAAAAAGGATGTTATAAGAGTTTCGGGCAGATTGGGACGGTCTATCAATGCGGAGACAAAAGCTTATAATGTGTATCAATTTAGACAAGCAGATAAAAGCCTTCATGCAAGTATTAAATAGAGGATTCGTACATTAAGCCTATCTAAAGTCACGCAATTGTTTTACACGTAAATAGGTTTATTCAATCACCTTTCTTTCTTTCTTCTTTTTCCTTCGTACATTTCTTTTTCTTCAAAAAAAAAAAAAAATACCACTACCCCTTTAATCTTTTGTTTGATGACTTCAAACAAGACTGTTTTAATAAATAGATAACTTCTTTGGACATGGTAGCATGGTAAGATATATCATAAAGAAGTAGTTCACTGCCTAATATATGTGAATTTATTTTTTTTTACTTGTTTAACTAGTTTCAATCATCACCTTAACAGGTGAGAGTATATTTGGGTAGTCTTTCGAAGATCCCCTCATAATGGGATTGTAAAGGCAGTGAATACGATATACTACCAGGCCAGTTTTAAAGGCTGGTGATTTCACTGATGAAATTACCACCGAAAAAGGTATTTAAAGAAGATATCCAGAAAATAACAATGTGGTCACCTGGTGATCTTCAACGGTGGGCGTTGGAACAAACCAAATCGTTTTCGGTAAGCCTATGCAAGATTCTGCCAAAAAAAAAAACAATTGATTGACTAATTGTTCATTAACTAAATGTAATCTGTTTAATATAGTATTTAAAAAAAGATCGAATATCAAGACTTTTTGACAAACATGAGCATCAAAAAAATCTCTCAATACAGGAACGAAACAATTACTATCAATTTAGATTCGGAAAAGCGAATCAAAGGCTTAATGTAAGTATTATATAAACTATTTACACCTTATGAACTGACTTATGATTAATTAGGCCCAAGATGAGTCATGTGGTTCTGCTGCTGTTAAACCGGGAAGCCAAGAGCAAGAAGAAATCAGTTAAATACAACGAGGTATCAAGGGATATAAATATAGTGGTTCCGAATTTGGAATCTTATTTAATAATCAAACCATAAATAGGCTGAAAACTTTCTTTACTTGAGCTATGAATACATGACTATGCTTTAGTTACATGCTACCGAAATACTTGAACGAGTTTAAAGTTGAAGCCTAGAGTGATCTCCTGCTTAAAGAACTGTTGATAACCATAGATTTATTTTTTGGAGGGAAAAAAAAAAATTGAATCTAGTTAATAGAGGCTTAGGAAAATATGGCTTTTTTTCTTTTTTTCTTTTGATGTACACTTTTTTTTTCTATAACTATACGAGAGATGATATCAAAAACACCTACAACACAAGATAACTTATGGGTAGCAGCTGGTAACTTTAGATGTAATGTTCCATCTTTTTTTTTTCAATTACTAATTTTGTTTCTACAGGCGATGGTCAATTAGATAGAGTCAAAGTAAGATTCATCTCGATTCCTGCGTTTTTTTTTTTTTTTTTTTTTTTGAAATTGACTTTCTTTTTATTAGGAATTAGTTGAATCTGGTGTTGATGTTAATAGTCACGATCAATTTGGATATACTGCCATGTAAGCATAATGGAGCTTCTTCTTATTTTTTTAGAGTTTGATAAATGACTGACATGTAAGAAAACTAGGCATGCAGCAGTTTCATATGGACAATTAGATATCGTAAAATACTTGCTTGAAAAGGGAGCTAATGTCAATATCGAAGATTTTGAAAAAGATACACCTTTATATGTAGCCGAGACAGTGGAGATGGCACAATTATTATTAGATCATGGTGCAGATCCTAAAAGAGTGAATGAAGAGGGTTTATCACCTGCTGCAACAGCTGTTGAAGAAGGTTATAAGGATGTTGCCAAGTTATTAGCAGATATTACAAAGGAGGAGTTACCAACCCGTGATGAAGAAACAGGAACCTTAACTCATGTGCAAGATGCCCAAGATGAGGCAGCAGCAGAAGCAGCAGCCGACGCAGCAGAAGAAGCAGAAGCAGAAGAAGAGGCTGAAATGAGCGAAGAATTATCAAATCAAATGCAAGCTATTATGAAGCGAATTGAAGAACAAGGAGGAGTTGAAAATGAAGAAGAATTAAGAGAAATGGTGACAAAAATGGTGATTGATGGCATGAAGCGTAACTTGGAACAAAATCAATAAATATAAATAATAAAAATAATAAAAATTAAAAAGACGCCATAATAAATTTGTTTTTTTTTTTTTTTTTTTTTTTTTGTTGTTGTTGTGTGTGTTGTTTTCCAGTATTAAATTTTAATATGGATAAATATCAGGTAAATGAATACAATTATCTAAAAAGAAAGAAGATACTAAAACTATAACCAATAGAAAATTGAAAAACTTGGTGAAGGTACATTTTTTTTTTTTAACAAAAGGAACTAAATAAAAGGTTCAGTCATTTACAATACCATCTTGTTAGGAACCTATGGTATTGTTTATAAAGCTCAAAATCGTGAAACGAATGAAGTTGTTGCTTTAAAACGTATTCGCCTTGATAATGAAGAAGAAGGTGTAAGTAGAAATAAAGCCTTTTACTGTAATCGAATAACTTATATCCTTTATAATTTGTTAGGTACCTTGTACAGCCATTAGAGAGATTTCCTTATTAAAAGAATTGAAGCATCCCAACATTGTTCGACTTTATGATGTTTTACATACAGAAAAAAAGTTAACACTTGTCTTTGAGTACTTGGATTCGGATTTGAAAAAGTTTTTAGACTCTTATGGTGGAGATATTGATGTCATTACTTTAAAGGTACCTTGACCATCTCTCTCTCTCTCTATTATTTATTTATTTTTTATTTTTATTTTTTATTTTTGCTAATTTTATGATTTTATAACGTATATAGCAATTAATGTATCAATTACTTAAAGGTATTGCATTTTGTCATGCTCATAGGGTTTTGCACAGAGTAAGCATGAATGATTAGCATTTAGAGTTTTTATTGTCTAACTTTAAAAATATAGGATTTGAAACCTCAAAATTTATTGATCAACAAGGTGAATATCACTGTAAGAGAATATATATTTACATATAAATGGATAAACATGTATGTAAAGACATTTACATTTTTCTTTTTTTTTTTTTTTTTTTTTTTTGGTTATATATAGAAAGGAGAGTTAAAGTTGGGTGATTTTGGACTTGCAAGAGCATATGGTATTCCAGTTCGAAGTTATTCACATGAAGTAGTTACTTTATGGTATCGTGCTCCTGATGTATTAATGGGATCACGTCAATACTCTACATCAATTGACTTATGGTCTGCTGGTTGTATCTTTGCAGGTAAAAAAAAAAAAAAAAAAAAAAAAAAAGAGTAAACAAGAAATGAACCGTTTTTTTTTTTTTTTAAAAAACAATATGAATACATAGAAATGGCATCGGGTAGACCTTTATTTCCTGGTAGTTCAATCCCTGATCAATTACTAAAAATATTTAAAGTATTGGGCACACCTACAGAAGAAATCTGGCCTAAAGTATCTCAACTTCCTGAATATAAACGTGATTTTGAAATATTCCCAAAAATACAATTAGAAACTCTTTTACCTAAACTTGATCACCATGGTATTGATTTATTAAAACGTCTCTTAGAGTATCCACCTGAGAAACGTATTACAGCAAGTGATGCATTACAGCGTAAGTCAATGCTTTTTTATTAGCACTACTATCATTTTTTTTTTTTTTTTTTTACTCATTTAAATATTCTTTAGATCCTTACTTTGATGAACTGCGGAAGAAGGAGATGTCTAGTGACAAATAAAAAAAATAAAAAAAAGAGGTTTTTTTTTTTTCGTTCTTTATTTACGTATCATTGAATAAACATAATCTGCTATGGCCAAGGAAGATGTTAAACCTGGACTTTCAATACCAATTAACGAAAAAAAATTTTCATGTTCTTTTTCTTCTTTAATAATAAAATCTCTAAATGGTTCACCTGGTCCAGCAAGTTTAGGTCTTTTTATAAAAGTTAGATTATTTTTAAAATGTCATACGATGTGCACAGATATTATATATACCTTATACCAGAATAGTCTGGGTGAAGTTTCTCACCATTTAATGAAGGTAAATAATCATGAATAGCATGAATAAATGCATTCTTATTTTCATCTTGAGTAGGTATGCTATAATCGTAGGGGCTGTCTATATACTGAACATCTGGACCAAATTTAATACTTCCAGCTAAATCTAAAGTAAGATGAGTGCCAAGACCAGCAAGATTTTTTTCGGGACAAGGATAAATTAAATGATTAATTTTGAGCGGTTGATTATAAGCATAATAATGGCCTCTAGCATAATGTAATTTGTAAGCATTTGGTATCAGCATATTACTCACTTTATCAGCATGAAGACCGGCAGAATTAAATACGCGTTTTGCGAGTACAGTTGTATTTTCAGTTTCGGAAGGAGATGATATTTCTAATAGATAACCATTACCCTTGTCATGATGATGATAAGGTTGAATAGATTGAACTTGTGTACATAAGGCGATATCAACTCTTTGCTCTAAATAATCCATGAAAGCATGAGAATCGATGATACCAGTAGAAGGAGACACGAGTACAGAATGAGCATTAATTTCAGGTTCTTGTTGTTTTGCTTGTTCTTTATTGATGAAATAAGTTTCAATACCTAAACGCGTTGCTTTTGCATAAAGTGATTGTAAATACAAGTTTTGTTCTTCATTTTTTGCAACAATCCATTTTCCAATTCTTTTATGAGGAAGATTATTTTCTGATAATAAACGATATAGTTTTCTATTGCCTTCAATACAAAGTTTTGTTTTCAGACTATCTTCTGGATAATAAAGCCCGGCATGAATGACTTCACTATTACGAGAACTTAAAAAAAAAATGGATGATAAATAAAAAAAAAAAACAATGAATACAGAAAAAACTATTTTTATAAAACCTTGTTTCTTCACCGACACGCTTATTTTTTTCTATTACAAAAGTCGTTTCGTCTGGTTTACAGCGAGTTAGTTTCTCGCCAATAGCTAAACCTACAACACCTGCACCAATGACAATATTGTCTACAGTTAAATCAGGTGTTCTTAATGTTGACATTGTTCTTCGTAACCATCGCGACATCATGTTCGAGAAAGATCGATTATAATAAAGTTGAAACCCCTTTTTGTTTATACTGGTATAAATGCAAAAAAATAAAAATAAAAAGTTGTTTCAGTTACAAAATAATCGAATTATGATGTTATAGTTCAATCACCGAATTTTTTTAGCTTAGAAAAAAAAGAATATAAAAATAGTGATCATTATGCAAATTTCTTTTTTTTTTTTTTTATTCTGTATATAATTTTTATAAACAAAAATGGTAAACGTAGGTATTAATGGTTTTGGCCGTATTGGTCGTATTGTTCTTCGTGCTTCTCAAGGTCGTTCGGAAGTCAAGATTGTAGCTATCAATGATCCTTTTATTCCTCTTGAATATATGGCATACATGTTAAAATATGATTCTGTTCATGGTCGTTTTGATGGTACAGTTGAAGTCAAGGATAACAAACTTGTAGTCAATGGTCAACCTATTGCAGTCTCTACTGAACGTGATCCATCTCAAATTCCTTGGGGTGAACATGGTGCTGATTACATTGTTGAATCCACTGGTGTCTTTACTAAAATTGAAGGTGCCTCTGCTCATCTTAAGGGTGGTGCTAAAAAGGTCATCATCTCTGCTCCTTCTGCTGATGCTCCCATGTTTGTTTGTGGCGTCAATTTAGATGAATACAAGTCTGAATACAATATTATCTCAAACGCCTCATGTACTACAAACTGTCTTGCTCCTCTTGCTAAAGTCATTCATGATAACTTTGGTATTGCTGAAGGTTTAATGACTACTGTTCATGCTACCACTGCTACTCAAAAGACAGTCGATGGTCCTTCTAATAAAGATTGGAGAGGTGGTCGTGGTGCAGGCTCTAACATCATTCCTTCTTCTACTGGTGCTGCTAAGGCTGTTGGTAAAGTTATTCCTGCTCTTAATGGTAAATTAACTGGTATGGCTTTCCGTGTTCCTACACCTGATGTATCTGTTGTCGATCTTACAGTCAACCTTGAAAAGGAAGCTAGTTATGATGAAATTAAGGCTGTTATCAAGAAGGCATCTGAAACTACCATGAAGGGTATTCTTGGTTATACTGAAGATAGTGTTGTCTCTACTGACTTTGTTGGTGAAAAGCATTCTTCTGTATTTGATGCTACTGCTGGTATTCAACTCTCTCCTAAATTTGTCAAGCTTATCGCTTGGTACGATAATGAATTTGGTTATTCTAACCGTGTTGTTGACCTCTTGATTCATGCTGCTAAGGTTGATGGTGCTCTTTAAAAAATTTCAAAAAAAAAAATCATTCATATTATAATCCCTTTACATATTTTACCCTTTTTTTTTAAATAAAAAAAAATGAGTCCAAAATCATCATTCTTTCTTTTTTTTTTTAATTTTTTAATATAAAAAAAAAAGGTCCGTTTAGAACCATGACAGAAAATGCAGATAGAACAAGAGCTCTGAAAGCAGAAAAACAAGTAGAGAGATTAGAAAGAGAACTTGATCTTATAAAATCCCGGCACAAGGTAATAACAACTTTTCTCTCTCTCTTTCAGTTATTTATGCAAAACATAGAGACCAGTAACCAGTGCATCGAGTTCAGACAAGATGACGTTTCAATTATCTGAGCAAGTTAAGGACTTGAAGTTTCAATTAAAGCATCAATCAGCGGAATATACCAAACTACAAGAAACTTCAACTTCAAAAACAGGTACAATTATTTACCCCTTTTTTTTTTAAACATGTTGAAATTTATTTTATTTTATTTTTATTTTTAATTTCATAAGCTGAATATGAGGAAAAGTTAAAACGAATGAGAGGTAATAGAATAGAGAAAGTGAAATGAAACAAAAACTTAAATCAGATTGGAATAGAGATTTTTGGTCAGGCTTCAAAAAATATTGATGGGTATCGTGCTAGTATTGCTTCTAAAGATGTCGAGATTGAAAAGTTGAGGAATGAATTAGAAGAAGTTCAAGTACGAGAACAGTCTTTTCAATCCAGTTCAGAGACACTACAGTGTATGTTTATTTGATTTTTTTCTATACATTTATATACGCTGATACTTTTTATAACATAATGTAGTGACTATAGAGAAATTAAATACAGAGATTACAAGCCAGAAAACGTTTTATGGATCTGAAATTAAACGACTGGTAAAAAAAAATAGGTTAAAGTATGTAAAAGCAACACAGACAAGTAATAACTGTATTATAGGAATCAAAAAATAGACAACTCTCAACCCAATTGGAACAAACAAAACATGATTATGAACAATATAAAAAGAGAGCACACATATTATTTCAAAAGAATAAAGAACAAAGATCTGATGTGAGTCGAATCAATGAGTTGGAAGAACTTGTATCACAATTAACATCACAAAAAACGTAAATTTATTTTTCACTTGTCTAATTTTGATATTATATTCACAATGATTATATAATAGTAAGTATGAAGTAGAACAGGCAGAGAAGGCAGAACATCAATTGTTATTGGAACATGATATTCGAAAAGCATTAGATCGTATTTATGAATTAGAAAGTAGTTTAACGAGCAAGGAAAAATTGATTACGGACATAAACCGAGAAAAAAAGGAATTGGAAACAAGTAAGTTTATATATATATATATATATATATATAATGTTAATATAAGTTGACCTTTTTTTTATAATGCATAGAATTACAGTCTACTTTATCAACGTATGAAAAGACTTCAAGTCAGTTGGAACAATTAAAGACAAAAGAAGATATGAGACAAGGTTATGTTGAATTAGAGATGCGTATACATGAACTAGAACAAACGAACGCGTCAATGTATGAAGAGTTGAAATTAAAAGACAACGAGATTGAGAAATTAATTATATCAACTCCTACATCGCCACCTACTGAAGAAGAACAAGTAAATAATATTGAACCACTTTTAAAAGAAGATGATAATAATAATAATAATAATAATATGGATGTCTATGGTTAGTTAAAAAGATATATTTTATATTTATTTTATCACTTAATTATTATTTTAGCTTCTATGAGTTCTTTACTGTCTCCACTTGTGTCACAACATCAACAGAAACCGGATGAAAGGATTGGTTTAGAAAAGCAAGTACAACGTCTAAGTGAAATGTTGCATGAAACTCAGGATGAAGTCAATGCATTAAAGAGTCAAGAAAAGGTAAATGCGACGTCATTCTTTCCTTTTTATTTTGTACTAAAACTATTCAATTTTAATAAGATTTTAAAAGACGAACTAAGGTAAAAAAAAAACTCTTTGTATTTTATTCCGTGACTCATTAAAAAAAAAAAAAAATAGAAAAATTGATGCTGTTGAAAAGAGACAAGATATGAATGTCGAATATTTAAAGAATGTCTTGATCAAGTTTCTTATGTCAGAGAATAAACAGGTATTATCTGTAGAATGACATGATTGTTGTTGTGTTATGACTCTAACTAGTATAAATATAGGCTATGGTGCCTATTATTGCCAAATTATTATGTTTGGATAAAACCGAAACAAACAAAATGATGGAAAGCTGCATTTAAAGTTAGACTTCCGCACTAAAATAAAAAAAAGGCCCGTTTTTCCCTTTTTCTTTTTTCTTTCTTCTTTCTTCTTTACTACAATATAATATTTCATAAATCATGAGTGGATTCCCCCAAAACCAATACTTTTACATTAAATCCCGTAATAGCGATTCCGTTATGGACGTTTATATGGGTGAAACTACTGTAAGTTAATAATAAAAAAAAGGAGACACACACTTTTAAAAGTACGCGTCGTTAAAATTTAAATTATATTATAGGTTGACTCCAACGTCATTATTTGGCCTCAAGTAAGTTTTTATCATTTATTTTAAACTGCAAAAGTAGTTAAAAAAAATTATATTTTCCATTGATTAGAAAGATACTGATGATAATGATAATCAACTCTGGCGTTCTGAAGATGGTTTCTTGATCAATAAGAAGTCTAATTTAGGTAAGTACATGCATTTCCTTTCTAAACTACTTGACCGAGATTTTACTTGCCTCTTTACTTGCCTTTTTACCTGCCTTTTTTACTTGCCTTTTTACTTGTCTTTTTACCTGCCTTTTTACCTGCCTTTTTACTTGTCTTTTTACCTGCCTTTTTACTTGCCTTTTTACTTGCCTTTTTACTTGCCTTTTTACTTGCCTTTTTACTTGCCTTTTTACTTGCCTTTTTACATGTCTTTTTACTTACCTTTTTTATTTTTACATCAGTTATGGATATTCGTGGTGGTGACCTTCAATCAGATAAACCAATTGTTCAATATGATCGTAAATTAACCATGTAAGTGTGTGTATTGTTTCTTTTTCTTTTTAGCCTAATGACTATAGTTACTTTTAAAAAAAAAGGGCACATAACCAAAGATTTGGTTATCGTGATGGTTATATCTACTGTTTAGCTGATCCTCGTCTTGTCTTGGATATCAAAGTAAGTATTTGTTTTATTTTGTATTTATCAATACTAATTTTTCAAAAAAGGGTGGTGGAAGTAAAGAAGGTACCAAGATTATCTTGTATAAGCGTAAAGATACTGAAAATGAAAATCAACAATGGGATCTTATTCCTGTCGGTGTTCAACAAGGAAGTCATGTTCCTTACTATCCTCCACCTGCTGGTATGGGAGGCTATGGTTATGGTGCTCCCGATAACTAAAAACAATATTTCCTTTTTTTACCCTATCCATACGTGTTGAATAAAAATTAACTTTTCCAACCTGTACTTATTTGTATCAAACAACTTGAAAGAGCGTGTTCTGTAAAATTAATACTATACCCCGAACATCAGTTAAGTTGTATCATATCAGCTTTTTCGATTACTTTACGTCTGAGTCTGTACAAAACTTCTGGCTGTCTTGCGTAAAATAAATTAATTCTGCATTAAAGCCCATGAAGTAAAGTCCAGCAAGGTTCAAATGATATCACCAGTTCCACGATAAAATGTAAAAATTTCAAGTAGATAGGCTTAGTTGTTGCAAGCAATAAAAAATTGGTTACAAGCTCAAAATGCACCTTTATGTGATACGAAACTCCTACCATTCATATACTTGTTGATTATCATATATTCTTGGGCTTTATAGCATTTTATGTACCGTTGCCAGCCACCAAATCAGTCAATATTAGCACGTTAAAGAATTGACTGGTGGCAACACACACAAAGAAAAAAAAAAAAAAAAAAAAAAGTGCGTTTTCACACTCCGTTAAAAAAAAAGTGATATATAGTCTTTCTCTAAATGTATCCCTTTTACTTTACTTTTGCTTTACTTTTTTACTTTTTTTAAAAAAAAAATGAATAAAAATATCACTTTACCACCTATTAAACATGTATTCCAAGAACTATTCAATACAAATGTACAATGTAAGTAGGACTTATGAGTAGAAGATGCCTCAGTATATTAACTATTAGTATAGCCAAACATTGTTCACTTGCATCAGGTACAAAGGAAACTGAACCAAGTAGACCACACGTTGTAAATACACCATGTTATTATTGTCCTCCTTCTTGTTGTACACAGAAGCCTGTAAATATACGTTTTAGTAATGGTGATAGTCATGGTGGAGGAGGTGGAGGCCATCGTCGAGCAGTATCTGCTTCTACAGAAATGGTAAATTATCAAGAACCAATGCAGCATGCCCGGCCACATTTTCAAGAACAGAACATACCTTATCGCAGGGCAAGGGCACATACGACAGCAGGTTACCCACCCACCATGCTGTTTGAACCTCACGTGTACAACAATGACAACAACAATCAACAAACAAACGATTTTCAAACGATATTGATACGCTCTGAACATTCAAAACCACCAGCTATAACAAATCACAGATATCATTGTCAATATTGTCGTAAATCATTCTCAAGACCCTCTTCTTTAAGAATACATATCTATTCTCATACAGGTGAAAAGCCATTCAAGTGTCATCATCAAGGTTGCGGAAGGAGTTTTAGTGTACATAGTAATATGCGTCGGCATTTACGTGTTCATTATTATCCTCAACAGCAACAACAACATAACAGTATGCGGCTACCTATTGTACCAACGAAGAGTTACGATGAGATGATGAGAAGCGACTATTGTATCACGAAACCATTGCATACATAAATATTTATCATCACTAAAAAACAAAAAAAAAAGCACATCACTTATCGTGTTGTACACTACTTGCATATGTATGTATATATATATATATATATTACTTCTATATATATTATATAGTCCTTTTCTTTCCTCCCTTTTTTCTATATAAGTTAATCCTATAATATTATTCATGAAGCGTATGTATCAAATAATTGACAAAGTCGTTTCAATAAAATATATATATATTTTTTACGCCACATTGTATAAATTAAAACACAAAGATGTACTTTTTGTTTATATCTGATCATGCTGATCCTTAAAAACAAATAAACAACAATAAAAGAAGAAAATAAAAACGATCATCATTTATGCATTAGATTCGGGGCTAGATATTAGATTATATATTATGGAAAATAGGAGAACAAAAAATGGTTCAATATATAATAAACTGTGGCGGCTATATAGCCTAGACATTTCCTTTTTATGAAACGTGTACCTTGAATATCAATTTGAGGAGAAAAATAGAAAAAGTTTTAATAGAAACTCGTACCTTTTATGCATATTATTTTTTGCTATTGAATAGATAAACACATACCTTTAGTAATTAGGTTATATCATCAACAGCGCAGTAATTAAAGTATAGACCGTGTAAAATATATATATATATGGCTATATAGATATATTTACATATATGAAACTAAGATAAACCGATGTAAATTGTCTTTTTAATCTTAGCCTCTATAAAGATCTACAATAGATAAATGAGTTTGAACTATACAAATAACATGTATATTTATGTAACCACCTAATTTCCCCCAAAGAACAAATGGCTGATTAATCTCAAATAGAACATGTAAGAAAAGAGTCTTTTTACTAAAAAAAAAAATATTTATTATTATATGATAATTAATGTTTGCAAGTACAAACCAATATAAACTTATAAAAGGAAATTAACGTACTTGGCAGCAATCATCACAAACAAGCCAAAATATTAATAAAGTATATATAAAAAAAAAAAAGAGCACATTTGAATTCACCTGATCGATTATCGTTGCATTTTTTACCTGTAAAAAAAAATATAATCTGTTTCGTTTTACGCAAGATTCTAAATCGTTTATTTTTGTTTTTGTTTTGTTAATAGTTTAATAACTTTCTTTTAGAAATGACATAAATAAACCATTATTTGTTTCATCTTAAACATTCTCGAATATCGTGTGTGTGTGTGTGTAATAGAATGTCAAATGGTTCCTTTATTTCTAGAAAGACGACGATGTTGATCCCACAAATAGTCGTGGGAAACGCCATATTAGTACGAATGGATTTATACTTCCTATATATCCATGTCAATATAAAATACGTTGTGCCGTTAATAAGAATTTATACAAGAAAGATCAACATCTGCAACTGTACATACAAATACATCATGTAACGCATATGTAATATGCATTTAATATTTATCAAAAGGGACAAATGCCTCTAAAATTCTACCAACCTAACGAAAACGTAAAAAAAAAAAAAAAAAAAAAAAAAAAAAAAAAAGGGAGTGAAAAAAAAAAACGATGCTATTTACGCCGGGATAAAACATAAAGTGTTAATTACACATGCTTTATTATGATATAAACATCGTACACTTTTTGGTACTGTTAGCGATCCCATTTCCCAATTCAACTGCTGATGAGTACGTCTGATTTCATTTTTCCAATCATAATTTGGTCTCAAAAAAAAAAAAAAAAAAAAAAAAAAGGATACGTTAAAGTTTTAAAAAAAGTCGAAAAAAATATGCAAAGTCTATTGACATTTTCAATATAAAGCTCTTTAAATTTGTTGACAAATTTTACTTTTTTTTTTTTTTTTTTTTTCTGTTCTGACAAAATTAGGTAAAGCTAATAATAAAAAAAAAATATCTGTAGGCAGTTGCAGAAATCAACAAACATCTGTTGGTTTCTTTTTTTTTTTGCCATCGTTTTTAGTGCATTACAGGTCTTTCACGGTTGTGTAGATCCTGCCGTTGGGTCGTACGAGAATCGAAATTAAAGCTGTTGCATCTTTTTCTTCTTTCGTTACATTAAATGCTGCTTTGTTGTACAAAAAAATGTGATCTTTGTGAAGAATGGATAAAGAGATGGCTATATTTAAACCATTTTTGTATTTTTTGGTCGTCATTTGATAAAGTCTTGACTGGCTAATGATAATTTATTCTTCAATTGGATAAAAAACTTATTGATCATTAGTCTTATAGTAAACGATATTACTTTTTTTGTTTTGTTTTTGGCGTTTTCTAGTTACTAATAACTCATGTAAAGATAAAATTTAAGGAAAAATATCTTCCATAAAATCTCAGCGATAGAAAACAAAAAACCTCCCCTTTTTCCAAAGGATAATTAATTTTGGTCAATTGCGCTACAATTAAATGTTAGATGTTTCTATAAACACCTGCACTTATCATTACATACAGGCCAATAATCGCGTAATGTCTTTTACTGACATTTGTCTTTAGCCTTCTATTGAATACAAGGTTTTTCGACAAAGACACTCTAACGCTAATTGAAAAGTAAGCAAAACAAATATATAATGGTATTTGGTTAAATATAATAAATCAAGTTCTTTCCATTTTGATTGATAAAATATCTTGAAATACTTGTAATCCAATAATAGTGTAACTAGCTTTCATATTCTTTTTTTTTAAAAAAAAAATGTATCAGTTAACGCTTTGTCACTAGCCATTAGGTCTCAAAATATATGTACATACATTCGAATTATTGAAAATAATTAAGTTAATGCGCAACACTAAAGACTCATTTACTTTTCAATGATAGAAGACCACTTCCGTTAGAAAAAGGATATAAAGAAAGATGCTATATACAAATGTTGAAAATTGAATGAGAGACTTAAGTAAACGACTAAATTACAAACCATATATTATGCTTGAAGCTTGTACTAGTAATAAATAAAAACTCATTGAAATTCTTGATATCAATATATTTTCTACTTCGGTTATTACTTTGAAAATGTATTAAAAACAGGAATTGGTGTATAACATTTTAAAATAATTTGTACATTCACTTACAAAGGAAATACAGTACACATAAATCAGATTTGGGAAAAACAGATGTACTATTGATAAAGAGTGATATAAATTTATGTTTGTGATCATAAAGAAGACATTTGTTTTTTTTAAAAAAAAAACAGGTGGCTGTAACAGGGAGAGTTTAACAGGTTTTTGGTTTGTTATAGTGTCACAAGCGGATCCTTTGGTTGATCTCCATAAGCTTGTAACACTTTACTATTAGATATACAACAGTGACAGTAGCGCACGTTTTAAACTCAATTTATCTGTCTCTGTTAAATAGACAGTAAAAAGATGATATCGACTTCAAAACAGTATGAAAAACAACTGCTATGGAATATTAGAGTGACAAGAGAAACTTTATTGGTATATCGGGATGCGGGTTCTGGAACCACGTTCCTGGTACACAAAACGCGGTGTCATTTTCAGTACATCATCACCATGTGATGGTTTTTGGTACAATAAGCCTGAACTTGTATTTCCTTTATTCTATTTTCTTTCTAAACAAATACTTTGCTTGCCCTGATATATATATATATATATGTGTGTGTATGTGTGCTCTACAGCTAACTCGAATATAAATACTGTGATCGAATTCACCTTTATTTAATGTAAACGGATATTATATTTGGAGTTTAAATCAAAACTAATCTTTTTTTAACAGTGTCAACGAATCATAAAACAAACCTGTTTTTTGAGCTCTGTGTACAATGGTCGGAAAGTTTGTCTTGAGATCCAAAACCTTATTTGTATAAATGGTTAGTTTGATACAAAAAGAAAGTTAGAAAGTACAGAAATGGGAATTTTTTACACGATAAGACTCAAAACTAACACAAAAAAAAAAGATTTTTCGCACAATCAAACAAGAAGCTATAAACACTTGAGCCACAATAAAAATCTCATACATGTTAGACACAACAGTTTTAAAGTAAAGGAAATCTCTGCTTCACTGTTTAACAGGGTGGACTGACCAATACATAGCTATTCATTTCGATCTACAAAGTAATGTTTAATTGCAAAGTAATAGATTTTGTAAAACGCTCGGACTGTATTATCTATTGTTTTAAGATGAAACATGGTCATTTCCAAATAAAAAACGCCGATTTATCATTAGTTTATTAATCATCTTGGGTCATATGCTTATGTTCTAAGTTTGTAGGTTTACGATACATGTAGAATTGGAAAAAGATCTATTTAAGTATATATATATGTATAAATTATTAGTACATTAAAAAATTTATCGATATAAAGATTATGTATACTTACAGTAAAGTCAAAGAAAAGAGTACCACCACTTCCTAAAAGCCAAGGGTAATTAATCAAAAGATAAGTGGGCTCAACTGATTCAAGAACAATACTCTACGGGGTTGAAATTAATATATAAATTTGATAAAGGAGTACATAATATATGTATATTTATATATATATATACTTTTAGCCACTTACAATACAATATGTGAGATTACCAACTACGCTAAAGATAAACATAACAAGAGAAAGTCCTTGCACACTTTCATTTCTAAAATTTTGCATGATTTGGGGTATACGACTAACACAGTAAAGAATTGCACTTCCCCAACCAAACAATTGAGGAATTAAATGTAATTGTGACAGATCGATTTCTTGACCTGGGCGGAAAAAGTAAAAAGCGGATCCACCAAATAATACGATCCAAAACATGATACTCGTAATAAAAAATACTCGAACAAGGAGACGCGTATTAGAATTCTTTGGTTTGGTGTGTAATAAACCAGTAGTTTCGTTTGCAATTTCTTCATATGAAGTTACTACTACTGCTTCTTCTATATGGCGTTTTATACCATATTTACGATAATAGAACACTTGTCCCATTAAGATACAATCTGCCATAAGATAATAGAGTGCAAGCAATAACTAGATATAAATAAATGAGTCACTCCGACAAAAAAGATTTATAGCTATGTGTGTTACCATAGTAAATAATAAATGCTGTAAAATGACACCAAACAAGTTCAGGATATCTCCAAAGATCCATAATGTAAGAAATGTTACAGAAACACCTTCCGTATCTTTTAATTTGTAATTCTCATAAAATTGTCTAAAAATGATAATAATAAACTTAAGTTGACCAAGCACTTGGACTATGAAAAAAGAAAACGATAACAATAAACTTAAATAAACTTACGGTGTAAACACGACAATCCAACAACCAATACTGAAATAACCAAACAGTTTAGCGAGTAACTCACTATCAACCATTATATAATTTTGACAAGAAAGAAAGAAAAAAAAAAGAAAAAGAAAAAAGTACGATGAAAAAAAAAAAAAAAAAAAAAAGGTTTTTTATTGTGTATTACATCGTTCGTTCAAACTCCACTCAGCTTTTTTAGACTTTTTCTTGTACTTGTCAATGAAGCGAACTTGATTTTTATTTAACGCACCTCTCCTATATTTCCTTATGTAAGTTATTGCATCCTTAAACGAAAATAGCTTAGTTTATTAACTTTAATAGTTGGTTAGTACGCAGTTACTTACCAAGGGATCCATCCCATCCTCAATTAAAGAAATGGCTATTAAAACCTAAAGAGTTGATGAATCAGAAAAAGAAAAAAATTGACATCAATGTATATATATATATATATATATATTTTACTTTACAGGCGCTCTTCCAATACCAGCAATACAATGAACACCAATAGTTGTTTGATTCTGTCTAGTCTTTTCTGCTAGACTTAACCAACTTTCAATAGCCTCCTTACTTGGAACTCCACCATCTTCAAACCGAATATCGTCAGAAACTTTTATTCCTGTATTTTTTTCTAATTCCTGCGCATCATATTCATTGTCTGTATTATTATTTTGAGAAGGTCGATGGCAAATTCTTATTAAGTCAGAAACGTTTTCCTTTTTAAAAACGTCGATATACTTGGGTAAAGTAGTTTGCGTAGGTGCGTCCAGTAGTAGAAACTTTTGATTAGTATTAGGTGACTTTATTACGGATATCATTTAAAAAAAAAAGGAAAAAAAAAAAAAAAAAAAAAAAAAAAAAAAAAAAAAAAAAAAAAAAAGAGAAAAAGAGAGATAGAAGTAAACTCGCTTTAATCACGCCAAATTGATTTTAAGGCAAATTTATTTTGTAAACATAAAAGTAGTCGATCAAAACCATTTTAAAATTAACGTCACCAAATGCTCAACAAGCTCTGACCTATTCCCTTCTTGGCCTTTTCTCGTATAATCTTCAATGTTTTTAATGGACTTTGATTTCTTTATCATGTATATTCAAATCATCAAATCCTCTAATCTTTCGAAAGTTTTATTTTCCAAATACAATCGTTTGCATGTCACTGATAACTTTCGTTTGTGATTATCTTTCTTATATTTATAGTCCAAGTAATTGTAGTCGCATTTTTATAAGGCTCAAATTTCTTTGTATCTGTGTAACATTTCTCAATCTGTATGCTGCAGAAAACAGATTTGTGACGCTAAAAGCTTTCTTCAAACAATAGGGAATTCATGTTATAAAGTTATAAATATATGGTTAAAGTGAGCTATGATTATTTTTTATTTAAAATCACATTGGTTTTTTCTCATCATACAACTTTTACCCTCTAAAAATTACCGTTTACTTTGAGCTTAGGCATTTATTCACCTGTCCAATTTCAGTCGAATTTTTAATGCTAGCGTATTCCTTTATTTTCCAATGGTTTTTTTACGACCTTTACTTCTTCCGCTTCGCCTTCTTCTTGCAAATAAGACCTATAATCAAATCAGTATCATCATACATTCCAGAATTTTAGGAAACTTACGGTGAAAATGTATATACTTTTAGTTGACGAATATGTGTATCTCGACCATTTGAATGTGTATTCAATATAGCTATCTGTAATCGAAATACTCGAAATGCTTCGCCATCACTGAAATATTTTAGATAAATTATGTTAAAAAGAACATACATACTTACTTTTTTGAAGTGATGTCTGCGTTCAACCAGCCCACAAACTCTGGTTCGCACTCAACTGTCATAATTTCCTATACCCTTTTCTATTAGATACGTACTATATTTTTCAAATTGTTACTTCTTTACATAAAGATCGCGCGTTGTTGTTCCACCACGTATAGCAATAGTTTTTGGTGTATAACTTTCGTCTTGAAAATAATCAATAAACAAAGATACTTGACTTATAAATGTAGCTTGATGAAATATCAGATCAATTGTATGATTCTTGCTAGGATTAGGACAATCTGATTGCCAATATGTCAAAGCATTGTTGTCACGCAACTTGTCAGGTCCCCAATCTGGTCGAAATGAAGAAACGCTCCAAATAGCTGCATGTTCTCCTATCTCACGTCCTCCCATCTCAACTTGTTCACGCGTTGGATGTGTGTCCTCGTATATCTGATTCGCTATACTCTCTAACTGTGCATCATCAACTTTTGATTCATCGACTTCCTCATTATTTTCTTCTGGTGAATGGACATCGCTATCGCCAAAGCCTGAAGTAGGCGGCCGAAACATTTCGAGTTCTTCCTGCTCTTCCTCCTCTTCTCCATAATTTAGGGAGTAGGGAGGTGAACTTTCACGCTCGAATTCGTCCATTGACTAAAAAAATATATATAGTAAACAAAGAAACATTTTTATCTGCAAAGAAATTTATTTTCTTTTAACATACTTTCGTAATCAACTAATATACGAAAGTTTATAATAAATAAAAAAAAAATCAGTGGCCTATTGAATTATCAAAGTAAATTTGATAATATAGCTCATTAAGACATATAGTCTCCCCATCCATCTCCAAATGGTTTACAATAGTTATTACTATGACACCACTTCTCATGCAATAACCGAGCAGCGTTTTTTCCGGCCATAGTTTGAGTTTCCATAGTCTAAATAAAAAGGTTAGAAACTAATCTAGTTCAATAAAAAGGATGAATAAACTCACAGAAATAAAATTTTCGAATCCTCCTGTATAAACAATTCCAAATTCATCTTGTTCATCTGCTTTAAGTATAAATGAAGGGAAATTCATATCACTGACCGGATGAAGTTTAGGAAAAGCCTTCCATTCTTTATGATATGTCCAAGTTCTACTATAAAACAATTGATCTAATAGTTCTTCTTTAAGTTTGTTTGGCGAAAAAATCTTTATAACCGTTTCGCCATCTTCTAATACACGATGAACCGAAAATGTTTCAAAAGGAGCCTTTCCGTTTGGAAAATGTTCGTCTAAAAAAAGATAGTTAAAAAATCATTAGATCATACATAGTAGATGTAAATATTTATATTGTACCTAACGGTTGCCCTGCCGTAACTATAAAAGTAGGTACGTTTTCAATATAACTTCTTTTGAAATAAGTAGGATTCGCATGCCCTGCAACAAGTGTAACATGAACTGTACGATAATCTCTTTGATGTTGTTTTGTAGGAAAAGGGAATTGAATGTCGGTAAATTCTAAAGGCGCAGCCAAAACAACCTCGTCAAACAATTGGAATTTGCCATCCTGTGTCTGTACAATATACTTATATATGTGATTACCCAATGAATCGATTTCAGTAATTTCATCAATAGCAGTGACTTTCGAATTTAATTGAACATTTGTTTTTGATCGAATAGCAAACTCTTCAAAAATTCTGAAATTTCCTTCTTTCACCGCCCATGTTCCATGGCTCGCTTCCATTGAAACCATCACTGCAAAAGCATGGAGTGCGTTGAGATTTTGACAATAGTTTCCTCTTGTGGCGCTTTGCAACAATTCATTTGAGAAACGTTCATCAATACCAAGTTCTCTCAAGTAATCAGAGGCAGTTCGATCAAATAAGTCTTCAAATCCCAGAGTATCGATTACCTCTGCAATATTTTCAAACACATAATCCATATCATATAATTTCATAAATTTTTCAACGATTTCTTTTTGTTTTTTTTGAAACTATTTTTTTTTTTTTTTAGTTACTATAGTTACTATTTAAAATATATCTGTTATCTTACTTTCATAGGTGTAAGTCCGTATCTCCAAATCATTTTTACAGTATCCCAGTAGCTTCCTGTTTCTTCAAAAACAAATTCTTTACCGTCCCAAACACCGAGTCCTCCTCTTTTGCTTTCAATTCCTGTTAATCGCGTTAATTCCAGCCCAAATTTTTCTGATGCCGTCATAAGATTTTTATTAGCCTCTACGAATATTGAAGCCCCTAATTCAATTGTACCAAGCGACGCGTTCCCTTTGATATCCACTGTAGTACTACGACCACCAATGTAATTACTTTGTTCAAAGATTGTGCTAACCACTTGAATGTAACCATCAGAAGGAAAAACATTGCTCAACCAAAAAGCAGTAGAAGTTCCTGAGGCTCCTCCACCTTGAAACGTTGTTGTTAACTTTCGTTATTATTATTTATTTATTTATTAGAAAAAAGGAGTGTAAGCTTACCGATAATAGCAACCGATTTAGTTCTGCGTACATTCTGATCATGTAAAACATGTTGATTAATTTCTCCACAAACTACGCTAAGAGCTAAAAGTGGCAGACCTCCTACTAGCAATAAACTCTTCATTTTATATTCGTATGTTTGTAAAGAAGAAGTACAACAATTGTTTTTAAATTTTACAGTCGGATTTTATAACTAGCAAAATAACAAACAAATTATGCAAAATTCGGTAAAAGGAACGTGTAATCTGTGTAACTCAGTCACATCATCATCACAAACAACAAGATATTGAGATAAAATAAAAAAGTAATTTAATGTTTTGTTTTACTCTTTAAACATTGTTAAAATAAAGACAAAAGTCATTTCTCACTATTCTCTTAAGAAGTTTATAATGAGGCCTACGAATTCCTCAATAACAATGTTTTCAGCGTTTTGAAAGCACGTGTATGTCACGTGTATGTCACGTGACTACTTTTATAGTATTAAATATATATAAGTCTTTATTTAAAAAGGCATGAATCGGGTTTTTGGTGAAGTGGTATCATTCTCGCTTTGGGTGCGAGAGGCCCCGGGTTCAAACCCCGGAAGACCCCATCTTTTGCAATTTTTTGCTATGATAAAAGGAATCTTAAAAACTCTGGTTTTTTGAATGAGAAAGATACATTTTTGTAAAAATATAAACAGAACTCTTTTTATTATTGTCAGCGTCTGAGGTGTACTTAGTTCTTAGTTTTATGATAAAAGTATCTAATGTTATTTTTGGGTGAAAGAGAGATTACTTTTTATTTATTGACAATAGAATATTATTTATATTAATTTTAAGTGGTACAAAGAAGGAACTTGATTTTGACTAAAAAGAATAGTGACAATACTCCCCTCCCAACTTGTAGTGTGATGTCCATAGTTTTTTTTTTTTTTTTTTTTTTTTTTTTTTTTTTTTTTTTTTTTTTTTTTTTTTTTTTTTTTTTTTTTTTTTTATTCTTTTGCTCTAGCTGCACGAGGTATATACCACGATTTATCTATTTTGGAACCATCATATTTCACTGGAACCAACCTATCTGTATGTACCCACGAAGAATAAACTTTTCCATCGACTTCTTTCAATTGATATGTATTATAGTCTAAGTTTCGTTTTAACACTATATAGGGCCCCATCCAGTTAAACTCTAAGCCTTTCTTTGATTCATGCCTTAATAATACATAATCATTAACTTGAAAAGTTTGAGTTGGTTTGCCTTTCATAGCACTATCCCATCTTTCTTTGTCTTTACTTGACTGTATTTTCATTCTATTCTCTGCTAGATGTCGTTGTTCTCGGAGTTTTCTTAGATGGGTAAGCGCATCTTCAGCAATCAATTCAGGATCTTCTTCTGTGTGTGGATCCAAAAAGGGGCGAAGAATATCACCTGGAATAACTGGATCGACACCATAAACCATGTAAAAGGGGCTTAGTCCTGTAGTATGATGTTTTCTTACACGACATGCAAAGAGAGCAGTTTCAACAAATTCGTCCCAACTATGAGTGTCGCCTTTAACGTATTTAATTATCATGTGTTTAAAGGTTTGATTTAATCTTTCACACTTAGAGTTAGTTCTTGGGTGGAAGGCACTAGTGAATATATGATTCGCTTTGATTTTCTGCATGTATTGTTTTAGTATTTTTGACATGAAGTTAGCACCGCGATCAGAGACGAGTTCAGTGGGACAACCAAAACGCATGACTATTTCTTCATATAAGAATTTCACAATCTCAGGAGCTGTTGCATCATTTAAAGGACGAGCAATTGGCCAATTTGTATTATAATCTACAGCCATGATAATCCATTTTTTACCAGTATCAGTAGTTGGTAAAATCCCAATAAAATCAATATGCCATCTTGAAAATGGAGGAGGAATCTCAAGTGGTTTCATGGGGGCATGATGTACATTTTTGTCTTTCCGGGCGTGTAATTGACATTCAGGGCATTGTGCTAACCAATTTTTGATGTCTTGATTCATTTGTGGCCACCAGAATCGGGATTTCATTAGATATTCAATTGTAGTTGTTCCTTGGTGACCAAATCCGCGATGAAAGTCTTCAACTAAATCTGCTCGTCGTTTGAAAGGTATAAATTTAGTCCATACATCAGAAGTTTTATTTAACTTTTTCCAAATATGATTATCTTTCATTTTGAAATTTTGTTGTTGTTGAATTAGTTTCTTTTTCCATTCTTCGGGCCATTGCTCTATCGATTTAAAGTAATAAAGAGGCCAATCTTTAATAATATCAGATGGTTCAGTTTCAGGTTTTGTCTTTAATACAGCAGTAGCGCAAGTCTCGTAGGATTTATACAGATATTTAGGTTCAATAGATTTAATAGCAGCTTCACAATTTGGACCATCACGTCTACTAAGAAGATCTGGAATAATATTATCAGTACCTTTTTTATAAATTATTTTAGGGCTATATAAACTAAGTTCAGACATCCATCTGACCAATCTCGGTGATATTTTTGAAGTATCATTATAATATTTTAAAGGAAGGTGATCGGTATATATTTCATATTTGTTACCATCAATAAAACATCTCCATATACGTAGTGCATTTAAAATACTTAGGAGTTCTCTTTCTTGTGCAGGGTAGTTTCGTTCTTCTTTACTCAGTTTACGGGATTCATAAGCGACAGGTTTCCAAATTCCATTGCCTATAGTTTCTTCTTGTAATAGCACTGCACCAAGACCTGTATCGGAGGCATCACATTCAATCCGGAAATCTTTTGACATATCAGGTGTAAGCAAAACAGGAGCAGAAGTCAGAAGAGCCTTTAATTGTACAAAAGCCTTTTCACATTCCGAAGTCCAACTAATATCGCGTTTTTTGTAACCTGAACCTCTAGTTAAATCAGTTATAGGGGCAGCTATAGTTGAAAATGCAGGCACAAATTGTTTGTAATATTGACAGAGACCAATAAATTTTCGGACTTCTTGGACATTTGTAGGTCGTGGCCAGTCATTAATAGCACTTACTTTCTTTGCAGATGGAAGGATACCTTGTCCAGCAATTAGATCATATCCTAAAAATGTGAGTCTTTTTTGATTGAATTTACATTTCTTTTTATTGACGATCAAATTTGCTTTTTCCAGTTTTTGTAATACCATATGTATATGCTTTTTATGTAACTCAACATCATTACCTTTCGTAAATATGAGAATATCATCAATGTATACAATACATATTTTGTCAATGAGTTCACGTAATTCAGTGTTCACCATGTTCATAAATTGTCTACCACTGTTTTTTAAACCAAATGGAATTACGTTCCATTTATATTGTCCATACCTAGTATTGATTGTAGTTTTGTTAGAATCAGATTCAGTTAGTCTTTGTTGATGGAATCCACTTTTTAAATCCAGAGAACTATAAAAATTAGCACCATGTAATTGTTCTAAGCATTCGTCAATGCGCGGAACTGGAATCCCTTGTGATATCGTTGCTTTGTTTACCGCTCTGTAATCACAGACCATACGTAATTTAAAAGAGTTACCGTCCTTTTGTTTCACAAAAAGTACAGGAGATCCAAATGGTGATGCCGTGGGTTCTATTAAGCCTTGTTCCAATAATTCATCTAACTGTCGTCGAAGCTCTTTCAATTCAATAGGGCTCATTTTATAAGGCGCAATTGATACGGGAACGTGATCAGGTTTGAATAAAATCATATCTTGAGTTGTACTACGTATTGGTGGTAATTTGTCAATAGTGCCCTTGAATACTTCAGGATATTCTTTTTCAAATTCGTCGCACCATTGTAGGTTCATTTTTTCATTTTCAGTTAAAGATATGACTGTTTCATTTTTTTCAATACTGTTTAAAGTGTTAGTTTCTAAAATGGGTTTTATATCAATAAAATAACATTCTTCAATTTTCTTTTTCTTCAATAATTTATCTAATTGTTTCGCAGATAATAAAAAGTCTATATTGTTTATATTATTTTTGATTTTGTTAGTTTCTTCAATTCGACTGCTTTTGCTTTGATTCGTAGATGGATTAAAAATAATTGGTTTGATCAAAGCATAACTATTTGATTGCCTGTACAAAGGTATTTTCCATTCTCCACTGAACCAATCGGGTATGGGCTGCACTTGTGCTAACCATGATCTACCTAAAATAATGTCGAATTTTGTGTCGAAAACATATGCTTCTATTTCATCTTTATATTTATCCATTGTGATATTGAAGCGCGCTTTTTCTGTAATTGCACTTCTTTGTCCATTAGCTGTTTCTACAGATTGTTCTTGGATTTGCATAATATTTGAAATATTGTTTAATAGTTTTGGACTGACATAATTAGCTGAAGCACCGGAGTCTATTAATACACTATAATTATTTCTATTTCCATTTATTTTTATGTTATACAGTGGTAATTTATATTGTGTAATGGCGGCGTTAATTATAAAATCAATATCGTCTTGTAAAATATCTTTAGTAATAGTGAGTGGTTGAACGAACGAAGATGACGAAGGCAACACACTATACAATAAAAATGGAGACTTATTAGAGTAATGTTCATAAAGATTATCATTTTTATTATTATTTGTATTATCTATTTCTGTATCGATATCTTCGGTATGATCAGTATCATAATTATCATTATCTTTAAATTCCATAGAATAAAGTTTTTCTTGTCGCTTATAATTCGGGCATTGAGTTTGAATGTGTCCATATCCTTTGCAGGCATAGCATTGTATATTTTTATTAACATTATTATCACGAGCATCTCTACGAGAAGAACCACGATAGTTATTTTGACTATCATTACGACTACTTCCTCCTCGAGAAAAGTTATTACTGCGATAGCTACCACGATAATTTCTGCCTTGGTATCCACCACGATGTCCACCGCGATATCCACCACGATTTCCACTATTATAAGGTTTGTGTTGAGCACCATTGGAAGAAACAATAGCATATAGTTGTTGTACCATAGCAGATAGATCCATAGGATCATCTATTTGTATATTATTTGTGTTTTGATAATTATTATTATTGTGAAATGCAATATTGTTGGATGATTCATGGAGATAAGCTTCACTAATTGCTTCGTTTAAAGGAGGACATGTGTCACCACGATATAATCGCTGTATTTTTAGTCGTAGTTCTGAATCTTTTAATCCTCTGATGAATTGAGATACAGCTTCATCGTTGCTTATGTTTTTAATACTTAATTTGATCTGTAAAAATTCTCTAATATATTCAGAGATATTATTCTTTTGTTGTAGTTGATATAATCTTTCTCGTAATATAATAGTAGAATTTGCTGGTTTAAAGGTTTGTATCAAAAGTCGTTTTAGCTTAATCCAGTCATTTAAAGGTCCAGATTCATCTTGTTCCACAATGTATAACCACGTTCTGGCATCTTGGTCTAATAATGTTTTACCTAAAGTATACATTTTCACGTTGTCATATCCTTTAAATGCTGAATAATCTTCAACACTACTTATCCACAAGTCTATAATTTGTGTGTCACGTTCACCATTATACACTTTTGGTCTTTTTATAAAATCATTGTTGTTATCGTTGTTTTTTTTGTTTGTCTAAAAGCATTGTCATGGCAGTAGTCATGGCAGATGCGATATCGTTGGCCATATTATTTGTATTTTCAGTCATGTTATAAGCTGTTTCTGCTTGCTGTTCAATTTCCAAGTTATTATTTTCTAGATAGTTTGTTAGTGTGTCGATTTCTTCAGTGTTATCCGTTGTATTTTCTAATATCTGTTGTAATATATTATTTAAAAATTTGTCGCTTAGTTGTTCCCAGTGTTCAATTCGTTTCTTTGTTTGTGTTAATCGATTTTCTTCTTTTACTTCAGTTTTAGATGTAAGTCTTATTTTTCTATACTTCTCTTGTAAGCTATATGGTAATTTTTCTTCAATTCTTTCTTCAATTTCGAAACGGTTCAGATAATGTGTATTATGAGACATGAAAGTCTTCTCTTAAATTTAAAATATACTCCACGTTTAAACTTTACGGGAGTGCTACCAATTGTCAGCGTCTGAGGTGTACTTAGTTCTTAGTTTTATGATAAAAGTATCTAATGTTATTTTTGGGTGAAAGAGAGATTACTTTTTATTTATTGACAATAGAATATTATTTATATTAATTTTAAGTGGTACAAAGAAGGAACTTGATTTTGACTAAAAAGAATAGTGACATTATTTAAAAAGTTACCTCAGGCCCAGATATTTAAAATCCGATGATGCGATGATATTGGAAGGTGTTTTTTTATTGTGAAGTGTAATAAATGATTTCAAGCTATTTGAAGGTGATATCTAGCCAAAAAAAATTGAAAATTAGGCAATCACAATTTGGCAAATAGCACATTAATTATATAATCAGGAATTGGATTTTTGGAAAATCAGATATTTAAACCTTACTTTGGGGATGCTTTTAGTGAGAAATAGGTCTAAATGACACTAGAAAATTGAAATTATCAGAGAATCCCCAACAGTATACCTAGCAATAATTGTTTTAAATTAGCACTCACTACATAAATTTTTTTAAAAATATGACAAAGATAATAGTATGTATGTTTAGGTTTTTTTTTCGTAAGAGATTTTTTTGAGCAGCAGTAAAATAGCATAATAAGTAGCAAAACCACTGGAGATCTGTTACAAATGCTATTTTACGCATTAGTAGAAAATCAATTCTATTTTAGATAAAAGTTTAGCTAAACTGCTGGGGATACTCTCAGTAGCGGAAAACATTACAAATTATCACGTGCATGTCACGTGACAACTTTTACATTGTAGTACTGAATAAATAAATTTTAAAATTTAAATAATCATCCAATAGCACCATGGCGCAGCAGGAAGCGCGCAGGGCTCATAACCCTGAGGTCGTCTGATCGAAACGGACTGGTGCTATCTTTTTTACTTTTTTTTGTCGATTTCTAATAATAACACTGTTGCTGCTGTCAGTTTTTGTGAAATAGAATTTATTGTAATAAAATCATCTTTTGATCTACTAAATTTTTTATTTGGCCGTGTCTCCAATAACGTAAGATACAAGACACCATTGGTTTTGCGTCCTTTTTTTTCGTCAGTGCATCAATCCCTCTCAGAATATAAACATCCCACTTTTTCTTTTGTTAAATTCGGAGTCATAGTAGGACTAATATCGAACACAGTGAAATAAAATTGTTTCTAAAGTGTATAGAAGTATACTTTTACGCCTTTCTAATTAATCATTACTGTAAATAGGTATAATAAACATATGCTAGTTATATATTCTCCCAGCGTTAATAATTTTATACAACAAACACGGGACTTAATTTATTTAGAGTACAAAAGAAAGATAGTTTTTTTTTTTATATCAAATCAAAATAAAATCATTTTTTTTTTGACAGATAGAAGTAAATAAAATGAAAAATGTGAATATATTTTATAGACTGATGTAATTTTTGGCTAAAAATGAAAGAAAGGAGGCGCACTTATTATTTTAAAAACGTGTTATTCAACATCATCTTCTTTTTTCCCTTTGTTACATCGACACATTTTCTAAATAGAGAAGGAGTCAACCTAATTTCATTTAAACTTTCCACACTCCAAAAAAAAAAAAAAAAAAAAAGCGCTTGTATACAAGGGATAAGAGGAGAATACGTCGTGCTTTATGTATAATGATATAGCTTAATATATTTATAGCTAATCTCCTTTGATGCTATATATATTGCGTGAAAACTCAAAATATTTTATTTTTTTATGAACTGAGGAGAATGCCAAAAGTGTCACGGATTTTTTCTCTTCTCGCTCAAATTTTGTATACTCTAAAAGTAGAGCAAAAAGAGATCTGCATAGGAGTATAGTTGTACAATAAATAATTAGGTTATACTGTTCTGCAGATCTTCTGTTTCATTCTTTATAGATACCAAAAAAAAAACTTGTTTTTAATAATAATTAAGTACAAGTAAGGGAATGTAATAATAACAATGGGGTAATTTTTTGACAAATTGTCATATTTATCTATTCTCCTTATATTCGTCAAATTTACACTCCAAGTAATTATACGACATTACTTTTGTATGTGTCTAAAACAATTTATTTAGGAGCCTTGTATATTTAAGAATTACATCTATATATATATACAGAAAGGGTGTAAGTTTATTTTTGAATATGCAAATCCATAATGTCGGTCTCCTTCTATCGGGGAACGGCGTTATAGATCCGTTTTATGTAAGAAAAAAAGAATGTTGTTTATATCACTCCCAGTCCGTATACATAAGGAGGAAGATTATTAAACATATCTCAAATGTGTCCATGCAGTAACAAGTTATGTTGTGCGTCATCATTTCTTTTTCGGTCTCTCTTATTTCTAGATTAAGCATATTAATACCATGTTTATCAGCATAATATAGAGCCTATACCTTACATTAAACATTGAACTTGAATATGCATTCTTTCTTTCTCTCTCTCTTTTTTTTTCTTTTTTTTTGTTCGTCCTTTCCTTTCTTTTCTCTCTTTTTTTAACTTAAACATTAAAAAATACACTTAAATATGAATAAAGAGTCTCCTCCCGGGAGTAACTCGTGGAATCTTATGAATCCAGATCCAGGTTGGAATTGAGCTCATCATGATCACGATTTAACAAAGATTCTAAAATAAAAATAAAATAAATTCAGGCACTTTTACCAAGCTGTGTTCTAAAATGGGTGCTGAAGGAATTCAAGTTGAACAAGTAGATTTGTTACTTGACAGAGAAAATCTCTATAATTTAAGGTGAAAATTTTCTTCCTTTTTTAAACGGCATAAAAATAAATAACCTTTCAAATGTAGACCTGTATATGGTTTTATGATTCTAGTAAAACATAAGCCTGAGCCTGTATCTTACACATTAAACGATACAATAAATAATCATGTCTATTTTTCAAATCAGGTATACATGTAAATATATACTTTAGATTCATGCGATCTAACTAATAATCAAATCAGATTGTTCATGACGCTTATGCTATGCATGCTTTACTCAATATCTTACTAAATTGTACTACAATTGAGATCGGAAAAGAACTAAATCATTTTAAACAGTTCACGCATGATTTCCCGCCTGCGGTAAATATAAATGATGATAACAATTATAATAAAACTAATAAATATATTCATTTTTATTTGATTGTAGCTAAAAGGACTTTCTTTGACAAATAGCCAAGTATTAAGACAGGCTTATAATAGTTTATCCTCTTTTTCAAGGTAGTTTTTATTTGTATATGTTCTTTAAAAATCCTAACCCTTTTTATGCATAAACATTTGTTTTTATTTAAAAAAAAAATACGTTTAGCATAAACCAACATGACAAAGATATTTATCATTCAATTTCCTATGTTAAGTCTGGTAGTCATTTATGGGAATTGGATGGATTGAAAAGAGGTCCTCTAAAACTGGGTAAAATTGTGATTGTGCTTTGAATTTTATTTTATATTTACTTGATTTGTACTAGGGTTATGCAACGAAAATAATTGGCTTGACGTTGCACATGTAGAATTATCAAAAAAGTGTGAATTGTAAGTGTTTTTTTCACAAAAAAAGGAGTTGAAAATGATTTTATTAATATAAAATTTTGACAGCTACAGTAAACAACAATTGCCCGTTTCAATATGGGCTATTATTGAAGATAAAAGACTAGTTTATCACAGAAAACTAATCGGAAAAAATTATATAAAAAGTGAGATCGAAGTTAAACTAGATTATTATCAACCTGATTGGAGAACAACGATTGACTTTAAGCGCTGGGGAGAGGAGTATAGACACGCTATGGATAATGTAAGTTAAATATAGCCGAGGAGACGGGAAATGAGAAAAAATAAAGCTCTAAGTGAATAATAATATGTTTTATAAAAAAAAAGGAAAGAAATAAACGCGGACAAACATTATATACAAAATTATTACAAAATTATTGTTCATCTTTTGATCAGTTACCATCGGACGAACATTTAATTGTCAAATCAGTTTTGAGTACAAAGCAAGAGGATCTAATGGATACTTGGTTACAAATACAAGATGATTCTTTGAGATTATATGAATATCTCGGATCTGAAGATGAAAAGCAGGAGTTTTATGAGGTGAGTTATGGCACAACATTGTATATACTTACTTAATTTAATTGTTATGCAAATACAGAGAGATCATTTGAAAAGACAACACGATTATATGCCGTTTATTCAATCATATATTCAAGCTCTTTACGAAGAAGGTCATTTGCAACACTTAATCACGAACTCATAAACAATTAAAAGAACATTCTATTACAATCACTATAACAAACAAAACCCATTCATTATAATTTAGGCTTTTTATTTATTTATTCATACAAATACTGCACAAACACACACTCACATATACACACACAAATATATTACATTTATATATTACCTATATGCAACAAACTCTTAATACTATACCACTTAAAAAAAAATAAAAAATATGTCCTCCCCATTAATACAATTATATATGTATCCACACTCGCACGCACAAATCAAAGAGATTGCTTTTTTTATAAAGGGTTTTTAAATGCAGGAATCTAACAAACACCCTGAATAATATAAAAAGAAACTTCCTTTTTATTTTAATCCCACTATATCACACAATTATCATGGGAAAGAAAGCTCACTCAGGTCAAAAGGAAATTACAGTAAGAGAAGATAAACATAGACCCAAATCCAAAGCTGAAAAGAAATTGGAGCAGCAGCAACATAAACTGAAGGTAAAACCTATACATATCTTACTTCACATATTGGTATATTTAACATTAATTTTGTTCATAAATAGAAACAAGCAAAACTTGAAAATGCCAAGAAAGGTCTCGAATAAATCCTATTTTATCCATAAAAAAAACCCCACATTCTGCTACTAAATAAAATTCTATTTTTGATCAAATACATATTGAGGGCTTACTAACTTCTGAATTTGTTTCGTGCATAATTATATTCAATGCCAATGAAAAACAGAATTTTGTTTATAGATAACATCTAAGTTCTCTTTTTCTTCTCCTTTTCATCATAATGTAGAAAATGATCTGCATGGAGAAAGAAATTCTACCTGAATATTCATTATTGTTTCAAGGGTAAAAAAAAACTTGATTTCCTATTCAAATGTTTTCATTCCTGTTTCCTGGACATATATTAAAAAAAGTTTATAATCAGCATCACACCTATATTTATTAGCAAGGAATTCTGGATTTCTATTACATTCTTTGCTTTACTTATTGTTCCTTAGGATTTCCTCAATTGGTGGTCTTAAGAGCACATGTAGTGATAAACCCACTTTATACTCTACACTCCCCGTCCCTAATATGTTGCTTTTTAAATCCCTTATTTTTTCTTTAGGGAATAGAAAAATGATATATATTAGTTCCTAAAAGATTATTGAATTTGCCAAGAAAGCTATCAACCACATGATGCTTAAATTTCCCTATAGAATACAAATAGAGCGAAAAGTCATCAACGCTCTAATACTACATTCAACTGAGATGCCTTTACAATAGACCAGAGCAGAGAAAAACAAAGTCCTCCAACAATTTATTTGTTTTATTAAAAACAAGATCATTTACTAAGAAAGTCAAAGTTTATTGTAACAAATCTTCTTTCCATTAAATTAAAGGACTGCTGTAGTTGAAGTTGTTATGCATAAAAACTTTCAACTGAGTTTAGGTAGTTTATCTGTATCGTCTTTTTCTGTTGGTCAGTTATATAGAGAATCAAAGGTCTATTTTTAACTTAAAATCAACATATGAGATGTGCTGATGAAATATTGATTGAAACTCATCATATACCATGACCAGTGAGCGCATATATTTTATTGTCTTACTGGTTGATTCATTATGTTTTTTTGTGACTCCATTGTGTTTTTTTTTAAAAAAAACTCGCAACTCAAAAAACAAACGGGAAAAGGCCAGTTTATACATATATTTTTTTTAAATACGTTTAATGAAAATGCGTAATCCACTTAAACCTAAAAAGAAGTCAAGAAGATTTGCTGAATTGCAAGAAGACCGAGGATTCACCGATGCTCAGTTTGAAACTACCGAAACACCAAGTAAAGTGAAAAGAAAATAACAAGTTTTTGTTTGTAAATACTAAATAGTTTAGTTCCTTGGAGTGCCATTGGTTTGGCCACTTTACTTTTTGTCATTGGTGGTATATTATTAACCATTGGTATTCTGGTCAAGATTGGCCAAATTACTTCAGATGTAAGGATTTGACAACTGTTATCAGTTTAATATTGATTTGTTTCAAAATAGGTATGGTTAGCCAGAGGTACAGCCTTTATAGTTCTAGGCAGTATCATGTTTATTCCAGGTAAACAAGCGATATGTATAAACATAATCATCGATACAAGGAAAACTTACTGTTCTTATTAGGCTCATATCATTTATATATTGCTTACTACGCGTATTACAAGTATCCCGGATATGACTTTAATCTTATACCCGATTGGGATTAAATGTTGCTCTTCGTCCATGCATACTGCCCATTTTAAATCGTTTTTCTATAGTCGAATCTTTTGTTTTCGCAATACATTAAATCTTGTTTTATTTTTATTATCACCGCATACTTTGAAATTTGAGCTTGGAGAAATTGTTTCACCAGCTTAAATGTTAATCTAAGATCGTAGACCAGTGTCATAATATATTTTTGAAATTTTCCTGACATAATGTCTTAACAAATGTGTTCCTGACTGATGAGCCCCAAAGCTCGTTACAGATTTTTCTCTTTTCTTCTCTGAAAAGTTTATGCAAAGGTTGAAACAATTTGGATGATCTAACTCTTTCTAAAAATTAGAACTTTTTAACAATAGAAAGAGAATAAAAAAGCTTATTACATTTTTTCAACAAGGTAAGAAGTCATCGGGATAATTGTGTAAAGACCTCAATCGAACCCTATACCCTAAAAAAAACAAAGTGCTCTAATTCTATAGAAAATAGCATACGGTATCATCTGATGATTTATGTCCTTGATTTTTTTCGCACATCACAAACAGATGATGAATCGCTTTTATTTTTCCTTTTTCTTCTTTTTCTATCTCAAAATATAAGTCTTTCCCGCCAATGCTGTCTTAATCTTTTTTTTTTTTTTAAAATACATACGTTATCCAGATAGAAGATTTTATTACTAATATAAATGAAAGGCATTGAGATATTTTTAATACATGTTATCAGTAACAAGATATATAGAAGCTCTCATAATTTTATCACAAAGGGAGTAGTATTTCTGATATACAAGTAATCTTTTTATTTGTGGTGTAGTATATAATGCTATATCAAAAAAAAAAAAAAAAAAAAAAATCGCTAGCCCTGTGTTTGATGGCTATAAGTAGGAGACTCAATCAGTCAAAAGAAATTGGAAGAAGTATCTAAATTACAAGGTCATTATAATGCAAAATTGGATAGTTCTTTTATGATGTTTTCTGTATTGCTAAAACATAAAGAAATTGTATATCACTGTTGGTGATTTTGCTAAGAAGATAGCCCCAAGTAAGCTGTGCAAGGATGAATCGAAGTAAGTCAATATCATTTGAATAATCCCATCTTTTCTGATATCGCCTCTTAATAGCTTCAATTCTTATGTATTGAATGTCGCTCCTCAAGAATAACGTTTCGATTTTGAAATATTAGCTTTTCTTATACACAGAAAAAGGAAAAAAAAAAGGGGGGAGGGGAGGAGGGATATTGAAACATAATATTGGCAGTAGAATCTGCAATGTTCTGGCTGTATCAATCCTTCTTCATCGTAAATCAATAGACCTTGGAGCTACGACATATCACTTTGAATCCTCCAATTAAACCAGCATCTTCTCAGACAAAATATTTTTAGAAAGGTCTCAGGAGCTATTTGAGGAAGAAAGCTATGAGTCCATGAGCCTCGAACTACAATTTGGACCTTGGTTGATCAACACCTAGACCGACATACCATTTCACAGGAGAAATTGAGTTCCCATGAATTTTATCGCACATTGCAATTGGTGTTGTACGTGAAGGTAAAGATGCCAAATTCCAAACCTCAAACCCTAAATTTTCAGGATTGAAAGACGGCTCAACAGTAGATATTATCATTCAGAAAATCTAAGCTCTTTCTAATGAGTCAAAGAAAACAATGACAAAAGGTTGATATGATTAAAAAAGTTGCATATCAATAGCTATTATTCCCTCGCATTGACAACATCAAAATAAAAAAAAAGCTGTGTTGATAGTTATAACAGCATTACATGATTAGTAGTTCCTTGGTTTAATTACTGTTATTTGCTGTTTTTTTCATTAATTATTTCTAGATGAAAATATATTTCAACAAACATTATCTGTTACAGGGGGTTTGGGGTTTGCAGATGAACTAAGTTAGTCCGCTTTTTAGTTGTTTTTTTTTCAATGGCGAAATAGCTCAGGCTTCGTTTCAACAGAAGAAGTAATTTGGACATCAACTTTGCAGATAAAGTAGTAGACTTTCTTTTTATACTTGTGAATTAGGTTGACGTGTTTTTTTTGAATTGCTTTATAGATATGGTGAAATGGACTGGTATTATACCCCAATTCCGATACCTCATTAGGTGATATTTCAAAAAAAGTCAGACCATCATAATATCAGTGATATTTCTTTAGACACACAAATAGCTTTGTTGATTATCTACTATTTTCTTGAAGATCCTCTATTTCGTATAATAGTTCATTAAAATAAATGTCTGATTGGTCCTTCCTTACACAAGTATATATATGCAGTAGCACATTTCACCGGTCTAACCACATCTGCTTTAAGAATACGCAAAAAAGATTGGACACAAATAGTAACCAGTTTAATACCGTCTAGCTGTGATACTTTCATATTTGAATCAGTATATATAAAATAATCCCATGCTATTCTTTTTTTTTCAAAAAAAAAAAAAGGATCAAGGTGAATGATGATATAAAGAAGCGTACGTAATGAAAGAATTATGTGTTTTTTTTTTTTTTTTTTTTTTTTTTTTTGTATTGAATAGCCCAAGCACATTGTAAGAAAAAAAATCTCTTAAAAATAACGAAATTAAATTATTAATAGAAAAATACCAAGTTTAAAGACATAGTCTCAGATGAAATTCGTGAAACACCAGATTCCTTTACGTTGAGGAAAATAGTAAAGATCGATAAGGTCTGGTGAATGGACGTACAAACGATCCAAATATAGAGCTTAACCCAATATAGAAAGTATAGATGGAGTAGGCGATTCTATCTCTGTGGAAATAGAGCAATCGATAAATATTTAATAGTGTTATATAAGAGAGAGAGGGATGAAGAAGTAACTCACAGGGCCGGGACTGACCGGAAAGTGCGGGCTCTTTTACCGAGGTCACGCATCGACTACCCTTTTGATATTCACAAAGAAAAGAGACAACCAAAGAAGCTTCGAATCACGAGTAAATTGAATTTGTGGTGAATAATTTATATCTTTTTTTTTTCTACTGTAAAAGTACAATTGGAAAATAGGGTTCCCTGTTCAATAAAATTTTATGTGTACAAAGTTACACAGAAACAGCTGTGCGGCCTCTGCGATCATAGGGTTCCTTTGTACAAATTATTACCTATAGTAGTCAAAACGTGGCCAGATCGCCAGAGATTGAGAAAATAAAATAATTTCTTCCTTCCAGTATTTAGGCTAAAACTTTCCTTTATGCTTTTATATTGTGTCACAGAAATTGTATTTATTCCCTCGATTACATTTTTTTTTTCAAAAAGTATTTTCCTTTTGGTTTTTATTTTGATTGATATCACTAATTCTATTGTAGTTGAAATGAAAAGTTTATAATAATAATAAAAAATAAGTAATAGAGGCATAGTACATGGTATTGTGAAAGGGTAATAGACTAATTGAGGTTAGTGAAAAAGAGAGAGAGAGAGAGAAAGAAGAGAATCATTTACAATAGAGAGATAGAGAGGGGAATAAACAGAGAAGATGTGCTTTTTTTTTTTTCTTATTATTATTTTGGTTTTTCATGTCTTTTCTGATTTACATGTGGTGTGTAAGAGAATATTAAGGGTGTAACAATAAATAGAATTGTCTGTGGAGTTGTTTGTTGTAGGTAGTACGCTCTTTTTTTTTTGTTTAAGTGAAAAGGTCTTTTTTTTTTCTTTTTTCTTTTTTTTGGAGTCTTGAATTTTTAATTTTGTGAAAAGGAATTTTTTGTTTTTTTATCAAGTTTTGAAGGTATAATAATTCTAACGTGTTTTGATTTTGATTTTTCTCTTGGAAAGGCCTAGTGATCTACACAGACATGTTTTGTTAATATAAATAATCCAAACAATTATAGAAATTATAAACTTACGACTTGAGCGACTACAATCCGGACACCAACTTGTATCAAAGTATCGTCGATGAATTAAACAATAACTTTTGCCTCGACCAGAACAAACGTTTGGTCCGGATATTTGGTTTTTACTTGATTTACTGTTTGATTTAGTAATGAATTGAAGAAAACTAATACCCATTTTATTTGTCAATGTTTATATAAAAGTAATTTGGGTGATAAAATCCGAGATTCTTTTTTTTTTAAAGATAGAATATTTATATATATATAAAAAAAAGTGAATAGAGGAAAAAAAAAAAAAAAAAAAAAGGGATAATTTAATGGATTTATATAAAAAATTACAAGTGGCTTTTTTGTAGCTATATACACTCTATTTGATCTCTCTGGATAATAATAACTGTTTCACATTCCACAAGCATAATCATGGTGTGAAAGAGGGACAAGGTTAGTCTCCCCCCACTTCCGTTACCTCTTTGCCTAAACAATCTTACAACAGAACACAAAATCACAAGCTTAGTCACGGGAATTTTTTTTTTAAAAAAAAAAATTCAATATTTTTTTTACTATGAACATAATTACAGCAAATCTTTCGAGTGTTTGAATTTGATAGTTCCTATTGACATAAAACCTATTGTATCTAATCATTCAACTCTTATAAGTGAAAGTTTTATACAAAAAAAAAAAAAAAAAATTATGAGTGGCCCCGACCCCCTGTGTTTAGTTAACCTTGTACCTGTGCGTCGCTCTCTTAAAGAATACGCCCCGTGATAATTATTACATGTTACATTCTTTTACAAACTCTGCCACGACTACCATTACGATAGCCATTTGCTACTGACCCTGTGTCCAGTAATTCCTATTAGAAGGAGCGGGAGGAAAAAGAAAATGTTTGAAAGTTAATAAAAAACTGGGATTTATTATACAAATCAAAAAATCAAGAAGGAGACTCAAAAATAAGAATTTTTTTTTTTTAAAAAAAAAAATAGTCTGTGAGTTATCTTCAAACTTGGCTCGAGCGTTTTTTGTTTATTCTTACTACAGTGCCTAGAGCCCAACCATTCGATCCACACACACACTTTTTTCATCCCGCTCTTTCTTTAATAACCACTCCGCCGATTGCTTATTACACGGAAAGTGGAAATATGCGGAGTTGCCATGGGCATATATATAAAAAAAAAATACAAATGTTTAATAAAAGATGGTACGAGTCATATAGTCGAGTTAGTTATAAACAATTAAGACATGATGGTAGGTAGCATGACAGGTTATAAAGAGAAAAAAAAATTTAACAGGATGCTCTTTTTTTATTTTCAATTGCTTGATTTTTTACAAACGATATCGTGTTACACTACTCTTGGCTTTTTACACATAATATATATTACCCTTCATTAAGATTGAGCACCAGGCATTGAACTTAAGTAGCAACCGTCCCATGATAAAAGTTTTAATTTATCGTGGATTACTTTCCGAGTTCGGGATCCGTTTATAGTTGATACTGTTATATTTAGCTTATTATTCTTGGAAGCATTGATTGTAATAAATTTGAAATTTTTGTGACATGAGTTCTTATCCTTCTCCCCCCATAGCTTACCAAATTCTTATTTATTAACTACTTTTTTTTTTATCACCTCATTTTGCATTTTTCTTGTGTAAACAAAGCAGTAAAACAAATTGAATTACGCAATTGTTGGAAAAAGAATGACTTTTGTCGGTTTAAAGCTCATCACTAAATGCTATTATTTGTCGACGTGTATATAATAAGATCGACCTAACTTAACTTGATTTTATTTTTTAGTTGTAATACCTTTCTCTCTTTTTTTTTTCTTTTTTTCTAAAAAAAAAGTAAGAAAAGAATCAGTTCATAGCATAGAAACGAATATCTTTTTCTTCTGATCGTTAATGTCTTCTTATATCTCTATACATAAAAAACATCCTTTTTTTTTTCAGTGGATCCCAAGGAAAGTCCCTACAAATTTTATGTACAACATGATTGTGTACAATTATTAGATATCACTTAAATCTCTTTTACGGATATTTTTGTTACTCACATGATTAGTTGATCGCAAATGTCGAGATAACTGAAAACAGTTCGGTTCATATGATCTTTTTTTTTTTTCTGTGTCGATCTACTTTTGGACTATAGAGTGTTTACAAAAAAAAAAAGAACATGAAAAAGTCACTGGTCTCCTTTAGAAGGTGTGTTTATCGATGAATTCCCATTTTCCCACCCCATATATGATTTTCCTTTTCTTTTAATCTGAGTACAATCTTTTTCTATCGCGTAAAAGTATTCATGAAATTTCATAAAATGCTCAATTGAAATTGTTTGTACCAGTATAATTGTTTCTTTTAAAGAATTAACTATTTTCTGTTTTAAAATAAGGATAATTAGTGTTCTATTATATACACATATTTTTTTTTTTATAAAAAAAAAAAAAAAATCTGAGAGCGAAAGAACCATTTAGAACAGTTTGCATGAATTAAGCTTTTCTTTTTATACCAGGAATTCACACCCAAGGATTTTTTTCTCTTTTTAGGCAATTATTAGGTAGAAAAAGTGTTTTATTGGCTTAAATCCTCGGAATAAAGTTTCGGCGAATTTTAGATGGTTTTTTTTTTACTTCTGGGGGGACATATTTTCAAAATACAAAGTTTAAGCCAATTGTATGCTCAGAGTAAAACCCCCAAATGTTTTTTTTTTTACACAAAGTTTTTAGCCAATTATCTGAAGAGACTGTAGAAAATGGAACCCCCCCCCCCAAAACACTTAGAAAATTTTCACTTTTTTTTTTGTCTTTGCTTGCTTTATTTTTTTATGCATTTAAGCTTTGGTAATGAGATATGAACGCCCAGTATGTACCAAACTTTGAAATGTTGACAAGTCGGATGCCTTCTCGCTCATTTATAATGAATCCAAAGTCCAATACCTCCTTACATTCAATTGATTCAATTGAAGGAATAATGCCATTGGGTCTGATGTACAGGTTACCACGAAGATCAGTTTTCACGCCAGGAAAACAGGAAGAAATACTTAAATCACACGTCAATAGCATATATCGCTGTAATACGAAAGACCCGTCTTGTTCTTCTAAAATTTGGCCCAGAACCATACCGCTCTCTGTATCGAACAGACCAGTCAATCCACCAACAATTTTTGTTCTGTTAATATAATAACTATCAGTTATATTCTTGCGAGCACCAAAGAAAAGCTCCTTGAAATCAGGAGTTTCATTCTGGATTGCTTTGATAGCATAACCAGTCTCACTGCGATAAACTTCTTCATACCAAACATTGCTTCGTTTCCATCTTTTGGTATATACAAATGATAGGCCATTGAACAGCTGGCGACAGATGAATTGTTTGCCAAATCGAGCTGCAACATCCCGAGATGTGTACTGTCTATTTGTCATAAAAAGATGTTCTCTGATGAATTTGTTGAACTGTTCAGGGCTTTCTGTTTCATATTGAAGCGCAAGGCCAAACCGTTCGATATCCTCTACTAAATGATGAAGTATATGCAGCTTCGGCTTTAAAGAAAATACCGGTGCGCTAGGGTCATGATCTTTAAGATGAGTATCAAGTTTAAATAAGGCATCGGTAAAGTTTAGTAAAGCACTTCGTAACGATTGCAAATACATGTCATACTTTTCTCCAACACCACGAAGATATATCAACGAGCATAACTGACCAAGGTAATTCAAGGCTTGCGAAATAAATCGAATAGTATTATTTGGATCAGGAAATACCATTCCAAGAACTGTAGGAATTACTTGTATCAACTGCTTGTAATCTCTACCGAGAAAAGAGCCACAATGTCTCAGATTCTTTCTAAAATTTCTGGAATATGCATCTTTATTTTTGCAACTAAGAAGAATATTACCAAGATGATCTCTTTCAGGGGCAGTCAGGACCTTTTTCATCAAATAGTCAACCAAATACTTAATGACGCCGAGAGGAACAGAATGTAAAATATCCACAGGGCAGTCTTGTGTAGGATCAAAAGCTCGAAGTGCTAAAAACTTCTCACTCCCGTTAACCAAAAAGCTGTACTTGTCTGATATCATCTTATACCTCGGTACATCAGTTGAATTACACCGAATTACTTCATGTAATTGTGTCAGATCTCTTCGTCGATAGTCATGTAAAACATGTCTATGTTCAGTAAGAGGATCCACATACATTTCCAAATTAGCAAGAGTGCGAGGCTTTAGACGTAAGCATTTACGACATGGTGCTTTTGAACTGGTCCCCTTGTGCATGGCCAGTTGAGAGTGCCTTGGATTATCAGCCATCAACATAAGCAGAGGGGCGACGAGCAGAACATAATCATTATGATCATATGAATATACTTCTATGCCTTCTTCCAGTTGCTTTAAGTCTTCGACAATTGGTCCCAACATATTCACAGCTTGCAGATTTTTATCTGAAGTACAAAGGAACATTGCATTTTCACGACGAGTTCTTTTTTCCAAAGGCATGGCAGCTAAATACATGAGATAACTATCGAAAACATTGTATTGTTTTGATTTGTTACCAGAAGTATCGTCAGACCAAATAACAATAGGTGAGATAACAACCTTTTTAAACTTTTGATCATTTTCAGATGAACCTGGTATGATACGTTTATACTGGTTGTAACCAGACCAAAGACGAGAAATATCACTATCGAGACCAGCATGTAAAAAAACGAACCCACCGTTATTATCGTATCCTACTGTACAGCCATTTCCCTGGAAGTTGAGCTCTTTTTTAATACTGGACACAAGATTGAGTAATGGTACCAAGTATTTCACAGGAACCACAGCAAAATTGGTGCTCAATCCAGTTAAAAAAGGCATACCATCAATACCTGATACTTCACTACTGAAAACAGGAAAACATTCAGCGAAAACAATCTTTTTGATCTCGTTTTCAGAAGTACGCTCTTCTCCTTTACTCAAAAACTTATTGATCAGCCAGTAGCTACCATGCATATCTTTTACCAAGTCACCAACCCAAAAATCTTTATCACCTTTTGTTAACATTGGTGTTTGGAAACTAGGGTGATGTCTCCATTTTTCACCGTGGTTTAAATCTAGTTTTCGGTTTTGTGTGAAATCTGGAAGGGCAGACATTTCATTCACCATGTTGGGGGTAGCAATCATATGTTTCAAGTATTCAGATGGCGGGTTCATGAAAAATGAATGTGTTTTTCCATCTTTATTTACGGCAGTGCGTTCTACAGGATTGAATACTGGTACTTTGGACTTGATTCGCTGCTGCAAGTTAAAAATTCTGTCGGGAGCAGGCAGTTCCAAAGGGATTGCAGAGTTTCTTTGTAATTTCAATACAATTTCCAACAGACAATGCAACTTTTTTATTTCTTTTTCAGAACACAGTTCTTCATCTCCGTAACAATACGCATGGATTGCTCCTTCTAATGGGGACTCGAAAGGATTAGGCAAATCCGGAATATGATCAACTTGCTCCATGCGACTTGTTGAATAATTCAAATGATTGATATTATTCTGCGATTGCTGGTGTGAAAAGGGGAAAATCGTATTTAAAAAGAATGCTTCATCAATATCCACATTAGAATTTTCAGACTCGTCATTATCTTCTTCTTCTTCGCTTGAGCTGTATGTATCTACATCGGACCTAATCATGTATATAAAAACTTGTAAGTAAAAAAAAAAAAAAAAAAAAAAAAAAAACTTACATTTCTCCGTCTTGGTGGTGAGCTTGCATACTTTCTTCTTCAGTGTCACTTGTAGTGTCAGGGTTATACTGGTGTATCTGTAATTGTTCAACAGGAACAACTGCAGCAACAGAAGAAGCTGGAGATGCAGTAGGAGAATATCCCATTGACACATCATGATTATCCATATGTGATGATTGGTTACGTCTATAAATGTTAAGTTAATGTTTGTAGATATATTTTTGCGTCTTAGTTTATATCTACTACCTTTGTCTATTCCAAGAGAGCAAACGCTGGAACTCCTGCGATTGCACTTGTACAGGATGACAACCTCGAACATGGCGTTTGTGAGCATTGAAGTTTCTGCTTTTTTGACGTCTTCGTCCTTGACACCATTGACAAGTGAAAGCCTCAGTAATATTACTGGGTCTTAAGTTCATGTACGTATATTTACACTCATAATTTAACTGGTTTGATTATTATAGTAAGTGTTATTGTATCAGAAGTAAACGAAAAGAGATATTTCAAAGAAAATTATCTTTTTAAATAAAAATTTCCGTCAAATTATTACCGTTCGGGTCTTTTATTATTTAGGTTTCATAAACCAAATTATCTCCTTCGCTTTTTTTTTTCTTTCTTCCTTTTCTTTTCAAAAAAAAAAAAGGTATGTAATAACTATAAATAAAATGTCTTGTATGTATGTGCTCTAACCTATGAATGTCTATTAGTTATCAAAAGTTTTATTATATTGCTGTAGCAACAGATATTGGTAACTATTACTATTTTATTAAATGTAACTTTTTATCACAATTTTTACTAAATTAACTCTCTTTTAATAGGTTTCTCTTCATCTTCTTTTAAGGATAGTCCGGGTATGTATTCGATAAAAGAAATTACATAAAATTGGATTAACTAAATCTTCCCTTTGAATTAGGAATTCTACTAATATACTTGTCATAAGTATTGATACGTAAGTGTACATTTAAAATGTGTCTTTTAAAGAAATACGCAATAACTAAGGCATCTTTATGTTTATACAGACTCTTTCTTACCTGATTTCACTAAGAATCAAGGCTATCATCGTTAGGATTGCTTGCTCCTCTATCGTTTGCAAACTTACACACTATTCTGGTATATCCCATATGAAGCGTATCTGCCGCAGCATTAAACTGTAGCATTACGCTATGGTTTAGTAATATTATTATCAAATTATTAAAGCCAATAAAAATTGTATTTTTTTTTTCAAATAACAAATATTTTCAGACCCCCAATTATTATAAAAACTGAAACCCCCACCCCCAAAGTGGCACCCCCCACCCCGACCCCCAAGAGGCACCCCCCCACGAAACATAAATTTCCAAAGAAGGAAGGAAATAGGTAGTTTTAAAAACGGTTGCTGAAATTAAAAAAAAATCCTTGGGTGTGTTATGAAATGATGAATACAAGTTTGTCTAGAGCAAATACAGTATAGATCAAAATGAGATCATGAAAATGAGAGCTATTATCAATCTGTTATCTTTGGCTTTAGAGGATTGGACTGTCTTCTTGTTACGGAAAATTTTCTTGATGAATTCTTTTTATTCAATTAAAGCTTAGTTCTTCTTGTTACGTAAATGATTTCATTAATTCATACCATCTGAACTTATGTAATCTTTTCATGACAGATGAAAACGAAAAAAAAAACAAAAAATATACTAATCCTTGCCAATGATTTTTGTAAAACTCCCACGCAGTTTACCTTCTGACCAAACATTTGTCACCTACTAAATATTTTTGAAAGTATAAAGCATTAGTAATAGCATTGTAAGCAAAGAAATAGAGTAAAAAAAAAAAAAAAACGTTATATGGCGTATATGAGCGTTAAAACTGTGTTTTAGACACTTTTTTTTTTTTTTTTTTTTTTTTTTTTTTTTTTTTTTTTTTTTTTTTTTTTTTTTTTTTTAAGAAAAAAATTATATCTTCGTATTACCAATTATTATGTGTGTGTGTTTATAGATTATATAAACAAAAGTTTCTTTTTTAAAAGTATCTTATCAATGGGGGAGCTAAATAGCCTAGATCCTTCAAATAAAATGAACATATGCTACCAGTATTTGTTTATATACACACAGTCTTTTTTTCATTGAGAACACAGATACACATTGCCTTTTTTGTGGATTATATGTTTGACAAAAAAGATAAACCAAATCAGTTTTCCATTATCTTTTTTTTTTCTTTTTTTTTTTTTATAAAAAAAAAAAGGCAAAAGTATCTATTATATCATCGTCATTCCTACATTGTCAAGTTGAAGTTGATAGGCTTCACTTGATATAAACTAGAGAGGTACAATATCATACTTTTTCTTTTTTATACCTCGTGCTTGTCAATAATAATAAAAATCACGTTTGAATGAAACTTTTTTTTTTATGCTTTCTCACATGAAATTTTAAAGTGTAACCCGTATTTATACAAATGGTATTGCACCTGTGACACTAGATGAGAAAAAAAAAAGGTTGTAACATTCCAAGACGGACTTATCCATTATTGACTTTTGAAGACATTAATGCCATATGCTATTGAGATGAGCATCATGTTTGATCATGAAACTTGTATATTATATTCTATGGATGACATGAGAGTGATAGAGGTGGATGATAGTGAACATGCAATTGTTCGGAAGCGGAACAACAGAAGAGCTGTATATGCACTTTTCACGCGGAAATGTGTAATGCAGAAGAGTTTTTTTTTTTTGTCATTTTGTCTTTTTTTTTTGTACTCATTCTTATTAGTATCAACTGGTACAAATAAATTTGGAAATGGAGTCAAAAGCGAAAGGATCTATTTAAGGAAATTTTTACAGAGAGAACATGCAGATTTACTTACTAATAAAGTAATTTTGAGGTGTTTTGTTCTTTAATAATCTAGCAAATATGCCTTCGTTTTATGTGAACTTTTTTTTTTTTTTCTACATCGACAATTGTAATTAGCTCTGATACTACAACACTTTTCTCTATTTATCTCGACGAAACAAGGCAGTAGTTTTATTAGAAATTAGATACGAGGTAGTTGCATTAAAGAAAAAAAAACACTTGAAAAAAATATATATGTCACTGATACTTTTTACATTATACTATTAGGTTTAATGACTTAAAATTAATTTAGGGCATTGCTCACTTAAAAAAAAAAAAATCTTTTGATTCATTTCATTTCTTTTCAAATAACATAATATGTGTACATAGGTATCTAGCAGTTTCTTTATCTAAAGGTTTAACCTTTTCAATCTCATTTAATCGCATCATTTCTTTTGATCTTTCTGTCATGGCGGTGGAACTCTTTTGTCAAGCTCATATATTACAGTACTAGCAACAAGAACCTTCTATATGTTTATTATTACATGACTGTAAACAAATAAAAAAAAAATGGAATAAAAGCTATCGACTTTTTAACAGACAAAACTTATATACTATTCTATACACAAATGACCTACAACCGCTTGAAAGATTTTTAAAAGAATAACCTCTCCTTTCAGGTTCAAAGGAACAAGGCACGTAAATATCCCAAGTTGAAGCGGAGCAACAACGATTTATCTGTTTAGAGTATGCGCATAAAAAAATCCATGATGTGATATTTTTTTTTTTCTCAAGCTCAAATAAGCTATAAACATTGATTAACTCGGTAAACTGGTCAATATGTTTTTTTTTTAAAAAAAAATAAGCAGCAGTACAGTATTATGTTTTAAAGTCGAATCAGAATATACTTTGAGTATAATGGATTGCTTTTTCCGATCAAAAAAAAGTCTTAAACATATTTTCTATTTGATCTATAGCCAATCAATACAACAATAACAAAAAAAAAAGGCACCGAAAAAAAAAACAAAAACGATTAAACAATTTAAAATACAAGATGATGATGATGATGATTATACAGGTAAAGTTATATAGGTTTCTATAAAGAAAAAAAAAATACTACCATTGTTAGTTTTTTCAAAAATGGGAAAAAGAGAGCCCGTGACCAATCAATGGAAAATGATTTTTGACTCATGTAAAAGGGCGGATTCCTTTTAAATCGGTATTAGAAATTGACAGGCAAAGAATAGCACTGAGTCACTATAGGATATGTTAAGTTTTAGCCAATCATTGAAACGACTTGATTGAGTCAGGATGCATTAAAGAAATAAAAATCCAGGTTTTTTTTTGTTTTCTTTTTTCTTTTTTTTTTTTTCTTTAAATTTCTTACATTTTTTTTTAAAAAAAAGAAGAAGACACTCTATACTTCCTTTTTTTTTTTTTAATAACTATATTTTACTTACTTATAAAATGTCGCGTACACTCTATGATAAAGTCTGGGATGATCATGTGATTGATCAACAAGAAGATGGCACTTGTTTAATTTATATTGACCGACACTTGGTTCATGAAGTAACGAGTCCACAAGCATTTGAGGGACTTCGTAATGCGGGTCGACCGGTGCGTCGTCCTGATTGTACATTAGCTACCGTGGATCACAATATTCCTACTAGTACACGTAAGGATTTTAAGAACATTTCAAGTTTTATCAAGGAATCCGATTCAAGAACTCAATGTGAGACTTTGGAACAAAATATTGAAGCATTTGGTTTAACTTATTTTGGTATGGAAGACAGTCGTCAAGGTATTGTACATGTGATTGGACCTGAGCAAGGATTTACTTTACCTGCTACTACGGTTGTCTGTGGTGATTCACATACTTCTACTCATGGTGCATTTGGTGCACTTGCATTTGGTATTGGTACATCTGAAGTAGAACACGTATTGGCTACACAAACTTTACTTCAAAAGAAATCTAAAAATATGAGAGTACGTGTTCAAGGTAAAGCACTTCCAGGTGTTACTTCAAAAGATATCGTTCTTCATATTATTGGTGTGATTGGTACAGCAGGTGGTACAGGTTGTGTGATTGAATTCTGTGGTGATACCATTGCTGCTCTTTCAATGGAATCAAGAATGTCTATCTGTAATATGTCAATTGAAGCTGGTGCTCGTGCTGGTATGGTTGCACCTGATGAAATCACATTTGAATACCTTAAGGGTAGACCATTAGCTCCAAAGGGTGCTGATTGGGATCAAGCTGTCAAGTATTGGAAATCACTTAGTTCAGATCCAGATGCAAAATATGATATAAATGTTGAAATTGATGCAAAAGATATTGCTCCTACTTTAACTTGGGGTACAAGTCCTCAAGATGTTGTTGCCATTACGGGTTCTACTCCTGACCCAACCACTATTTCGGATCCATCTCGTCGTGCTGCTGTTGAACGTGCTCTTGAATATATCGGAATTGCTCCTAATACGCCAATGGAAGGTGTCAAGGTAGATAAGGTATTTATTGGTAGTTGTACCAATTCTCGTATTGAGGATCTTCGTGCTGCTGCTGCTGTTGTGAAAGGTAAAAAAGCAGCTGATTGGGTTTATGCAATGGTTGTACCTGGTTCGGGTTTAGTGAAGCGTCAAGCAGAACGGGAAGGATTAGATAAGATCTTTACTGAAGCAGGTTTTGATTGGAGAGAAGCAGGTTGTTCCATGTGTCTCGGTATGAACCCAGATCAACTTAAGCCGGGTGAACGTTGTGCTTCTACTTCAAATCGTAACTTTGAAGGTCGTCAAGGAGCGGGGGGTCGTACTCATCTTGTAAGTCCTGCTATGGCTGCTGCTGCTGGTATTAAAGGTTGTTTAACTGATGTTCGTAATCTGGAAATTTCGGATATTCCTGGTACACCTAAACAAAGTCCTCGTCAAGAAGTTTTAGCTGAATTTGAAGGAGGAGGAGAAGAAGAGGAAGAAGAAGAAGAATCTAGTACTAAGCCTATTGCTGCTGCCATGACAGCTAAAGGTACTGCCGCTGCTATGCCAAAATTCACTACACTTAAGGGTTATGCAGCACCACTTGCTATTTCTAATGTTGATACAGATATGATTATTCCTAAACAATTCCTCAAGACAATTAAACGTACAGGACTTGGTAAAGCACTCTTTTATGCCCTTCGATTTGATTCATTGACAGGTCAAGAGAATCCCAACTTTGTATTAAATCAAGAACCCTTCCGTCAAGCGCGTACTTTAGTCTGTACAGGACCTAATTTCGGTTGTGGTAGTTCTCGAGAGCATGCACCTTGGGCATTTAATGATTTTGGTATTCGATGTATTCTTGCACCTAGTTTCGCAGATATCTTTTATAACAATTGCTTCAAGAATGGTATGCTTCCTATTGTACTTGATCAAGATAAATTAGAATCGATTGCGGAAGAGGCCAAGAAGGGTGCTGAAGTTGAAATTGATTTGATTCATCAAGTTGTACGTTATCCTGGTGGTGAAGTCTCTTTTGATGTTGAACCTTTCCGTAAACATTGTCTTGTAAATGGTTTTGATGATATTGGTTTAACTATGCAAAAAGCAGATCAAATTGCTACTTTTGAAGTGAAACGTACTCAAACTTGGCCTTGGTTAGATGGAAAAGGGTATAAAGGAAAGGCAACTAAAGTCACTGTAAATGCTGGTCAGAAAAAAGCTAAGCTTGACTGGTAAAAAAGTATAATTAAATAAAATAATAAAAAAATTCTGTGTTACATATTTTTTTCACGTCCATAAAAATCATTGTCATATATTATTGCTAATAAATTTATGCTCCGAGTGACCTTTTTTTTTTTTTTTTTTTTTTTTAAAGTTTAACTGATGTCATGGATGATGTGAACTATCATCTTCTAACACTAAAAAAAAAAAAACCGCGTAAGCTAAAAAGGTGCCTTATTTTTTTTTTTTAGATTTATACACTATTTATTATGATTTATATAGGTATTTCAAATAAATAAACAAAAAAATAAAAAGGATTATTATTTTATACAAACAAAAACTAGAACGTTTTTTATTTTTTATTGTGTGTAGAAATGTTTTTTTTTTGTGGTATACAGAAGTTATATATATGATTTTTTTTTTTTTTACATCACGAAAAATAGAAGAGGGGTTATTTTTTTAAGAAATACAAAAGGGGTTATAAAAAGAGTAAAAAATTTACTCGGCTTGCCAGAGAGAGTGAGCAGCTCCAGGTTGCCATGTAGGGTTAGAAGTATGACCTTGAAGACACATGTAAACTTGACCGTGATACTTTACGCGATCACCAGCAGCATAGGTACCAACAGGGTTCCACTTCTTGGCATCAGAATCTTCGTTGCTAGAGTTGGAAGAGTTGCTATCACGACGACGACGATGATGTTCCTTTTCACGTTTTTCATGATGACGTTCTTCCTTTCTTTCACATTCACCACCTTCGGCTTGTTCTTCAGGTTGTTGTTCTTGTTCTTGTTCATGAGAAGACTTTTGACGTTGGAATTCAGCACGTTCTTGATCGAATTGATCACGTTCTTGTTGTCTCTTAGTTTCTTCTTCTTGTCTCTTGACTTCTTCTTCTTCTCTTAAACGAGCTTCTTCTTCCTCATCAGCTTGCTTATCATCATAAAGCTTCTTACCGAGGAAACCAGCACCGATAGCGAAGGCACCACCGAGAAGGGCACCACCAACAGAGACACCCGTAGCCTTCTTCTTGTTAGACTTCATACGAGCACAGTGACCTTCATGAAGATAACTTTGACATTGAACAGGTTCACCGTTGAAGTCAGGGTTACGAGAGTTAGGGAAACCTTGAGCAGCTAATTGTAAGTTAACAAGACCAGCACGTTCACCCTTGGTATCAAAGAGTTCGAAGAAACCATTGAGGTAGCCACCATCAGCATGAACAATTTGGTTGATAGGGATAGCACAGAAACCGATGACTTCATCCACAGTAGCTTCAGCATCAAGGACTTCAATAAAGAGATCAGGTTCACCGTTCAAGGGGACAGTGAAAGATTGGTTCCAGGTAGCGTTATCACCTGCATTCTTTTGAGTGAAGGTCTTGATGAAAGACTTCTTGTCTTCAAAGTTCAAAGAGAATTGGAGGAAAGGATCTTGCTTACCAACAGTTTGAACATTTTTCAATTCAGTAGCAGTAGTTACATTGATTTGGAGAGAGGCTTGAGAGTTGTTAGAGCTACTGATGTGAGACTCAGAGTGAGTATGAGAGTAAGAGGAAGAGTGAGAATGGAGCATATTGAATTATAACTTTATATATATATAAAAAAAGAAAAGTAAAGTTTTTTATAAATTCCAAGCAACTTTTCTCGAGTATTTATACTTTTTTTTTTTTTTTTTTTTGTTTCCCCGTTCCTTACCAAAATAAGATTTAGCCCGTAAGTCCCTTTTTTTGTTCCATGTTCACGTGTGGTATACTTCAGGTATTTTTTTTTTTTTTTTTTTTTTTTACACTTTATTTGTATTTTGTGTTGATAGAGTAAAATAACGCGAGAGTTACCTCGTATTAAAAAGAGTTGAGTAATAATAATCTAGTTTGAAACTTAACATGAAATGCATAGTATAGTTGATTTTTCTTCTCTTGTATTACTTGAAAGCGAGCGGAACACTTTTTTTTTCTGTTTATTATTTTTTTGGCCCTTGTCTTATTTTAGTCTCGTCTCTCTTTTTTTATGCAAAATCTTAACTACTTTACTAAATACTAATTCTTTTTACGCGTTTTTCTCTTTTTATTAAATCATAGTTACGTTTTTTTTTTTTCTTTTTTACTTTTTGCTATTTTACTTTTAATAAAAGCTGGGTTAGAAAACCGCCACAACTTCAAGAAAGGAAATTTTCATCTTTTAGTCACTTTAGCCACTTGTATACATTTATACAGTTAAAAAAAACAGCAGTAAAAAAAAAAAAAATTAGTATTTTGACCCTAGCAACATCTGTGTGTGAAACAATAACTTTGCATAAAAGTATATAATACTTATACAAAATTATTTATAGCTCATCTATGACTAAAATATGAGTCTGAAAGTTTAGTTATTTTGCTTGGCAAAAAGATGAGTATTTTACTGTAGAGAGGAGAGTTATTATAATAAAACTTTCAAACATCCCATTTAACCGCGTCTTTTCTTTTAAAAAAAAAATGATAGGTTCAAAAAGACTCCACAGAGTATTAAAATTGTAACCAAGAAGAAAAAAAAAATGTTCCTGAACATCGATCCAATCAAAAACAAAAGTCGCGTCTATTTACATATTTATGTTTACTCCCGACTCGATAGTGTGAGTATTATAAAAATAAAAAATAAAAATACGCCACATTAGAATTGTTTCAATAACTTGTTGAAGATTTCTAAATTCAAGCTATGAACCGAAAAAAGTGCTACTACCCCATCCTTTTTTTTTTAGCTTTTCGGAACTAATTGTATTTAGGTTAATAATATGTTGTGTACTTCATCACATTTACGTTCAAGTTTTTAGTGACAAGAATGAAAAAGTATAAAAACCACTCATACGATCAAAAGTTTATAATCCTGCTGGATTTTTTTTTTTCTTCGAGAGAGAGAGAGAGATATATATATATCCTTCGTCTGTAACACAATTTAATCCTTTATATGCAACAGAACGCGTCTCTCTCTTTTTTTCTTCTTTTTTTTTTTTTTTTACAGTGCATATGCTTTTTCTTTTTTATAAATGTATTTTTTGTAACATACGTCAGTAATCTAGCCGAGAAATTTTTAGGTAAGTAATATTGTATTAGTTTCATTTTACTGAATTAACGTACCTTTTTTTTTTTTTGGGTTTGAATTTTTAAAATTGAATAAATGGGTCTATTATTTTCAAAGCGCATTTATGCAATCTCACTGTTTGACCAGAATCCTTTTTTGACAAGTCCCGAAAAAAAAAAGGCACCTATTATACCCACGATAACGCGTTGGTGAAAAAAAAAAAAAAAGAAAGGGTAATAATCAACAAAGGATAAGTAAAGTGTGGTAAAGTATGGTATTTCTCTTTCTCTCTTTCTTTCTTTGATTACAGAAAGAAAAAAAAAGGTTAAAACGTGGTAAAGAGAGTAAGCTACGATAGGATAAGACACCAAAAAAAAAAAAAATAAGGTCTCGGCTTTCTAATGGTTTTTAGCTTTTTCTTGTGCCCGAAACAGATGAAAAAAAAAAAGGTTGTTTGTGGATAAAGGTCATGACCATGATCAAAACAGTTTAAAAGAGTTTGGGGAGTACAGATACAGCATATAATACATATATATTATCAAGATAAAAGTAGATTATTTTATATATTTAATAAAGACGCGGTTTTCTTTCAAAAAAAAACATACTTGGCATTTATCTTTTAGTATAGTAAGAAATCTATTTTCAGGTAGATTGATCTTCTTTAGTTCTGGGAACTACTGCTCTTATAATTTATTTATTTATTACAATGACGTAATAAATATATGCTTTCTTTCTCTCGGTTTACGTATAATAATTAAAGTGAGGCTAACAGCTTCTCTAAATTATGAATTTATATTACATTGAATGAAAAAAATCAAAAGTTCCGTGTATTATTTTTTTTTTCTCGGCCTCTTTAAGATTGAATTAAATTTTTGTTTTGAAAGCGACTAATGTAGCAGATCTCTTTTAAAAAAGTATTTTAAAGCATAACTGTGTAACACTATTTTTCATATCTTTTTTGTTAAAGTAACCATCTTTAATAAGTTGTTTGTTTTATCATGGTTATATAACTCATTTTCTAAAAGTCTAAGCGGATAGATTTTTTTTTTCATATAGTCTCTTTTACCTGATGCATATATCAATAAATTGGAATAAGTAAGCTTTTTTATTTTCCTTGGCAACCCATGTCAGCGTCCTGAAAATATGGACTTATATAAACATCACTGTTCTAAGGTGCCGATGGAAAAGTATATTTTTCTCAAAAGTAAGTAGAAAATCCAGTAGATGAGCTTATACCAAAAACCTAATTAGGAGAAGGACTGTAAATAACCAAAAAGTTTTGATATGCGTATACTCTCCTAAAATATAAAAATATGATAGTTCTGCATAAACCGTTCGGCTCCAACTGAATGTAACAACAGAAAATGTGTTTTAACAAAAGCATAATAGATGAATTTGTCTATTTAAAGGAAATATATACTTTATTTTTTTAGTAGGGACAAAGCTATTGCATTGTATAGTTGTTTAATAAAGTATCAGTGTCTTATTAAACACATGATGTTTACGCGATGATTTGTTTCCATGCATACTTGTATAGTATACTGGTTTTGATAATAAAAAAAAAAAAACTTGTTTAATCTTTGATCCTGTAAAAAAAAGTTTATTTTTGACCTTGTAAATAACAATATAACATTGTGCATATATAGAATGATAATCTTTTTTCAAAAGTCAGCTATTTAGCAAAAAGAAATCTTGGCCTTCTGGACTGTATGATGAATTATGTCACACTGCTGCTTTGCACTTTTTAAGAATAGAATTGATAAATAGCTAAGGTAATCGACTCAATGTAAGAAGAATTGAAGAGTGAGAGAAGCAGCACGCCAAGAAAAAAGAAGAGAAATCATAGCATATGTTTCTATTAATACTCTTCTATTAAGGTACTGTGAGTCTTTTTTTTTTTTTTTTTTTGATACTTGAATGGACCAAACTCATTGTGAAGAACAAAGTAGTGTGTCGATTGAAACTAAAATTTGTTATTCATTCTTATTCTCATAGCAACGATACAACATTAGCCATTGTCAAAAGGTACAAGTTCCTAGTTATTCTAGAGACTATACCTATAGTCGTTAGCGTACATACGAATACTTGTTTATTGTATCAAAATAGAAAACTGCGTTTTTTTTTTTTATTACACAACAGCGCTCTGCTTGACATATTAAAAAGATATGAACATTGGTTTCATGTCTATCATGACAGTAAATTGATCTATCTTTTGTATTTGCCAAGTAACAAACTTAAATATAGTAGTTCTAATTTGCGTAATTAAAAAGGCTGCTTGGCCGAGATAGAGAAAGAAAGAACACTTTTGTTATTTAGTCAATTATCTATTTATATATATATATATATACTTTTGCTGCTCTATTATTTACGCCTTGGCGCAAGAAAGAAAAAGAGGGTGAAAAAAGAAATTAAATTTGTTGTTTTTCCAAAAGTCTTGATTTGGAGTTACAAAGTGACGTAAAAATGTAACATCAAGCTATTAATTGTTTGAAGAAATAGAATTGTGTGTGTGTGTGTGTGTGTGTGTGTATTATTATTATTATTCGGAGTTGGTGTAGTTTATTTTTCTTCTTCTATTTTTATAATTTTGTTTATCTTTTTCATTTTTTTTTTTTTTCAAAAGATTTACAATGAATTCCTTTAACCATGCAGATTATCCTGTTATTGTAGGAATCGATTTTGGTACGAAAGAAAAGAAAATAAATAAAGTGTTCGAGAATAATTAAGATATTAACTTCAATTTTTAAGGTACAACATATTCTGGTTGTTCTTATGCTTTTGCAGCTCAAAATGAAGAAGTCATTGATATTGTAAAATGGTAAGATAGAAATTGACAAGTATTTTTTTTTTCTTCTTACTCATATTCATCATAATAGGCCTAAACAAAATAATCAAGTGTATCCCAAGGTAAAAAAAAAAAAAAAAAAAAAAAAAAAAAAAAAAAAATCATTTGTTTCGATATTAGAAAGCATGACCTGACCTTTTTTTTTTGAAATATACATAGACACCTACACTTTCTTTATATCGTAAAGGCTCAACAAACTTAGTCGAATGGGGTCATGGAGCTAGACGGTTAGCGATGAAACCTAACAATGCAGATTCCATGTTACTTTCCAAGTTCAAATTATATTTAGATGAACATTTACAACAAACTGAACTTGGCAACGGCCTCAACATTATTGATGTCATTGCTGATTATTTACGTGCCTTTCATTTGCATGTCTGTACTGAGCTTTTGAAAGGCTTTGCTGGAAACTATGACCAATCTCGATTTCGTTATGTAAGATATATATATATATTTATATTGTTGTCAAGTGATAATTAATTATTTTATATAGTGTTTAACTGTACCAGCCATGTGGAGTGATCGTGCAAAAGCAACAATGCGTGAAGCATCCATTCGAGCAGGGTTAATTAATACAACAGATCATCCAGATAGATTAATGTTGATTTCTGAACCTGAAGCAGCAGCTTTATATTGTGAAAAGAAGTCTGAACAGTTTAATTTAAGACATGGACAGAGATTTATGATTTGTGATGCTGGTGGAGGTACAGTTGATTTAATTGTGTTTGAAATTCACGAGCCACCAGGAGAGAGGTATAGAGAATAAAAATGTATATGCATATATAATTAACTTTTTTTTTTTTTTTTTTTTTTTTTTTTTTTACAACTTAGACGTACTTTAAAGGAAGTAACAAATGGTCATGGTGGATCGTGTGGATCTGGATTTTTAGATTTAAGAATGCGAGAATATTTAAGAAGAAAGTTCTCTCATTATCACACAATTAATGATTCGGCCATGGAATTAATCATGGATACATTTGTAAATGTGGTGAAACCTGATTTTGACGGAGTTGAGGATCATTTCCTTGATTTACCTGCTTCTATGGGTTTAGGTGATTTGACAGATCCTGATATTGGACTTGATAATGGTTCACTTTGTTTACCTGCAGAAGACTTGATAGAACATGTATTTGAACCCGTCATTCGTCAAGTACTTGATCTTATTAGAGGTCAATTAGCACAATCACCTCAATTAGAAGCTATCTTTTTAGTGGGTGGGTTTGGTCAATCAAATTATTTGTTTAGAAGAGTAGAAGATGAATTTGCAAATCAAGTCGGTATGATTGGTGTACCTCCTCGAGGTGAATTAGCTGTAGTACGTGGTGCAGTCTATTTTGGTTTAAATCCTCAAATTGTAACAGAAAGAGTATCAAGAAGAACATATGGTGTTGAAACCAGAATGTTGTTTCAAGAAGATATTGATCCACCCGAGTATGCTGTGATGGGCGGTGATGGAAAAAAATATTGTCGTCAAAGATTTAGTGTTTATGTCCATCAAGGACAGAGTATTAAAGTAGATGAATGTGTTTCCAAGAATTTTGTAATTAGTTATCCTAATGATACTGATTCCGATCTATTTGCTTTTGATGGTGAAGGTTTACCTCCCAGATTAACTTCTCACCAACTTGTACGTAAAGTAGGTAATTTCCCTATTCGTATGCCTCATTTGGAAAATGTGAGAGCGGGTGAAAAAGTCAACATGACGATCAAAATGTATTTTGGTCTCACTGAAATTAAGATTGAATGTGTTATTCGTGAAAAGACTTTTGTCTTTACTTCTTCATTTGAAGCGGCTGATGCTTACCCTCAACAACAACAACAGTATAATGATAATCAACCATATCCACAAAATTATGATTATCAAACTACTTTAGTACCTGCTAGTGATCCATCTTTACAGCAACAACAACATCATCATCATCATCACCAACAACAACATCAGCATTCTTCACCTGGTCAACAACACGGTCGTCCTTATGGTGTAAACGATTTGACAAGTAATATGAGCCATGTATCACTTGGACAGCAGCCACAACAACCTTACCCACCCGTAAGTGCTTACCCTCCTCAAGGATATCCTCCTGCTACTCAACAAGCAGCAGGCTATCCTTCATCTGCTAGTCTCAGTCAACAAGCTGGCTATGCTTCTTCTTCAACCAATTTAAATCAGCAAGCTGGATATTCTAATTATCGTCCAGGCAATAGCTATAATAATGATTATTATCAACAACCCCCTAATACTACTTATCCTCCTCAACAACAACCATATTCTCAAAACGGTGGTTCTTTTTACGGAAACACTGGTAATGCTCCTCCTCCACCTACTACTGCTGGTGCACCAGGATATTCTCCATCTGCACAACATGGCTACCTTCCTCAACAAGGATATGGTAACGCAGGTTATCGTTAAGTCCAACTACCCCGCATCTCTTTAGAAAAAAAAACAAAGAGCTATATACTTATATCATTAAATATTATTTAAAAATAAAAAAATTATTGTATCAAAAACACATGTACTCTATCTTTTCTTTTCTTTTTTTTTTTTTTGCCAAAAAAAAAAAACTTATTAGCTTTTCCGCATTAGTCATTCAAATATTAAGTCTGCGGATCTTTTAAATGTACATAGGAAATGCTCCTCCGTTTAATGATTTTCATTTCTCAGCATGTTTTGATATTCGACTAATCCAGTACATATATAAGATAGTTACAATTAATTTGTGTGATTCTCTCTTTTTTTTTATTTTAAGATTGTGTAATAAAACGAGCTTGCTTTAGTCAAGTAAACGTTTTCGTAATAACAAACATAAGTGCAATAGACATGAATATAAAAAATCCAAAAAGTTATTTATTTAAAGCAGAGAAAATAATATTAAAAAAAGCAACGGTAAATTTTTTCCATATTTATTTTGAGGTTCTTCACTATTTTTACAAACGGACCTCTAAGAAGATCAAAGAGTAGGAAACTTTTGTATTTTAGATCCAGTAATTGGTTTTCAGTTATTAATTATTTCCCAGTTTAGATGTAAGTCTCTTGATATCAGAACGAGGATTATTAATGACTGCTGCCCCGGATTCTGTTATATGACCTTTTTTCACTATTGATAATACTTAATTCTTTCAAATAAGGACACTTTTCCATTAATTCTTCGAAAGAACTCAATTGTTTACAAGAGACACAGTTGATATGGAGCATCTACAGATTTTTAAATTCTTTCATTTGATCTTGTAAAATATTTCATGATAGGCCTTCAGTTGTATGTCAAGTTTTTTTTTTTTTTTTTTGGTTCACTCTCTAGATGTATGTTGGCTAAAAGGTTGATTTGAAAAGCAACGTAGCGTATACACCGGTCTAGCTTCCTCTGTGTCTGTTGTACTGAAATATGTTTGCTATATCGATAGTTTTAAGATATTCACCTAACCGCATTGTAACAATGCTTGTGCTAAACTAAGTTCTAATGAATTTGACGCATTACTGATTTATTAGTCAGAAAAAAAAAAAAAATGCTGCTCTTTCGATATAGTTTATTACAACTGCTCTACTAAAGCTCAAGAGGTCAAGTTCGTAGTAATCTCAACATTATCATTTGAAATATTGACACTTATTTTCGGCCACTTGGAAAGAAGAGACTGGTTAGAGTGTCAACTAACGAGTAAAAAGTGGTACGAAAAGCTTTTCAACCGAGTTTTTATATTCAAAAGTGACAGTAAATACCCTTAATAAATCGCGTCTATATGCCAATACACTATATAATTCTTTGCAAATTCTGATTGCTAAATTTTTCTTTGTGGAATTATCCATCTGTTACGAAATATCCGTAACATGGATGATCCCATATATCTCAGGGAGGAAAAATGCATGATGAGGATTTTCCTTTTTTTTTCCCCTGTTTTTTAAAATACAAAAACTACATTTATTTAACTACTTGCAATAAAAGAAACAATTACTTTTTACTTTAAACAATAATCTTAAAGAACTTGTCTCATCAATACCTTATTGATCCCTTTTATAAAATTTATCTTTTAAATTGTTCATTGTAATTTTTTTATATTCCTTTTTTTTTTTATTATAAATAATAATTTATTAAGTCGTTCTACTTATGCAACAACTATCAAAATCTAACAATATCTTAACAGCTTCTCACAAAACTTAAATGTAACAAAAGCATTGTTAATCAAAAGGTGTTGTTGTGGTAAAGAATAAAAATAAGATAATATTAAGGCAAAAGTAAAATAAAAAGTGTGCGCCAGTTCCTGTTGACAAGTAGAACGACTTGATAAAATAAAGTAATGAAAGAGCAAGAGTAGTTTGAAGATAAAGTTACAATGAATCGGTTTTTTTTTTTAGTATTCAAGGGAATTTAGGTACAAAATAAAAGTAAGGAAAAAACGATCAAAAATAGAAGATCAAGTTTAAGATACATAAAAGGGTTTTAAATTGAAACAAAAGTAAATTGGATTTTAATTATGATAAGATATTATGAGTATTTATATATATTATTCAGTGATTTACAATCTATGTTTTGCAAAGTAGATTTTCGTATAACAGCACCAAAACGACTACATTCACCTCTGATAAATGTGCGAAACCAAAAAAAAAGAAATTGTGAGGCTACCAGGGGTCGAACCTGGAATCTCCTGATTCGTAGTCAGACGCCTTATCCATTGGGCCATAGCCCCTCACATGTTAATTTAATTTAAAATATTATATAAGTTTTATAAAAAATCCAATATATCACGTGATAAGCACGTGCTTAGTATATAGGATTTGGCAGGTGTTTGAAACAAAGTGTCAATGAAAAAAAAAAAAAAAAAAAAAAAGATGACTTCTTGCATAAAGTGGCATAATTCAAGTTCAAATTTGGTTTAGTGAGTTTACTTCAGATAACGTTTAATGTAATATAAATGAGGAGAGAGAAGAAGCAGATGCAACTTGAATATATATAAAAGATCATCATGCATCATACTGCATTTTAAATAAAAAAATAAGAATAGAAGGAAAAAGAATATAAAAATGAATTGAAACAACAAATGATTGAAATAAAATGTCATGTAATTAGGTAAGGGTACTTGATCCAATATAAGATTGTATTTCATCATGGGCAACCAAAAGGTGTCATCATATCAGGCGGTTTAGGTTTGATAAGAGTAAGTTTTTTTTTTTTTTTTCTTGACACGTGAAAATCAAACAAGGTAGTAAAAATATATATATATATATCAAACACCAATGAACTGTCTTTATCCTTTTTCTTTTTCTTTTTTTTTTTTTTTTTTTAAAAAAAAAACCAATGGCAACAAAAGAAAAGAAACATGGAGTGATTTCAAACAATACAAACTGCTTGAATGAATCGTTCGACTTGACCTCACTTTGGCCTACAGTAAGAAAAAAAAAAAAAAACAATTATGCAAAAAAAAAGATGTTAAAACCCAAAGAAAATAGAATATATATGATAGATTGGTATCCACGAATCCTAAAGCATATTATGAAAACTTACTTAAAGTATCTACGAATTATGAAGAATGGGCAGAAGCAGCAGCAATTTTAGATGATATTGATGGTAAAAAAAAAATAAATAAATAAATAATAATAATATTGTTTTGAGGTAACCATTAAAAACGAGAGACGTATTATTTTAGGACTTGATAAGTGGAAGAAAGAAATCGAGTCTCCTGATTACGATTGGGAGTTAATCAAGGCTCGATTAGATCAATTAAGAGAGATCCGACGTTTGAATAAAGGCCAGTCAGCCATGATATTTGCTTTACGTACCAGTCTTGCGAGAAATATTGGAGATATGGGTAACTCCAAGCTCTATTCATATTCGCGTGTAGGTACGAAAAAGTTGACATCAGAATATATTGAAGAAGTAGTAAAGCAATTGAATTGGATATGTGATGAACCATCTGATCCAGAAAACGATCCAAATCTTGACTTGAAGACTAAACATGATTTTTTTATGAATATTCGACAAAGTTTTGGTCGTACAGCATTATTATTAAGTGGTGGAGGTACATTAGGATTGAACCATATTGGAGTCATCAAATGTTTATATGAAAACCAGTTATTGCCACGTATTATTTCTGGTGCTTCAAGTGGCAGCATTATAGCGTCATTGGTCTGTACTCGAACAATTGATGAATTACCCTCTATCTTTGATCCTTCCCAAGTTCGGTTAGATTATTTCGAACGTGACGGTGAAAGAGATTCACCTTTTACTCGTCTTCATCGCTTAATGATCAGTGGTCAATTATTTGATGTGAAAATATTACAAGAAGCAATGAGAGCTAATATTGGTGACATGACATTTCAAGAAGCTTTTAATAGAACGAGATTTATATTAAATATTACTGTGAGTTCATCTACTTTGTATGATATGCCCAGATTGTTAAATTATCTGACAGCACCTGATGTGGTAAGTGCTTAAAATATAAATTAGTATTTACTATTATTAATTCAATCTTTAAGGTAATTTGGTCTGCAGTGTAAGTAAAACTAATCTAAATCTAAAATCCAACTAATTTTTTTTTTTTTTTTTTTTTTAAAAATAGAGCTGCCTCATGTTCTGTTCCTGTCTTTTATGGTTCAATTCCTCTCTTTTCAAAAGATAAGAACGGTAATATTGCTCCTTGGAACCCTAACGGTAAGAACTTTTTAATAACTATTTCAAGTTTTATTTTAAGCCTAAAAACAACAGATTAGATCAACTTTATATTGATGGTTCAGTAGAAAAGTAAGATCAGGAGGTCACACAACAGAATTCAATATATTAACGTACTATAAATAGTGATCTACCAATGAACAAATTATCTGAATTATTCAATGTCAATCATTTCATTGTCTGTCAAGTGAATCCACACGTTATTCCATTTCTACAAAAGGCAAATACCCCTTCTAAATTACGAAGGATTGCCAACTTTTGTATGCATATGGCCAAAACTGAAGCACAACACAGATGTACTCAATTAACTGAACTTGGTATCATGTCTTCCTTTTTCTATAAAGTACAATCAATCATGTCACAAAAGTATTCTGGTGATATCACGATTGTACCTGATGTAGGATATTCTGATTTCCTTAAAGTACTTTCTAATCCTACAAGTGAGTACGCTATGAACTGTCTTCGACGTGGAGAGCAAGCAACCTGGCCCAGTAAGTCATATAGCTACCTGTTGTATTGAATACATGCATATATTTAAACTATTTACTAGAAATGTCAATTATCAAAAATCATTTACAGATTGAATTATCCATTGATCAAATTCTGTACCGACTTCGTTTACTTCGGTTAAATGAATTACAAGGTGTTATTACACAACAACCAAATCGACCTAAATTGGAAATAAGATCTACATCACAATTAAATGTAATGATTCAACCAATGATGACAACGATTGATGAGGAAGAAAAGCCCCGTAAACGTACAGAGATAACAACAGCAGATGACAACAGTAATAAGAGTCGATTTCATCTTGTTGTTAATTCATCTCAAAGTACACCGATGGTAGTTGCTTTATCTGATCAAATTCAAATTGTTCATGGTAGTAAAAAGAATAAGGAAAAAGAGAAGCGTAGAGAAAGAAGTTCAACAAAACGAGGTTTATTAATGACTAAACCCGAATAAGTAGTATAGTAATAAAGTTTTTAATATATAATAATTTATTCTTCAAACTCTTCTGGTTCTTCCATATCTTCTTCTTCTTCTTCTTCTTCTTGTTCTTCTTCTTGTTCTTCTAATGTAGTTGTTGTAGTGGGTAATGCATTGTTGATGGTAGATGATGATAATGTTGTTGTTGTTGTTGTTGTTGTTGTTGCAGTTGTTGTTGTTGTCTCTTCTTGTTCTATAATTGTTGTTGATTCGATAACTCCTTGTTCTTGTTCTTCTGCAAGTTTATCAGCTTCTCTTTGTTCTTTAGGGATTCCAGATAAATACTTCCATTTTGGGATATCCGTGCACACCTTTTTCATGTTATCTGCAGCACTTGTGTACCACGTACCCTCAGTAACATACTTTCTGGAATAACGAAGACAGATTTCTGTTCTAAAGTTTTCATACAAGACACGATTATGTGTACGCTAATAATAATAATAATAATAATAATAAAAAAAAAAGGGGATAAGTAAAATATACTACCATCTCCTTTAACTTGGTCTTCCTTAAACTTACTTCTCGTGTACGGTCATGGTTAGCGTATTTATGAGATTGATGAATTAAGAAATCATTTGGCAAGACATAATAATCCACACCAGAAATAAAGATTTCATAAAGACAAGCAGCTTTATTTGCACCATAACCAATAAATCTTTCGTCACACCAAGGAGTACCTTCTTTTTTATAAATGACATAAGGCTCATAAGAGAATTCATATTCAGTTACAGGATAAATTTCATCAGCGGTATACCATTTAGTATAATTAGTTGCACCATGACCACTAACCCAACTACTATGAAAAGAATCTAATTTCTTTTGATCTAATACTTGTTCAACCAAACCAGATTTAAGAGTAGGAAAAGTACGCCAATCTTTACCATCTTTTTGATCTAAATATTCAAAAGCGGGTACAACCAAAGCAGTCTTACCTGACTTGAGCATGTTTGAAATTGTTGGGTTACTAAAGATTGTCTTTCTAAAGTCAGTACAAAGATGGAAATCAACATCGAGCATCATTAAATAATCCGTTCTTGTAAATAATTTAGCGGTGTTTCTCCACATATTAAATTGTCTATCGAATTTGTCTATAATTAAATGAATATCTACATATTTTTGCATATTGGGATTCGAACTGTAAATCTTTGCTAATTCTTTAATTGTCGCCGCTTTTTCGTCATCATCCAAGACATGAATAGCAGCAGAGATGGGGCCTAAAATAATAAATAATATTTTTAATCTTCCGCCTAACCTCCCCCCCCCTTTTAATTTATGACATATTTTTTTACCTTTGTAATTGGTTGCTAAGCGACTCAAGACTCGAAATCGATTACGAGTAACCAAGGTTGCCAAGGTGATATCTTGTGCCTTCATTTTTTGTGAAGCTTTAAAGTAATAAGGTGTCACATTATCTAATCCCATACTACTTGAAAATATCTTTGATTTCATTAACTCAGTTGAAAGTTCATGTATTTCTCTGCTATCTATTTTTATAAAAATGACAGGGTTTTAGAAATTAGAAAATTTTAAAAGCGCAATTTTTATATATACCTTTTGCGCCTGGCCAGGTGACTTGATTCATAATTGACTTTTCAATTTGATTAATTCTATTTACATTGGGTACAGGCTCTTGATAACGAGGAAGTGCATTCATACGTTGATTGATATCTTGTTTTCTTACATTAGTAGAAGACTTTACATGATGAATAGAAAAGTAATGTTTGGTTGTATAAAATAAAGAGATCATGATATAAATAATGATGGCATATTTAGCCAGCCTTGATACTTTAAACTTTGACTCTAAGCGCATTGTATATATAAATAATTAAAAAAAAAAAAAAGGTACAAAGAGAAAGAAAGAAAGAAAGAAGAAAAAAAAAAAATAATTAAATTAACTAGAAACTTTAAATAGGAGTAAATAAAATAAAAATATATGGTGTGACAAAGCAATTTATAAAAATTTATTTAGCGTAATGACCATAAACTAAGTCATAACCATCAAATTCATATAAAATTCTGTTTGTACGTTTATAGCCATTTAAAGTAGTCATAGAACGTACCATTTGACTATGAGAATGATGTTCTTTATGATGAGAACTAAAAAAGGTGACAGTAAAACTGGTAGGATCAAAAATTTTTAAAACACGAGTGATGAGAGCTTCGATTGGACTTTGTTCACCCATATTTTGATGAGATTTTTCTACGGGTATATTACTTTCAAAAGAAGCGTAAGAGCATTCATCTTCTGGTGTAACATGGAAAGTGAAATAACGATCTTCCCATAAACCATTACTTGAATATCCGCAAGGTTCAAATAGATAAGAATCAATGCTTGCTTTTGGGTAAAGTTGATCGATACCAGTCACTTTATCTACCCATTCTCCTCCAATAATACCACTTACTGTACGATTTGAATCATGAAAGAAGTGTTTCATCTTTTCTTGACAAAGTCCAGTCATATGAATTTCTACAGTTTGATCTGGATGAGAATGACCTGCGTTACCAAATGGGGAAGGATCTTCATCAGAATCTGAACCGACTGGTGTAGAAGCTCCGCTCTTGATTTCATGTTCTTGCATCACTCCACGTAAATGACGAGGAGGTAAAACTACCTTTTGATTAGGATCATGTAATACATCATCAGAAGGTTTTGTTATATAAAGATGCCATTGATCTTGAAGTTCTTTACCAATCTTGTAAGAAGATCCATTATCTAATCAAAACAAAAAGCACAGACAAAAATTAATATACTGAATATACACCATTTTTTTTTTTTTTTGTTACTATCCTAAACTAACCCTACCAAAATATTTATCTAAAAATTCTACTTCTTCTTCCCATGATCGATGAGGACCAATTTGTCTTTCTGGAAATAAAAATGATTTTCGAGAATAAAATACTCTCCATACTTTTTCAAATCCACAATAACTCTTGGCAATTTCTAAAAGTCGAGATACTGCTAAAAGTAATGTTGTTGTTCCACAAGTTTTTAAAATAATCTTGTGAGGGTACACAAACATAGATGACTCGCTTTTATAACAAGTTAACACATTATAAAATCATTATGACAACATATTATATATATATATATATATTTTACCTTAATAAATATGCATCCACACTTTCATTGGAAATCACATTCAAAACTGTACATTTTACTAATGCCAACATTTTATCCAAAACTGGTTTAGGAATGACTCGAAGACCTGTTTTTTCCTCTACTGGAGCATGACTTTTGACATCTTCGTCTTCAGAAACAAGGTTTTGGTGATCCTTCATTCTTTCAGCTGATGGTGAAAACCAAATCTCTAAAAGTTTTTCTGGACCTTCAAAAGCACCTTCTTGAATTGAATAATTCTCACCAGAAGTAGGAATGACATTACTGGTGGTAGCGGTTGTAGCGTTGACCATTATTTGTTGTTAAAATATATGTTATTACGGAGGTCTTTGTTGTACTTCAGAACAACCAACGAGTCCGAGTACAAAAGGGTAGATAAAGTGAGGTTTGAAAACGGTTTCTAAAGAGATGTTGGGCTATATCCACCTTTTTTTCTTTTTTTGTTGAAAAAAATTAAAAAACGGGGGAAGGAAGGAAGTGTACAAAAAAAAAAAAAAAATCAAAAAATATGAAAAAAAGTTTTTCTTAGTGACAAGATGCCATCTGTAACTGTGTATGATTGGATAATAGGTATCTCGTTTTGTGACTTTTATTCTACACTCTGAAAACTGATGTTTGACAGGTTGGAAAAAATCATATTTGAATTGAGAGAGAAAGAGAGAGAGAGAGAGAGAGAGAGAGAGAGAGAGAGGGAGAGAAAGAAAAAAAAGAGAGAGTGAGTTCCTATTAGATCTTGATCTCACTCAATTCTTGTTTGTAATTTTTCTTAATACACTATTACTATAACTATTTTTTACTTTTTAAGTATATCAATTCAACTATTTGACACTGCAATTCACTCTTTTTTTTTATCTTTTTTTCTGTATACTTTCCGGGCAAAAATGCATCAAAACTTTGTGTTCAAAAAAAAAAAAAAAAAAAAAGTATACTTTTTTGGACTGCTTTTCACATGTGGCTGACATGTTTGAATATCTCTCTCTCTCTTCTAATGCATTTTTTTTTTTGTATCTTTTTTTTTTTGTATAAATAATAAAAATGGCAACTGAAGTAGCATTATCTGCTTCCAATACAGACAACACGATACATGTTTGGGATATTCGTTCCGGCAGTAGTCTCTTTTCTTTCAAACAAAGCATGTCACCTAAAGGAGGGCTTACGATGGTCCCTAAACCAGGCGCGAGTTTTGAAATCGGCTCCATCGTCACAGCACAAACAGATCGCGCCAACCTTAATGTATATCAATGGCAACGAGATCAAGTATTACATAAAATGAATACAGCCGAAAAGATGGTCAGTGTTGCTTCTTCTCATCAAGGCCAATACTTGGCTGCAGCTACTGCAAGCGGTAAAGTCTATCTTTGGCATATCCCTACAGGTCATTTAATGCGCGTATTTGAAGCACATTATCGTCGTATCACTCGTCTTGCATTTAGTAACGATGATGCTACTTTATTAACTGCAAGTGAAGATGCAGCTGTTAATGTTTGGTTACTTGCTCATTTAATTAATCCCGTGAGTGCTGAAGGTTATGAAGATATAACCGCTCGTCCTGCTCCTTTATATTCTTGGTCAGATCATACCTTACCTGTCACTGATATATATATTGGAAATGGTACATTATCAGGTGCTCGTGTCTGTACTGCCAGTTTAGATCACACAGTCAAGGTATTATATATATATATATATATGAGTGATTTAATTTTATATTAACTTCTTTTAAAAAGCTTTGGGATCTTGCAACAGGACAACTTTTAACTACATTTTTATTCCCCAAGGCAGTTTCGAGTGTGATGATGGATCCATCCGAGACGACAATTTTTGCAGCATGTGAAGATAAGATTTATTCAATTGATTTATACAAATCACGTCAAGACCAAAGTTACAAGATTTCAACTACAGAGAGTTTAGGTGGTATGAGTCGAGTTGAATCTGTTGGAATTAAATCGACTACAACAAGCAACAAAGAGAATAAAGTACCTTCACTTGGATCAGTTTTTGTTGGACATACAGGTCCAATTCATAGTTTAACATTATCATTTGATGGTACAATCTTGATTTCAGGTGCAGAAGATGGAAATTGTATTGTTTGGGATGTCTTGAGTAGACAACCACTTCGTAAATTTGAGTCACATAAGGGACCTGTGAGCTTTGTCGCTTGTTTCCTTCGACCTATTGAATTACATCCTGATGCAGCAACACAAATCATTACACCGATGCCTTGGAAACAATTAAAGAGAGCCATGCCAACCGCTGAAGAAGAACATCGTGATGCGTCTATGCAGGTTGTTCAAAATACTGAGATGGATTTAGCTAGACATCAACAATTGGTTGAGTCGGGTCCTCTTTATTCTTCTATTGCTACTGAATTACAATCTGTTCATAAAGCTGCTGATAAAATTAGAGATATGAAGACGGATGATTCAAGTGCTTCTTTACAAAATCAAGTGAATGCTCTTCAAGCTGAATTGATTCGTTTAAATGAACACCACGTTAAATCAAAATCTTTACATAACGAAATGTATACAATTGTTGTAGATAAATTTATGGATGAAAGACGTAACAAAAGAAAATTAGAACAAGAAGATGAAGAAGAAGAGGATGATGATGAAGAAGAAGAAGAAGAAGAGGATGAAGAATAAATTCATTTAGATGTGTACAGTTAAAATAACCCCCTCTCTTTTTTATATATATATATTTAATAAACTCTTTTTTTTTTTTTTTTCTATAATTTTAATTCTGCTAATATTTTACTACACATGTTTTTATATTGCCATGGATCACCGCCTACTCTTCTAAATTGCAGTCCATGCATACCTAGTAACCAAGGTACTTTAACGATATAAATTTCAAACCGTACAACTAAATCAGGTACAGGTACAATAGAAGCAGTTGTATTTGACACCACAGCTGCTTGTGTAGCATCTTCAGAAGAAAACGAATAATGGTCTTCTGTTTCTTCATTCACCACCTTATTCAGATCGATACTTGGCATATGAACACATTCAAACCTTCCTTTACTCTCTCTCCATTTCACACCAATCCGTTCCAATACCTTGATTAAATCAGCTCGAATGACTGAAGGATGTTTTGTGGATGTGGTTGTGACAGAGAATAAACCTTTAAGAAATACAGGTTTGATGTTTTCATCTGCTGTACCCTTTTGTTGATACCCAGAAGAACCATCCAATGGAGAAGGAAAAGATTGTTCATGATCATGTTGTGCTGCTGCTGCTGCTGCTGCTGCTGCTGGTTTTTTACAGTCGATATGTAATGGAAGTGATTTAATAGGTCCTTTCCCAGTCGATAGACGTCTTTCGGCTTGTTGTTGATGGTTTCCTCCTCCGTTCACCATATTTAAGAAGTTCGTATGGTTTTCTGCGTTCATTGAGGATTGACCTAGTGTCATTCTTCTTGGTAAGATTTTACTGATTTTATTTCCAAATGTATTATTATTATTATTTGAAGAAGAAGTCGAAGTCGAAGCCGATGCGGCGGCAGCTGCTGCAGTAGCTATATCAAGATCAGTGGGTTCATGTTGTGTTTGACGTACGTTAGGGTACTTTGTTGCAAAGGTATCTCTTGAGGGTATTTGAATCGGTGTAGATACAGATGCACCTACAACTGAATTATTACTTTTATTATTACTATGTTTTCTTGATCGAGTTCCTTTTTCGGCAGATGTACGTGATAAGGCCAGACTAAGTCTACGAAGTACGTTATGATTATGATGTGTAGTCCCTTCTTGATCTGAAGAAGAAGATGATGATGAGGAAGAAGAAAAACTTGATTTACGATGAAATAATGGCTTATGCGTTGGTTCTTTTTCTAATTTGATACTGGCTTTTCCTTTACTCGTATAACCTGTAGCAGCTGCAATAGTAGAAGTAGTAGTAGTGCTATCATCTTCAAGTGATATACGATCTGGAGGATGTATTTGATCAGGTAAAGAAATATTTGGTATACGTAAAGAAGAAGAAGAAGTCGTAGTCGTAGGAGAAGCAACAGCAGCAGCATTCAAACGACTTTCACGTTCTAATCTTTCCTTTACCAAGTAATAAATCGAGACTAATGGGTGATATGCAGCAGGTATAGATTGTGGGTCTTCGTTGGGTAAAATAAATGATTTTCGATTTGAATGAGGAGAGAATCTAGAGACGAGATGAGAGTGTCGATGATTTCGATGTGTTTCTGCGGTACGATCTAAGAGAATTTTTGCAGCTCTTTGGTATTCATTGGAAGTGATGATCTCTTGTAATTTATCTCGTATCTCGTTTTCTGTACCGAATTCAAATCCTGTCATACCACGAATGACTTCCATATCCAGTGGTAAAGTAAGTGGAATTCGATCTGGTAAGTAATTATCGACTGGACCGTCGTATCCTTTATTGATCCAAGGGTGTATGATGATTTCGGATACGGTTGCACGATGAGCTGGGTTCGTAACTAACATTCTAGACAATATACTCTTACAATCTAACATATTATACTTTATTTGATCAGTCAAAAAAAAAAAAAAAAGTACAAAATTCAATTATTTACTTTTTACCTGTGCTTAAATGAGATGGATAATCTACTACGCCTCTTTTAATCTTTTCATGTAATGCAGGCATATTTTGATCATCAAAAGGTACTTTACCACATACCAAAACATATAAAACTACACCAAAACTCCAGACATCAATTTCAGGCCCCATATAAGCTTTTGCATTTAATAATTCAGGTGCAGCAAAATAAAGTGAACCACAGAATGTACTTAGAGAGGAACGAGGAGAAAATAAGTTGGATAAACCAAAATCGATAATTTTGATATTTCCAGATTGAGAAATCAAGATATTTTCAATTTTTAAATCTCGATGTACAATGGAGTTTCTATGGCAATAATCTATAGAATGTAACGATGATTTTAGTTTATCTATTAGAATTTCAATATATACATATATATTACCTAAAGCACTCACGATTTGCCTTGCGAAACGTCTGGCTTGCTTTTCTTTTAATTTACCATGAGAAATGATATAATCTAATAATTGACCACCATTTACATATTCCATAAAGAGATAATAGTACGAATCCAATATAACAAATTCTTTTAAACTCACAATATAAGGATGATGAAGTAATAACATGATACTTGCTTCTCTTATTGTTCTAATCTCTCGATGTTCATCCTTTTCTTTCTTTTTTTCTGATTTCTTATCATTATTTGGTGCTTTACGTGGTACAATTTTTACTGCAAGCTAATATATATATATATTATATTCATTATTGATTTTTTTTTTAATATAGACATATATATATATATTCTAACCTTTTCACCTGTAATATTATGTACTGCTAATCGTACTTTACCCATAGACCCAGAACCTAAAGTATTTATCAAAGTAAAATTACCAATAACTCTTCTTGGTTTTGCACGTTCTATTGAAATCGATCGTCTTATGGGTTTCTTTTGTTTTATACATTCTTGGTGTTCTTCAGGACCAGCATAAATAGGTAACTCTGAAGAAGGTGCAGGTGAATCACATAAGATAGTATTGCCATTAGGTCCTGGAACTAGTTTTTCGTGTTGTTGGGTATCTCTATGAGTTGTGTTCACTTGACTCAAGTTGGGTGAATCTTCAAGTGTTGAGCCTGATTCTGATTTAAGACTTGGCGTCATTTTCTCTTTAGTAAAGAAGAATAATAACAAAAAAATAAAAAATAAAAAATGTTTATTGAAATAAAAAAAAAAAAAAAACGCCTCGTCGTTAAATTTAACTTCACCAAAATTAAAAAGGATGATCCACACTTTGTACTACGACAACGCATAACATTTAATTGCTATTGTTTTTTTTTTGTGTATAGATAATGAATATATGTATGTGCATACATATATAATCTCTCGCATATATTCTTAATCCCCTTTTTCTTTATTGTCGTGCAAAAAACCATATGAATTACGCCCCCCCTTTTTTTTTGAATTTCTGTATGTGATTATGATCGACAAATGTCAACTTAAAAAAAAAATGCCTTACGTAACCACATTCATTTCACCTCTTTTAATCAACATTGTAATGTCATACTTTGTCTTGATATCTATTCGTGCTATTACTTATTTCATGAGCTTATTAGTAACTTGTATTTTTATAGTCTCGATTATTGCTGCAACACTTGATATCTTTTACAAAAAGAATTTCACATTTGTTTTTAACTATTCCAATGCTTTTATTTTTGGCTGTATAAACGTTTTTAATTTATACTGATTAAAGTCTTTGGCGGCGGATCGTAATTGTTCAGAGTATGTAGAGAACTAGTAGTAGGGCGTGTTTTCAGCACAATCACTTAATTTTATATACGTTTTGATTTAAGCCAGTTTATAAAGTGTGTGAAAACAGTGAGGTCTTTGAAATATAAATAATTGATTCAGGATACGAATAATCCTTTTTCCTGATTTTTCTTTTAATTTTATATATAAAAACACACTATTTTTTTTTTATCGCTGTAGCATATGATATTTAGTTCAAATAGTGTATTATCAAAATATATATATATATATATATAAACAAGCTTAAACGACCGGTTCCACAAGTTTATCAAGGCTAAACTTTTTAAAATAAATCTATTTTTTTTTCTGTTTGAACAGAAAAAGAGCTGGAAAGAGGAATGATCTACTATTTAGTTTTACAATTTTCGCTAATTCTCTCTTTCTTTTTGATAAAGCTGAAACAAAAAGGTAATATTTTATGCTAAAAAAAAAACGAGATTACAATCAGTTGGTTTAAACTCCACGGTAACTCTTTTCGCCGTTCATCGGTGTGAACAAATTTCTGCCTGAATTATACCCGGTACAAATCTTGCTTTTCAAATTGAATAAAGCAGAGAGGAGAGAGAGAGAGAGAGAGAGAGAGAGAGAGAGAGAGATAATACAATTTTCCTTAAAAAAAAAAGAAGAAAGGGGATCTTTTGAGATCTTTTTAGTTTTGAAACAAAACGTCAGAACTGAAATGTTTTAATCCATTTTAAGTAGCTCGTATTTTTTTTTTCTCTGTGTTTCAATCCCAAGTTTGCATCATTTTGGTTTGCAAATTTTATAATTTACTTCATTTTACCTCTTTTCTTTTTTATTATATATATATATATATATATATTTTTTAGACTAATTATTATTATACAACAATTATAATGAAACCAACTTCAGAACCGTTCAAGTCATCACCACTTCATATCTCAACCGAGGATGTTACCAAGCAAGAGATATCTAGTAATTTAAATGAATTATCTATCAAAAGTAATTATTCATCACCTAGCAATATCACCATCTCAAGTGAAGTCAATCTAGATACAGAATCAGCTACAAAACTCTTTCAAAAGAAACATGCTATCCATCAATTCGAAATTGTGACACCAGATGTCTCTGCACCACCTTCCCCTTCTGCAGCAGCCAAAGTCATACTTAATTATGACGCCAGTAATAGTAGTAGTTCATCTTTTACTACACCACGTTCTTCTTCGTCTGAATCAAGTACACAACATGAACAACCTTCACCAACACCAAAACATACACAATCTACACCTGTATTCAATGATGGTATTATAAAAAACAACAACAGTAGTAGTACCGGCGATGTCTCAGTCCAAACCGAATATTCATCTTCCACCAGTCGTCGTCCCTGTACACCACCTCAATTTGTATTTAAAAAACCTGAATATGACAGCCATTATCATCATACACATTTCCATCATCTTGAGAGAAAAGATACCATTTTTAATGACTTGAAACGTTTATTCAAGAAGAACCAAGAAAAGAAAAAGAAGAAGCGAGAGAGTTTAATGATGATGATGGATGAAGGTGTTCGTAGCAGTAGTTCATCCGTCTATAGTAAACAAAGTGATTTATCCTTTGCAAACGAATTTAATAAAAACATACAGAGTCGATATGGAAAATGGGGTAAATTTGTCGGTAAAGGATCAGGTGGATCGGTTCGAATCATTCGTCGTAATACGGATGGAAAGACATTTGCTGTAAAAGAGTTTCGAAGAAGAGCAACACATGAAAATGAAAAAGAGTACGTGAAGAAGGTAACTGCGGAGTTCTGTATTGGTTCCACACTTCATCATTATAACGTAATTGAAGCCTTGGATATCATTCAGGAAGGACAAACGTTTTATGAAATCATGGAGTATGCTCCAAATGATTTGTTTACCATTGTCATGAGTGGTAAGATGGAAAGAACTGAAATCAATTGCTGTTGGCGTCAACTTTTAAATGGTGTCAATTATTTACAGTCCATGGGTATTGCTCATCGTGATCTCAAACTGGATAATTTGGTTTTGGATGAACGCGGTATTGTAAAGATTATTGATTTTGGGTGTTCAACTGTCATTCGATATCCATTTGAAGAAAACATACACTTGAGCAAAGGTATATATATATATATATATAAATATACATTACATACATATACATATATATTTATACTTATTTCTCTTTATTATATTTAGGTATTTGTGGTTCTGATCCTTATATTGCTCCTGAACAATACACAAAAGATGAATACGATGCTCGTAAAACAGACCTTTGGTCTTGTGGTATTATCTTTATCTGTATGAGCATTCTTCGATTCCCTTGGAGACTACCTCGACCTGAAAAAGATCAATCCTACAGCAATTTTGTACAACCCAGTGGCATTGGTGCAGAGAAACTTTTCAAGTTATTACCTCGTTACGCAAGACCTATCATTTCTCGGATTTTATCTCCAGATCCAGATGAACGGTGCATATTACAAGATGTATTAGAGGATGAATGGGTGAAATCTATCGAGACTTGCTCTCCTGAAGATCCGGCTCATAATCATAAACATCATTTACTGGTTAAACCAAGTAAAGAAATCTTGGCTCGCGGAAATATCATTGTCTTGCCACCTCCTAAGAAGGAAGATTAATATATTTTATACGGCTTTCTTTTTGTACCATAGAACACATTCACATTATTATTTTACTTTCATATTATTACATAATAAAAAAAAAAAAAGTATAAACTTTCTCTTTTTAGCTTATTTAACAAATAACCACAAGCTTCTTATTTAGTTTGTGCCAAAAATGGAAGGAAAAACAATCATCATTGCTTACTTGGTGATACAAATTTAAATCATAAATTGTTGTTTTAATTGAAGAAAGAGAGAGAGAGAGAGAGAGAGAGAGATTAGATATAAGAGAAAAGTCATAGAGTCGATTATATGAAAGGAACGAGACTATAATTCGTGAAACTTATTAAAGCCATCATTCGGTACGATGGCGACGACAGAGACTAGTAATTGTATAAACTAAAAAAAAAAACAAGATCTAGATGGCTGCCGTTTTCCCTCTCAACTTTCTTACATAAGCATTTTGTAATATGTTGTTTGAGCCGACTTTGCCGTGGCTTACTTGGTGCCTTGGAAATTCTCTCTCTCAGTCTCTAACTACAATAGTTTGTGCTCCACTAAAAAAAAAAAAGAGAGGGAGATGTTATTATAAATGCGTCTTACCTGTAGGATGCAAGTGTCATTGACAGCATATATTAGAGACATGTTTGCGAAAAAAAAAAAAAAAAACTAAATGCATTCATATCGTAGCTTCCACTGTTAAAAGATTTTTTTTTTTTTTTTTGACAAACCGAGAGAAGGGAAATATACTTGCTACACACCTATTTATTTTTGTGCAGACACATGATTGGTAATAACAATTGTGCTCTCTGTGTGGTACTATCGGTTTATCATTAAGGCGAAAAAAAAAGAAAATGACGATTTTTATATACCTAACCAAGGGCCACGTAAAAACGGAGATAGAAAAAAAGAGCTGAAATTTAATTTCAAATTTTGTATTAAACAATATTATACAGTTCAAGTATCACAGGTAGCCGTGGACAGGGAGAGAGAGAGAAAGATAAGATAACAAATCACAGAATTTTGAAATGGTGATACAATTTACAAAAAATAAAAATATGAACTCTTTTAAAAAGGTATATTTTACCCCAGAAAATAAATTGAAGATTCATTGGTTTACAAACAGAAGAGTAAATTTCAGAAGTAAAAAATTTTTAGGTTTATGGAACACAAAAGTATTCGACTGGTGGGCCGTGAAATGTTTTCCTTTTCGTCATTAAAATTAGCAGCAGGGCCATGTATTTTAGGGCCAAGTATAATAATAAAACGGAGCTGAAAAATAGCGAAAAAAGTAGTAATAGTAAACTTTAAATTTATTTTTCCACAGCCAAATTTCAAAATGTGTAACAATTTCAAAAAACATTCCCAAAAGGTCAATGTTGGCCAGTACAGTGCTTCCAGCGTCCATGTTCATCTCCATGTCAATCTCAGGTTTCCGCGTCCATCTCCATGTCCATTTTTTCAACCGCTGGTTCTCGCTACCTTTTCCTACCAAATATGATAACCATAACTAGGGAACAAGCTATATGCATGTTATATTGTGTAGCTTTTAACGACGAAAATGTCAAAAAATTTGTACCAACTATTGATGCACTGAAGAGTTTGGAGATCTGTTACGAGGAGGATCCCATGGAGCCAATGCTAATTTCTTTAAAAAGTCTTGAAGCTCACACAGTCAAATATCGTAGATATCCTACCACCCAAAGCTTGGAAGAAAAGTAACAAAGTTTAACTTTTCTAGTCGAAGTCTTGACATTTAAGTCTTTCATTAGACTGATTTTTATTTTTTTTGTTCCTGCACTCAAATGCCTTCAGTGTTTGCTGTTCATCCAGTAGTTTATGGCGTTCATATATTTTTACTTTATTGTTGAAGGGCAATGTATCTACGATTATCTTTTGTAAGCTCTCATTGTCACTAATTCTAAATGTTAGAGTGTTTATACTTCGTTGTTTTATTTTATATTATATTTTACCTAACAAGCTGCTCCAAATCCTCACGATTAGTAGAAAGACCTGCATGATCAAGAACCACCAGACACACCTTATTGTTATTTTTTATGTGACGAAGCATACCTAATAAGAAGTTCATCCTTCAAGACATACAGATTTCTTACTTGTACTTTTTCTCCCGTACTGCAATATATTCTTTTGATCGAAGAATCTGTTAGGTTCACTTTTGCTGACTTTAACCATTTTCCAAGACAGTTTTTCCCTTTTATACGGTGCTGGGTAAAAGAGTAGTAAAAAAGGAGGTATTAAAATCACGGACCAATTTTATCCAACTAGCCACCAAATACTTACCAGTTTTTTCTTAAGAAAAGACTAGTATAATACTTGTTTTTTTTAAAGAAAAAACATGTACAATACTTGTTCTTTTTTCACTTTGGACAAAAAAGAAAAAAGGATTATTTTCTATTTGAGATTTATTAAACAAAATGAATCATTTATTTTTTGATAAAATTATTAGACTTACTATTGATAGCAATATGTTTTATGCAGGTCTTTTTTTTTTCTTGGAACAATCTCTTCTCTGGGTAAGGAGTGTGGCAAAAGAAGAGATTAAAAATGTAGCGGTAAAGAAGATTATATGTATATATAAAAAGAAGAAAGTGAAAGAAAAGAACAAAATAAAAAAAAAAAAGATGATTTATAATGAAAAAAAAAACCCCTGTTTGTCTGGCGTATAAGAAAAAAAACCTGCCTGTATGCCATGTGAAAAAAAAATTGATGTAATGGTGTATTTCATGCAAAAGTTATAAAAAACCTTATTCACGTGACGACGTGCCTTGTTATACTTTTTATAAATCCGGATACTACTCTTTTCCCCGACTTCCTTTTATACAGTATGTTGTAACTATTAGTACTTGAGACGAACAATTTATTTAAAGGGGTGACCAATACACAGGTTGCCGAAGCGAAGGATGAAGAAGTGGTACAAGCTCTCTGAGCCACGCTTTATTTTCAGTTATATAATAATAATAAAAACTAATATTCCCCTTTTCTCCAGATCTTTCAAGTTAGCTATATGATATTCAATTTTTTTTTTTTTTTTTTTTTTTTTTTTTTTTTTTTTTTTTTTTTTTTTTTTTTTTTTTCTGGGTGGGAATTGATCAGGTTAACTAAATTAAACTAAACTAATTGAAGAATCTTCGATACCAGGGCTGGGTGTGTACCACTTCTTCATCCTTCGCTTCGGCAACCTGTGTATTGTATGTCGTTCCTAACACAATACTTGTTGCCTCCGCTTCGGATTCCGAAGTGGTATAGTTTTCCGTTGAAAAAATTGAATTCTGTATCTTGGTACTGTCATGATGTTGTCTTGTAGGTTTATAATAATATTTTTCAAACGTGTTGGAATTCAGACTCCAATTAGCATGAGACTTGACTTTATCCACAGAATTTCCTAATTCAACCGCCTTGGTGCTTGAAGCTGCCCTTATAGAGTGTGCTGAATATGATTCTTTAACGCCTGCTTTAACCATATGATATTTAACCCAATTAGCTAAGGTACTTGGTTTGATACTTGTAGGTATCTTCTTTTTGGCTTGGTTATTTAAATAAGTCAGGAAAAGTGAATGATCTTCTGGAAGAGATGATCGATAAGTAATAGTGTTTGATAAAAACAGAGCTAAAGCTCTTACTACACAAAGTTCTTGACAGTCTTGTTCCTGTAGCAACCCCAGTTGAATCGTTTTTTGTTGTGCTTCTTTAGGTTCACGTACATGAATAGTAACACCTTCTAAATTACCCTCCTTGTATTTTAACAATACATCACGGTACTGTATCCGACCTATGTCACTTCTAGGACGCCACATGGTATGCATACATAACAATAGGATAACTTTTTGTTGTAGATCATATAGATTTAATTGATTTGTTGATGATAAAGTTTTTAGAATATGTCTAGTTAAGATATCAAGATCCCATGTTTCGATTTGAGTTTCCTTTGGAATAGAGATCACCAATCTTCTTTTGGCATTAAAAAATCTTTTAACATCAGATACTTCTGCTATAGGACGTTTCTTGGGATGAATCACATTTAAGACTGAAGCTAAAGCTGAACGATACCCATTTAATGTAGATAGTTGTAAATCCTTATATGACATCAAAAATTGTAACACTTGTTGTGAGTCGTATGCTTGTGGTTGATATCCATGTTGTAAACACCAATCTACATATTTATTCCATGCTGTATCATACATTTTATTTGTCTTCGATCGTATTGATTTGTTCAAATGATCAATCAAATCATCCTTCATACCATTGGCTTGCCTGTAGTTGTTGATAAGCGCCAAGCGATCAAACTCCATTTGTTGTTCATTTTCCATATTATCGGACACGATATGTGTTTCATTTGTAGAATCGTTGGAAACCAAAATTGACTCGTCCATAGTGGTGTCACCAATACTGCTTCCTTGGTTCGATCTATCTTCAACTTCCTGAGTACCTTCGGGATCAATTTCCATGGTGGGAAGAGGTAAAGGCCCTTTCTTTTCCAATTCTGATTGAATGCATCGATCTTTGTTGCAAACGGATCCTCCTGGTAACTCCAATAAACTGGTAATTGATGATTGTGGTGAGCTGCGAACGCATCTACTGTCATTATTTTCCCCCACGTTTTCGTAAGTAGCTGAAACATTTTCTTTGGAATTGAAGATTCGTATATTGGTTTGTTCGATCGACTCAACTGATCGGCTTTCACATTCTGAATCCCTGGAATATGTTGGTATTGAACTACTAATTGGTTCTTGTTGCAAATATCTTGTATCTTGACTGCTAGATCCTGTAACGCAAATGATGCTGTTCCTCCTGCCTTGGTCACGTATTTCAATGCTGTCATGTTGTCGCTGTAAATCTTCATTGGAACGTTGTTTACCTTTTTTGCGTGAATTAACAGTGCGTAATATATTGTTTTCAATTCTCGAACATTTATAGAGTCCTCTTTTTCTTCTTTTGTCCAAAACCCTGCTGTTTGGGTAATGTTTGATGTCACCCCCCAACCGATGTCGGAAGCGTCGACGTACACTTTCAATGCTGGTTCTGGCACAATTAATTTGTGAATGGGTAGGCCGTTCCGTTGTAAAAGAAAAGTTTTCCACCATTGAATTTCTTTCTTGGCTTCTTGAGATAGCTGACATGATTTGTCCCATTGATTGTGATTCATATATAAATTTTTTGCTAGATCCCGTTGCATGTGACGGACATGTAATAGGGCCTCTCCTATCGCTGGGATTACTGCAGTCATCTTCCCCAATAAACTTGCTATCCATCGGCATGAACGAATTGTTGTTAATTCCGCTTGTCTTAGACGTTGTAACAGTTTGTTTATCTTTACAGTTGGTAATGAGATTTGCATTGTTCTTGTATTGAATTGGAATCCTAAAATTCTTGAGTTGTTTTCGGTTCGAGTACACTCTTGGACCGATTGATTAGGAAACCCAGATGCTCTAGGTGTTGAGTTAGGACTTGTACTGATCTCTTCATTTGAGCTTTCGACTTGTCTAAGATACATATGTCGTCTAGGTAATAAATAATTCTCATCCCTTTTGCTCGTAGATGTTCTATAGCATATCTCATTAGTTTTGAAAAAACTCTTGGAGCTACGCTTAAGCCGAATGCTAATGAAGTATATTGGTATACTATACCTTTGTTTTCGAATGTAAGGTACTGTTGAGATTCTTGGTGAATAGGGACTACCACATAGGCATCCTTCAGATCGACTTTGCAGATATAATCGTCTTTCTCTATTATATCCCGTAACGCCGGAACACCTTCCATCTTGAAATGTTGTACTTGTAGAAACTGGTTCAACTTGGTACAGTTCAGAATTGGTCTGCGTTTCGTTGCTTCTTGTATGGTGAAGAACGTCGATAAAAAATCCTTGTTCTGTGTTGGTGATGGTTTGATTATTCCCGCTTGCAAAAATTTCTGTACTGCTTGATCTGCTGCAAGTTGGTCTGCTGCATCCATATTTAAAGGTTTCACTCTCCATGGTAAAGGGTACCGTTCGAATTGTAATCGGTAACCTGACTCCACAATTGAAATTGGCCAATTTTGAGACGTCATTTTTTTCCAATTGTTTAAGAAGTGATGGAGGCGACCACCCGGTAAAATACCATCTTGTGGTATCGAATAGTTGGTTTGTTGATTTGTTGTAATTGATTGATGTTGAATCGACTGTTGATTGATTGAAGTTTGGTGATGTTGGATCGAAGCTGGACGGGAAGGATGTTGAAGATCCTTTTTTATTGGTTGTTGGTGTTGGGATTGTTGTTGGTGATATTGTTGGGATTGGTTGATTGTTGATAACTTGATTGGCCACTTCGTTGTGGTGTCCACGTTCCACGACCTCTCCCTCTTTGGGATAAAAAAGGTCTTCCTCCACGATATCCATTGCTTCCAGTTCCTCTTCCGCCTCTGTTAAAGTTTGATCTGTTACTATTGTTTCGGTTGGCATCACTGGTAACTTTTTGCTTAAATGTTTCTTCATAGTACTGTTCAATAAAGTGTTGATCGAACGCGTATTTTTTGTCACTACTTTCTGGAGTCTCCAAGTGTTTGAGACTGTATGGTAATCTAAGAGCTTTTGTGCTGGCTTCTTTTGCTTCAAATTCTTGTTGTTTTGCAGTCCCGAATCCAAATACTGCAAGTCTTCTTGCTTTTTCCATTGTGTCAAGGAAGACTTCTTCGTCTTCACTTTGCATTCCTCGTTCAGTAATGTATTGCATTTGTTCATAGATTTCTGTAGCTGCTTTTGCTTGAGTTCTCGTACTTTCTGTAAGCTTATAGATGGTAGATACGAGTTGTAAAGAATCGACTTTCCACTGTTTAAGTTGGTGGATGAAATTTGGGTTGACTGTTTCAGGTGTGTTCCATTCCTCATTGTGGTACTTTGGAATGGCTCGTTTAAACCTTTGAAGTGCTTTTTGTAACTCTGAGTAGCTGTAACTGTCGAGTTCTTCATGAATGTCTGCTGGGATTGCAACCCCTCGGTGCTTTTGTTCCGTTTCTGTTGCTTGGGCTTCTCGGACGCGTCTGGTGACGGTTTCGATGATAGCATCCACTTGTTCTTTGGTAAATACTGTTTGGTCCACATTTTTACTTGTAGACTGATCACTCATAGTATATCCACGGTGCGCGGCTTAGAAAGATCTGGAGAAAAGGGGAATATTAGTTTTTATTATTATTATATAACTGAAAATAAAGCGTGGCTCAGAGAGCTTGTACCACTTCGGAATCCGAAGCGGAGGCAACAAGTATTGTGTTAGGAACGACATACAATTGGAGTTCAAAAAAGTGACCCATTGGTTTTTGGAAAACAACCAATTGGCATTCAGAAAAGTGGTCAATTGGCTCTCAGAAAGGCGACCAATTTTTTCGGTAAAAAGGTGACCAATTGACGCTGGAAGCACTGTACTGGCCAACATTGACCTTTTGGGAATGTTTTTTTGAAATTTTTACACATTTTGAAATTTGGCTGTGGAAAAAATAAATTTAAAGTTTACTATTTACTATTCTAGTCAATACTTTTTTCCGTTTTATTATTATTTTTTGCTTGGGAACGCCCTAAAATAACCAATTAATGCTATTTGCGCTCTTACAATAGAATTCCACCACTCACAAAAAAAGGGCCGTGCAAAAAAGAATTCATCCTCATTTTCATCCTCATTTTAAATGATCCAGTGGTTAAAAGTGTATAATAATCAGCAGATTTGCTGTTGATCATGATTTACACGGCAAATACAAAGGAGAGAGACCGAATCGTTCACACTATTTATCAAAACAGTTCTGCACTCAGAAGTTAATCTTTTTTTTTTTTCTAAAAAAAACAAAGAGAGGAGAAAGCGAGAGAGAGAGAGAGAGAGAGAGAGAGAGAGAGAGAGAGAGAGAGAGAGAAAGAAAGAGAGTGTGTGGTCTTTATATATACCTTCTTTTTTTTATAAAAAGACTGTTTACTAATGAAAATATGCGGGGAAATACAGTTGAAGCGGGTGTTTTGTTTGATTTTTTGTAAAAAACTCTTTTATTGTTACATAAAAAGGTGGCTAATTTCAAACCCCAGATTCGGCGTTTAATAAAACGTGATAATTGAATATTGATTACATACACTCTATATAAAACAAGTAACGAAAATAATGTCCAGGGGTACAACAAACAAAAAAAAAAAAAAAAAAAAGTTTATTTGTTTATTTGAAGCACTTTGAATAATACGTTAAAAAGAATGGAAAAGTTTTCTTGTCTTCAAAAGAGAGAGTATATTATAAGCGGAAAAAAGTATTGTTGGGCTAAATAATGATCCTTTACAAAGTTAGTCGGAATGTCATCTTTTTTCATGGCCCGGACGGTGTTTTTTGCATTTTACCTGGCCCTGTTACTACGTGCGTAAAAAATGATAGATACTTGCTTATCTCATCCTAAATGACTGTATTCACTTGACATTCAACAAGATAAATGACCTTTATGAAAAAAAAAGACTTTATTATGTTCATTTTTATTTATTAAAAATATAACAGATAAAATAAAATCAAACAAATAAACAAATAACTTTTTTTTTTGTAAAGACTAGGTACGTCGTCATAATGAACTTAAATCGGTATTTTACAAGGTATTTTACTCAGATTCATGTGAATTAAAATACCCCAGTTTCCACATGTTTCATTGGAAAATGGATAATTTTTTTTTGTGTAGCCATTCCTGATTTGGACGAGTGACAGCAAGTACAAAACCTTGGTAATTTTTTTTTATTTATTTTGTTTTTTTTCTTCTTCTGTTTCTTTAAAGCTCTTTTTCCTTTTTTCTTTTAAAACCCTTTCCCCCCCTCTCTCTTCATTTTTTTTCCCCTTGTTGTTTTGCTTCGACAGAGCTTGCACTAAGTAAAAAAAAAAAAAATATATATAATATAATGCTGTCTTCCAACAACTTTATCAGAGCTGCCAAGGTAACAAAAATATTAAATTAAAAAAAAAAAAAATCTTATTTAACTTTTATCTTTTTCTTTTCCTTATTTAGGCCTTTGCCCCTGCTATCAGAACTAACGTTCCTGCCCGTACTTATGCTCAAGCTGGTACTAACTGGGCTGCCCAAAAGGTTGCCATGTCCAACCTTGAACAAGACAAGTTCATCAACTATCAAAGAATTGAAGATAACCTTGAAATCGTTCGTAAGAGGTAAATAATCCAAACAGAGTTTTTTTTTTTTTTTTTTTTAGTTGGAGAGTGAAAAAAAAAAGGCATGCGTACAAAAAAAAAAAAAAAAAAAAAAAAAAAAAAAAAAAAAAAAAAAGTGGTTAGGGGGGGTACCCTACCAGTAATAGAAATAATTTTTATTTATTTATTTACTTACTAACTAAAAAAAAAATTATTATTTCCTAAACCAGATTAAACCGCCCTTTGACTCTTTCTGAAAAGGTTGTCTATGGTCATTTAGATGATGCCCATAACCAAGATATTGTTCGTGGTCAATCTTACCTCAAGCTTCGTCCTGATCGTGTTGCTTGTCAAGATGCTACTGCTCAAATGGCTCTTTTGCAATTCATGTCTGCCGGTATTCCTACCGTTGCTGTCCCCTCCACTGTTCATTGTGATCATTTAATTGAAGCTCAAATTGGTGGTGCTAAAGATTTAGCTCGTGCTATTGATATTAACAAGGAAGTTTATGATTTCTTGGCTACTTCTACCGCCAAGTACGGTCTTGGTTTCTGGAGACCTGGATCTGGTATTATTCATCAAATCATTCTCGAAAACTATGCTTTCCCTGGTGGTCTTATGATCGGTACCGATTCTCATACTCCTAATGCTGGTGGTCTCGGTATGGTCGCTGTTGGTGTTGGTGGTGCCGATGCTGTTGATGTCATGGCTGATATTCCTTGGGAACTCAAGTGTCCCAAGACCATTGGTGTTAAGCTTACTGGTAAGCTCAACCCTTGGGTCTCTCCTAAGGATATTATTCTCAAGGTTGCTGGTATCTTGACTGTAAAGGGTGGTACTGGTGCTATTGTCGAATACCTCGGTGATGGTGTTGATTCTATCTCTTGTACTGGTATGGCTACCATCTGTAACATGGGTGCTGAAATTGGTGCTACTACTTCCATGTTCCCTTTCAACGAACGTATGGGTGATTATCTCCGTGCTACCAAGCGTGGTGCTATTGCTGATTATGCTAAGCAATTCGGTCACAATCTCCGTGCTGATGGTGATGCTGAATACGATCAACTTATCGAAATTGATCTCAACACTCTCGAACCTTATATCAACGGTCCTTTCACTCCCGATCTTGCTACTCCTCTCTCCAAGTTCAAGGAAACCGCTATCAAGAACGACTGGCCTCAAGAACTTAAGGTTGGTTTGATCGGTTCTTGTACCAACTCTTCTTATGAAGATATGGCTCGTTCCGCTTCTCTTGTTCAACAAGCTACCGATCACGGTGTCAAGCTCAAGTCTAACTACACTGTTACCCCCGGTTCTGAACAAATTCGTGCTACCATTGAACGTGATGGTATTATGGATACTCTTACCAATGCTGGTGGTGTTGTCCTTGCTAACGCTTGTGGTCCTTGTATCGGTCAATGGGATCGTAAGGATATCAAGAAGGGTGACAAGAACTCTATCATTACTTCTTATAACCGTAACTTCACTGGTCGTAACGATGCTAACCCTCAAACCCATGCTTTCGTTGCCTCTCCTGAGATCGTCACTGCTTTATCCATTGCTGGTGATATGCACTTCAACCCCATGACCGATTCTCTTGTCGGTGCTGACGGTAAGCCTTATAAGCTTTCTCCTCCTAACGGTCATGAACTTCCTCCTCGTGGTTATGATGCTGGTGAGAACACTTACCAAGAACCTCCTGCCGATCGTTCTCAAGTCAACGTTGCTGTTAACCCTGAATCCAACCGTCTTCAACTCTTGAAGCCTTTCGAGAAGTGGGATGGTAAGGATATTGAGGAAATTCCTATTCTTATCAAGGTTAAGGGTAAGTGTACTACCGATCACATCTCTATGGCCGGTCCCTGGTTGAAGTTCCGTGGTCATTTGGATAACATCTCCAACAACTTCTTGATTGGTGGTCTTAACATTGAAAACGAAAAGGTCAACTCTGTCAGAAACGCTTTCACTGGTGAATACAAGGGTGTCCCAGATACCGCTCGTGATTACAAGAAGGATGGTGTTAAGTGGGTCGTTATCGGTGACGAGAACTACGGTGAAGGTTCTTCTCGTGAACATGCTGCCCTTGAACCCAGATTCCTTAACGGTGCTGCTATCATTGTCAAGTCTTTTGCTCGTATTCACGAAACTAACTTGAAGAAGCAAGGTATGCTTCCTTTGACTTTCACCAACCCTGCTGATTATGACAAGGTTGACCCTAAGGATAAGGTTTCCATTCTTGGTTTAACTGATTTCCAACCCGGAAAGCCTTTGACCATGCGTCTCACTAAGCCCGATGGTAAAACTGAAGATATCTCCTTGTCTCACACTTTCAACGAAGGTCAAATCGGTTGGTTCAAGGCCGGTTCTGCCCTCAACCTCATGAAGGAAAAGGCTACTCAAGCTTAATTTCAAAAACGAAAATTTTCTCAATTCAGGGTCTTGTAAAAATACCCCCAAATGATTTCGAATTTATCAAAATGTAATTAATTTAATAAAAATGTATAGAAAAAAAATATATAAATCATTACTTTTTCTACTTGTCTTTTTCTCTATTTTGTATATAATACATTATCTTTTTGTTATGCACGTGCGATATCTCATACTACATCACGCGACTAAATCTCCCCGCCTTTTTTTTTTATATATAGTGTTTTATGGGGTAATTATGATTCAATAATATTTAGTAGTACCAACTTGACCTAAAAAAACATATTTATTATGCAAATGTTGTATACCATCAAGAAAAAAAAAAACTGGGGATCAGTTATTTGTGGATTGCTTCGAAACAGAATAAATATTTGATTAGCAACCCTGGATTCTTTAATAAAACATGTATTTGAAATGGAGTTTGATTCAAAGAAAAAAAAAACAGTGTAGATAATTATAGTAAGAATAAGAAGCTTTTAATTTATTCGATGGAAATTGGTATCACAGAGAAAAAAAAAAAAGTTTGGGGGGGGGGGGGGGGAGGACAAAAGGTATAGCCATCATTATGGTATTTATATCAGTTAACTATAATGATAGGATTGAAGAAAGTGAATATTTCTTGGGCTCAAATTCTTCAATGGATGAAATACTACTAAAGCTAAAGTTTAGACTTTCAGGTACAGAATAAGATTCAAAAGATTGCTTTTTTTCAGTAGGGTGTTCATGAACTTCAGTAATAGAGAAAGATAAGCAGTTAGAAGCGGGTAAAGAATTAACTTCGGTCGTATCGACAACAGAAAAACTGGATTCATGAATATCTTGCTTGTTAAGAGAGACAGCTTTGTTTGTTTCTTGCTGTTGTACATTAGAAGAGCCAGTGCGTTTGATTTCGTTTGAAATAGGAGTAGGGGTGAGCTTGACATCAATAAGTTTACTCTTATCAGAAGTCTCGGCTTGATTAGGTTTGTATGTTGTACCATATCTAATAGAGGATTTCAGTCTGGACAAAATATCAGAAAGAGAATCAGCAGTAGCAGGAATGGTAGGAACCGCGTTTTCTTTTTTCACAACGACATCTCTACCTTTGACTGGAGAGTAAATATTGTGAGAAGACGGAAAGTTGGCGGTAACTTCTTCTTTTTTCACAATATTACTAAAGGATCTATTGCCTAGAGGACGGGTACCATTAGAAGACGGAAAAGTAACGGTAGATGCTTCTTCCTTTTTAACGATACCATTAGAATGGTTCTTGTCAGGATGGTCAGATGACGGCAAAGTAGCGGCGGATTGAATTTCTTGCTCTAAATTATCAAGTGTGGTCACTTTGTTAACTGGACGCCTGTAAAAAAATAAATTGATTTAATATAATCGAAATACAATAACTAAAAAAAAAAAAAAAAAAAAAAGAGAAATAACAAATGTACTTTTGCGTAGAATTGGTTTTGTTGCTATGCGATCTTTTAAATAATGATCGAGCTTGTAAACCTGCAGTTCTTAATACTTTAGGATTTACTTCTAAACCGGCTTGGTTTAATCGTTTCTTGGCGATTTGATCCCAAGTATATTGTCTTGGAAGAGTTCTAACAGAAATACGAGTTGATAAATCAATCCTTACCTGTTTTCTTGCTTCTGATACATCAATTAGGTAATTCAGCGGATTTAACAGTGATTCTTGTTGAATACTGATAAAAAAAAAAAAAAAAAAAAGTAAATAAAGGGGAAAGGATACATTAGTTAAAGTGAAACATTTAATTTTATATCTATTTACCTTTCCAGTAACCAGCTTATATGAACAATGGGACATGTAGACTATAACATCATGTTTAATTTTTTATTTACTTGTTTATTGTGCATTAATAAAAATAAAGTTATCACCAAACCTTTTTCACCATTCTCATAATTCGCGAAGGACTCTTTAATTCAGTAACAATGTAATCAGCCAGAGTATAGTTTCGAGTCATTTTATACTCTTGGGTGACTTGCAGCATCTCTGTTAGTTGCTGTACTTTTTCTGAGCTCAATTTAGTTTCAAGAATATAGATTGTCTTTGCCATGGTCAGAAAATGTTTATTGTAATGGCTAAATACAACATTGAAAATTCTTTTTTTTTTATACTGTTAGGTTACTTTATTGGCCACGTTTTGAATTAAAAAAAAAAAAAAAAAAAACGGAACTACACATTTAATATATCCTGTTAATAACAAGCTTGTTAAATTAATTATACTTTGTTGTCTCATTCCTGAATTAATCACTGGGACCAAAGCCTGAACTTTATTCTTGATAAACAGTACGGGTCTTTTTTTATCCGTAAACCAGATAGTGGGTTCATTGTGGTAATTAAGACTGGCAGTAACAACATGCTGAATTTAGCGTCTTGGGCTTATCAGCAACAAAAAAAGTGAAATACATAGTAGTTGTTAGCTTTAAAAACCTAACACACGGGTAAGCTAGTGAAACAATGAATAGTTGATATACCCTCACTTAGTCACCAGTCTAAAATACAGCAATTTAACCAAGAGAGCTAGTATGATGAAAATCATAAGGTGTTTTTTCTGTTGTTGGAAGTCGAGATCATTTAATTTTGCAACATGTTACCTAAAGCTTTACATAAATGCTTCTTTTTTTTTTTTAAAAAAAAAAAAAGATGCACTGAAAGATTATTGCTCGTGTTTTTTTTAAATAAACAAATTGGTTCCAAAAAGATTACTATATAAACTTCAACATTAATGTTCCTGGATGTAGTTTTTACTTTTCATATAATATCTAAATAAGTGTTTTATTTAAACACAAGTAAAGGGAAGGGTGAACATATTTCGGACTCCAAACAGTTCTGTGATACCTGATTTATGTTAAACGACTGAACCAAACAAATGTGTACAACTGCAAATGCTAGCCATGCTTATATTTAACATCTATTTCTTTTATTTTCTCACCATTAATCACTACTGTGAAACGCTTTTTTTCTCTCATTGGCATATTGTTCTTATTATGTAACAAAAAAGAACAGATACAAAATAACTTGACCTCGCTTTCAATTCCTTTGAAAGCAATTAAAAAAAGATCATTTAACCTTTGCTTTCTATTCCTTATTGAAGGCGATTTAAGAAAAAAATAATTTAGCTCATTTTACAAATACATATATACAGTTTGGTACTGGTGTTTTACAAAATGTAAATCTATATAAAATGCTTATAACGTCAACGTTAATAATATTCATTTTACACACATATCCGCGGTTATCATTATAATGTAACACGATAATTAATATATTGACAGTCAAAGATCAGATACAAGTTTTCATTTGTTTCAAAATTAATATATTTCATTTATTAGTTTGCTTAACATGCATAAGTAGCATCTACTTTTTTTTTGCCTGTGATAATAATTTCTTCTTGTCATACTACTTTGATATAGTATATGTAAAAAAAAAAACACATTCTATATAAAAAGACTATTTTTTTTTCTAACAATTTTTTATTTAGATCTATACAAAATACTAAACATGGTTCAAATTTTTTCTTCACTCCTTGCCATCTCTCTCACTCTTATTGCTTCACTTAACTTGGTTCAGGCCGGTAAGGTCTGTACTGTCCAAAGAAGTAACAAAGATGATGCTATCACTATCATTCAAGCCTTCAAAGATTGTCAAAATGGTGGTACCGTTGTATTTCCTAAAGGTGCTAGCTTCTATCCTCAATCTTTGATTACTATTAGAGACTTGAAGAACGTCAATGTTCAATTCTATGGTAACTTTGTATTACCCAACTACAATACGGCGTTCAACGGTAAAGGTGCTTTCTTTGAATTATTTGGTGAAAACATCAAATTTGAAGGTAACGGTGCTGGTGCCTTTGTTGGTACTGGTCAACAATGGTGGGATAAAAAGAACAATCAAGGTCCTATTGTCTTCCGTATTACTGCCAAAAACTCAGTCTTTAGAAACTTCCGTATTTTTAATGCTCCCAATGGTCATATGGCTATGACAGGTTGTAACAATGTTGTAGTAGAGAAGGTGTATATGCACAGTGTCTCGAAGACAAATAATTTTGCTATGAATACTGATGCTTGGGGTTGTGCTTGGTCTGATAACTTGATTTTCCGTGATTCTACCATCTTTAACGGTGATGATTGTGCTGCTATTAATGGTGGTGTTTCTAATATTACTGTTTCTAATGTTCAATGTAATGGTGGTCATGGTTTCTCGGTAAGAATCATTAAATTCTATATATATGAAAAAAAAAAAAAAAAACTAATACACATTTAGGTTATTGGTGCTCTTGCTACTGACGGAAGATATCAAACTTTCAAGAATATCAATGTTATCAACAGTGTTTGTAATGACTGTTTAGCTGGTCTCACTATTAAGGCTAGTCCTGGTAGACCTGGTGTCATTGATGGCGTTCGATTCCAAAATGTTCAATTGAACAGAGTTGCTAAACCTATTACTTTGACTACTCATTACTATTGTGACAGCAGTTTTCAAAGTGCTTGTTATGGAAATGATGGTACTGCCATTAAATTCAAGAATGTATTTATTAGTGGTGTCACTGGGTAAGCATATTTTTTTTTTTAGGGAATATTATTATAGATCTGTCATGATTAAATTTTTTTTTAAATATATAGCTCTTCTTCTTCAAAGGATTACCCTATCATCAACATGAACTGTGCTAAAAATACACCTTGTGAAAACATCAACATTAAAAACATCAAGATTAAAGAAATGAAGACTACACCCAAGAATGTTTGCATTAACGTTATCGGTGCCGAAAAGATTGCTCACTGTAACTGGGTCGGAGGAAAATAGAAATCCAGAATTAATCGTAAATACCCAAAATAAACATTTTCCTATAAATATATATTTTTTTCTCAGGTACAGAACCTGATGTATTCACACTTTTTCATGTGAAGATGATATTTTCTATCTTGAGACTGGGATTATAAACAATGCATATGTGTGTACCTATCCCTTGCTCGCATGATTTAAAAATGCAACCAACTTTTCACGGACAGTGGTCTAAAAAATTGATTTTACAGGTTCAGCAAGAGTTCCCCCATATCGCATTGAATTTACTTTATTTGTAAAAAGTCACATTTGAAGATATTGGGGTTTGCCACGTTTTTCGTTTTTTCCTTTTTTTTTTCTTACATAAACCATGGCTACAACAACAAAGGATTCTACACCATCCTTGTTTGTACATAGTCCAGTTCTAAGAGCGCTTCAACGACTTGTTCAAAACCAGACGTTATGGACAGCACCTTTAATCATTATTCTATTCGCGTCCTTGATTCGTTGGATCATCGCTTTGAATCCTTATTCTGGTAAAAGCATAAATGAATAAAAAGATCTTTATTGCGACATGTTCTAACTCGAGCTTTTAGGGTATAATTCACCTCCATTGTATGGAGATTACGAAGCACAACGTCATTGGATGGAAATCACAACTCATCTACCTACTTCGAAATGGTATCGATACGATCTCGAATGGTGGGGATTAGATTACCCACCTTTAACAGCATATCATAGTTGGCTTTGTGGCATGATGTAAAATCGCTCCCCCAAAAAAAGACGATAGACCATGTTCTAACGACTTTTTTTTTTCTCGTTTAGTGGGTCCAAGATAAACGCGTCTTGGTTTGCATTGGATACCTCTCGGGGAATGGAATCTGCTTCGAGTAAACTGTTTATGCGATCTACTGCATATGTATCTGAAGCATTGATTTATATTCCTGCTGTGTATTTGTACTGTCAAATTGTGTATTCTTCCAATAAGCAATTTTTAAAAAAGGTATACAGCATGGTTTTTAAAATCCCATTTTCGATAATTAATTTTTATTTTATGTTTAGCACATGGCCGCTGTATTGATTTTGATGCAACCTGCTTTGATTATGATTGATCATGCTCACTTTCAGTTTAACAGTGTCATGTTGGGTTTCACATTACTATCTATTGACTGTCTTCTCACTCGTCATTACGTACTTGGAGCTATATTTTTTTGTGCTTCCTTAGGATTTAAGCAAATGGCATTATATTATTCACCTGCTATTTTTGCGTTTTTATTAGGAAGATGTTTCTCTGAGAATAAAGGGTTTATCCTATTTATTAAATTAGGATTGACTGTCATTACTATGTTTGCTATTATGTTTTCGCCTTGGTTACGTTCTTTTGATGATATTCAACAAGTATTTATTCGTATCTTTCCGGTAGCAAGAGGACTTTACGAAGACAAAGTAGCTAATGTCTGGTGTGCTGTTAATGTTGTAGTGAAGTTAAGACAAATATTATCGGTTGAATCAACAGTCCGTTTAAGGTACTTTTTTTTTTTTTGCTTTGTATGTTTAGCAATTACTTTAACTTTTTTTTATACAGCTTATTTGCCACTTTATTAGCAGTTTTACCTATTAGTATTCATTTAGGAATCTTTCCTTCTAAGCGTAGATTTATTTATGCCATGATCAACTCCTCTTTGGCTTTCTTTTTGTTCTCATTCCAAGTGCATGAAAAATCAATTTTATTGCCACTTTTACCTGTCAGTTTACTTGTATTAGAAGAACCTATAGCTACTACCATGTTTATGAATACTGCCATGTTTAGTATGTTTCCATTATTGAAACGTGAAGGTTTAGTGATGGCCTATTACATCACTAGTATCATGTGGAACTGGCTTGTAGGAGGGTATGGACCCAACACCTCATTAACAACACGTCTCGGCACTTTGGTAAACAAAATATATATTTATTTATATAACAAAAGATTAATATGTATATTTATAGGGAGTTCATATCATGTTTACCGTTTGGCATATTGCAGAAGCATTTATTCCACCACCTTCTAATTTGCCTGACCTTTATACCGTGATTAACGTATTAATGAGCTGTGGTAGCTTTACTCTCTTATTTGGGTATTACGTTTATCGCCAATTTACAATTACATCTATTGTTATAGAACCTAAAAAATCCCAGTAAATTTTTTTTTATATAATAATCCCCTTTCATTTTTTTTTTTCACTGTAACTGATAGAAACAATGATCGACATACAAAATGTTTTGAATTGTAATTAACAGAACTATGTTATACAGTGCTGTCACACACTCAATTGAAGAGATCTCATACTTTTGTGATGTTAAGTTGTTGAAAAAAGGAAGGTAGATTCTTGGGGCACCACAAAAAAAAAAAAAACGATTTGGCCTTTGGAGTTTTTGACTTTAGTGTAGATAAGTTTATGTGGTGCCTTTTAAGCTTTATGCATTAACCAAAGGCTTCATAGAGCTAATATTGTACTTATACTTTTTATCAATCGTATCAATTCAAGTTTAGTTATTATATAGATAAAACAAATATTTTGCTAATTGGTTTTTGCAACGGATTAAAAATGTATAATAAAAGAAAAAAAAAAATCCAATGTGTGGTTAAGATAAATAACATAATAAATAAACAAAGTCTAAATGTTGAATTATTGGATGGTAAAGACAAGACACACTTAAACAAAAAAGATGGTTTTATTTATGTATTTAACAACATATATCAAAGGAAATTAAGTTTTATCCGTTAAATTAAATTACATAGTAAATAATTTTATTTCTAAACTGCATTAGCTTATTTGAAGCTTTGAAAATGCGATTAACGTTTGCTGTATGTACTTTCATCTGATAGGAGGTTTAGTGGTGTTGACGTTGATATTTTAGTTTTATGACCCCAAATTGAATTGCATGATTAAAGACTATTATTATAACGATGCGACAGATAAGTACAACAGCACAACAATCAATGGTATTTTTTATTAGAGATTTCATCTACCAAGATGATGAGAGCCATCAATCAAAGTCTCCCTTCTTCTCCGTCCTCGTTTACGAACGGTTCGTACAGTTTGATTCTAAGTGTAATGACACATAAAACCATACGGATATCGAAGGAGTCCTGTCTCCTCCTCTTCCGTTCTAATTTACGAACGGTTCGTACAGTTTAATCCTGGGTGTAGTGGCACATGAACCATACGGATATCGGAGGGAGACTTGGATTGATGGTTCTTATCTTGGTAGCCATCTCCAAGAAAAATATTATCATTGATTGTTGTGTTATTGTACTTATCCGTTGCATCCTTATTCTTGAGACTTCAGCTAAGTGTACCTCCTCGTGGTTAGTCTTGGGAAATTTTGAATTTGGAAACTTTTTCTTTTCAGATTGTAAAGGCTAAAGTGCTAGTAACTTTTTTTTAAATAATTATAATAATAAAGCCTATATTAAGCCTACTAATTTCCTTTGGCATATTGTGATATACATAAATAAAACCATTTTTTTTTGTTTAAGTGTGTTTTATCTTTACCATCCAATAATTCAACATTTAGACTTTATTTATTTATTATGTTATTTATCTTACACACACATTGGACTTTTTTTCTTTTATTATAAATACATCTTTGCAAAAAACCAATTAGCAAAATATTTGGTTTTATTTATAATAACTATACTTAAATTGATATGGTTGATAAAGTATAAGTACAATGTTAGTTCAGCCTTTGTTTAATACATAAATCTCAAAGGGCACCACATAAACACATCTCCACCACAGTCAGGAACTCCAAAGGCCAAAAGCTTGCTTTTTTTTTTTTTTTTTTTTTTTTTTGAGAGAGAGCTTCGTGAAGATATGAAAGATTTATTTCTTTAATGTAGCCAGCGTAACTTAGGGAGAAATACTCTTTGAAGAACATTATCCTGGGTTTAAAAAAGGCTCATGGAAGGGAACATAAAAAACTAAAACCGCAGATTTTCAATGAACTAGGAAGTAGTGCTGTCTGCCCTGGAGTTTTTTTTTTTTTTGTCACGCCGGCTTATTGTTCTGACTCTAAAACTTGCAAAAAAATGATTTTCAAGTCTGGAGTACAAAATTTAGTGCTTATAAAAGAAAAGTTGTCAAATCGTTCGCCAGTTATAATTGCTTATTATACCGCCTATTATGGACATATTTTTATAGCCCCGTGTAACGGAAAAAAAATATACCACTAGTTTTTTTTTTCAAGACAATTGAATTTTTTATTATAATAAAGCTTGTATAAGTATTAAGGCACGGATCCAGTTTATTAGAAGTTATCGTCTTGTTTAACCCAAAATACATGATACCTATATTAAAGCATGTGTGATAAGAAAACGTTTTTTTTCCCTATGGATCTCGCGACATTACCGGTATATGGAAAGAGTGATCAAGATTAATTGCAAGTATCAGTAACTTGAAACCAACCAAGGATAGGCTATATGCAATGAAAAAAGACACATTTATCAAACCCGTCTACTTTTGTCAATTAATTTTCGAAAAAGCTTGGCAAATTAATTTCAAACATTTGATCAAACCAGTAACCTCCTCCTCCTTCTCTTCTCCTGGCGGATATACTTTGTCCTGAGACAAGTAACGTAAAAGTATCATAATGCTAATTAAACTTATTGACGTTATACAAATATCAGATGATTGAATTAATTATTGTATATATCTGACTTCAGTTTACATATTACCAATCTTCACGTTCAATTTTTATTTTGAAACCATTATTATGACCGCCATACCTAAAACAAAAAAAAGAAACTTTATGGAAAGTGACTAATCTCTCGTAATCTTATGGATCCGATAAAATATAATATGTAGACCAGACCATAACAGGCTTTTCCAAAAAGTATACTCACACCACAAAAAAAAAAAAAAAAAACCTGACACTCCGCCCTCTTTTACCGCTTTTTTTTTATTTATTTATAACAAACACAAACATTACCAATCATATTCTTTGCCTTTATTTTGGTAAAACTTGTAAAGAATGAAACAAAGAAAAGGAGGGGAAACGTCATGTCATAAAGTTACCAGATAAAGATCAATTGATTTACGGTATATGATGTAACTTTTTTTTTTTTTTGACAGTTAAATGAAATGGTAGTTAATCGTGTTCACCAGAATGGAGATTTAATGTTTGAAAAAGCAATATCGTATAATTTATTCTGTACCTTAAACAGAAAGTACAATGAAAGAAATCAGATCTTGAGAGGTTTATCAGATTGAAATTAAACATGTCGAAATACCTTGTTTGGTAATACTGTGTTACCATCAGACCATGTTAATTCTATGAATTCCATTTTATTATTATATTTTTACACGTTTGTTTGTTTATTATACAATGATTACACCCCTCACAAAGACAGAACAAGAAGCTGTTAGTAAATTGAAAGCAAAGTTAAACGAAATCAAGGCTAATGCTAATGTTCCTGCTGATTATGCACTTTGGGAGATTTCTCTTGATCAAGATTCAGTTGATCCAAGACTTGACGTTTTATTAGTAAAGTTTTTGAGAGCTAGGTAATAATAAAAATAATAATAATAATAATAATAATAAAAAAAACATAATTGTTAAAACATGAGTTGCAATGTAGGGATCTCGACTTAAATAAAGCAAGTCAAATGTTAACGGACAGTTTGATTTGGAGAAAAGACTTTGGAACAGATCGTTTGTTAGATGAAGTAATTGACGAAAGTATTTTAGGTGAAGTAAGTTATATTTACAGAACCGATAAAGAAGGTCGTCCAGTTTGTTATAATTTTTACGGAGACATTGATCAAGAGAAAGTATTTGGAGATATAGAAAAGTAATATATATATATATATATATATATTTTATAAAATGGTTGTAGCTAAAATAAATAATTATAGATTTATTCGTTGGAGAGTTCAGGTGATGGAACGAGGTGTCCAATTAATTGATTTTGTAAAGACGGATTCAATGGTTGTGATTCATGATTACAAAAATGCGTCCATTTTTGGTCGTACTCAAAATGCTAAATCCGCTACAAAAGATATTATCAAAATTATGCAAGATAATTATCCAGAGTTCTTGGTAAAGTAAAAAATACTGCGGAATTATTTTTAAAAATATATACCTAACAACAACTACACCAGTCTGTCAAATACTTTGTGAATGTACCCACTTGGGGAAGGTAAGTACAAAAAAGGAAATTTATTTTACTGCTAAGCAAAAAGTTAATATTTCCTATCATAGTTTCATCTTCAAATTGATTCGTCCTTTATTATCTGAAGCTACAACGAAAAAGTTTGTTGTCTGTTCAAAGTAAGTTATATAATACCTATACATTTATTCCGAAGAATAATAATAATAATAAAAAAAAATTTAATACTTTTGTAAAAAAAAAAAAAAAAAATAGTGATGATGTACATCCAGCATTAACAAAATCTATTGCGAACCAAGATTTACCTGATGTTTATCAAGAATCAGGAACCAATTCTCCACCCATTACATTATAAAACCACTAATAATAAATTACTATTTTGAACAACTTTTAGCCGTTTATAGCCTTTGATAGCTAAATATCATTTGATTGGTTTACGTGCTCATAGCATTTTTACTATATATATCAATCCTATTTATTTTCCCTTTTTTTTTTTTTTTTTTTTTTTTTTTTGTATATATATATAAAACCCTATTGTTCATGTTATTCTCACTTTATTTTTTCTTTTTTTGTTGAAATAAATGTCTACTGTTAACACAACCCAAGTTATTGCCAATAACCCTGAAGCACTTTTAGGTAGAAAAAAAAAAAAAACAAACAAACTCAGAATTTTTTTGTACTAAATACAAAATAGCTTTTACAACATTGACAACCAACAATTTACTTTCTTGCGCTTCAAATACCACAAATCGATTACCACCATTAAATGAATTTATTCATGAATTTTATAAAAGAAAAAATGACTTTCCATGCGCTGTGAAACTATTTACATTGATTTATTTATTACGATTGAAATCTAAATTACCAGATAATGCGCGCGGTGGATACGATACACCTTATCGATTATTTTTAGCGGCAGTATTGACAAGTTCAAAATACCTGTCAGAAACAGGCACCGGTTTAACTAGTGTCACATTATCTTATTTAACACACCATGTATATACCCCAAAGGATATCAATCGAATGGAACGTAGTTTCTTGGGCCTTATCCGTTATGATTTATGGGTCTCTGCCGATGATATTCAATCGTTCATGAAATCTTATGGCGATTTATTACAAATTGATATCAATCAAGTGAATATACCAGAGCAAGGAACTATCGCAAGATGTTTATTACCTAATGTCGGTACATCTAATGTAGTCATTTCCTATCCTGCTTGAAAAAACAAAAACAAATCCCCCTTTTTTTCATATATATATATATATTATTTTTTTCTTATTGTACATAATAAACTATATCATACACTTTCTCTCTCTCTCTATCTCTCTCTTTTTATTTAAACAAAAACCCAATCAATTTTAATACGTCCAACGTCTAAATCAGAAATATTACTAAATGCTGCGGGACTCAAGTCAACAGAACCAGAAGTACATGGAGGACATGTGTCTACCTGTAGATTGATGCTACGTCAGTATATACAAATAATAATAATAATAATAATAATAAAAAAGTTTAAAGCTTACAATCTTGACAGTGACAGTCTTGTTATTGGCAGGGTTTGTAATCAAAATATCTTTACCACACATTGGATTACTGTTTGGGTTCGCACCGTTCTCCATTTGAGGTGCGTTCATAGCAGCTACAAACTCACTATCATTATTATCTTGACCACAAGAGCCAAGCCCCAAATTAAACCAAGTACCGTCGCCAGAATATACTGTACCCGAACCAGTGGGATTAGAAGAAGAAGAAGAAGAAGAAGCAGAAGGTGCTGCAGAAGAAACAGAAGCAGAAGCAGAAATCTTATCTGTAGCTTTGGAAACTGGTTTCGTATTAGCCTTGAGAGTAGAATTGTTTTTGGTCATCATTCTGGCTGAATTGAAATATTGAGAACCAAGATGTTCTCGTACATGCAAAGAAGCAGCAGAGACAGCTGAGACAAAAACCAAGAAGATGGCCAAAGTGAAAATGTACTTCATTATTTAAAGAATGGATTTGTAAGAGTTGATAATTCTATTTCCCTTTTTTTTTTTTCTGTTTTATATATACTTCAAAATCATTTGCGCTACGATACCCATGAAACGTATATTTGATATCTTAATCATTATAACACGACTTAATACATTGTATTATCTAATATTTTTTTTTTTTTTGACAATTACAATAATTTAAATAATAAATGAAATTAAGAAGATCAACAGCGGGAGTTTATCAAAAAAAAAAATCTTTTTACAAAATTATCGTAACAACAAAAATGATTTCAGCATATTAATGAACGTTGTTGCAGGAGAAGGTCCATACTAAAAAAAAAATTGGAATTTAATTAACGTATATTATATATGTTGATGCAGTAGTTAAGAAAAAATTATTAACGTATTATAGGTTATTAAGTGTCAAAGTACCTAGCTAGAAGACAAAAAAAAAAAAAAAATAATAATAATAATGATAATGTTAAAAGAAAAAAATGAACACGTAAATTTTAATTTAACTATAGAATATGCTATTTAGCAACTAGTCTTCAAAAAGCAATTTTGTCAGTATTCTAATTAAATAACCAAGGGAGAGTGAAAAGATTATCAACTTGCTAAAAAAAAAAAAAAAAAAAAAAAAGTCAGGCAGTGAGGAAGGCATAAGAAAAGGCTAATACTCTGGAAGGGAAAAAATTGAATTATTTTATAGTTAAAAATCATTCATATCGTTTTCATTTCATATCTCTCTCTTCTTGATCTCAAGACCAGATATATAAAAGGGTAGTAACTTCATCTTGCAATAATAATAATAATAAAAAAAAACTGTTCTGTTGAAGGTTATAAGAAGACTTTTAAATATTTTGTCATCCACTTTTTTTTTTTTTCTGATTAAAAAAAAAAGTCGGGGGAATCAAAAACAGTGAAATTCTTTTTTTGGCTTGAAATATTTGCAACGGAACCGTTGTGTGCATGAAAAACTAGACTGTGTGAAAAAAAAAACAATTTTTTTTTTTGAACGAGAATAGGGGGTCAAGCCAAATTTTTTAATTTTTTTGGCCTTAAAATTTTTTTTCTTATTCTTTAACCCAATCAAACTGGGCAGGAGGTAGACTGGGGGGGCATATATTTGTTTATTTTTTCTTGGGGGAAAAAATCTCTTTTTTTTTTTCTCCTCTTTTCCCTAAACTTTTTTTTTATTTTTATTTTATATATATCATGACTCAAGACCGCACTGTATGTATTTCTATATTAAATAATCATAATAAAAACTATTTATTAACAACCTATTTTTTTTTTGTTTTTTCTTCCCTTTTTTGTTGTTGTTGTTGTTGTTGTTGCTGCCATAGAAAGTAGCTGAGCTTATCAAACAGCTGGGAAAGCATTTAATCGCTTTATCAGAAGTTTTAGTCGAGACTCCCAGCCAAGAAATTGACCATAAAGAGGCTGAAGACAAAAAAAATAGAAAAAAGAAGAAGGCAGACAGAGACCCTAATGCACCCAAACGTAATCTCAGTAGTTACATGTTATTCTCTCAAGCAGTACGTCCCGAGACTGTTGAAGAATATCCTGACTTGAAGGCTGTAGATATTGCTAAACTTATTGGTGAAAAATGGAATGCTTTAACTGATAAAGAAAAGCAACCCTATATTAAACAAGCAGAGAAAGAAAAGGCTAGATTCGATAAAGAGACCTCTAGCTATAAAGCTTCTTTAGGTGAAGAAGAAGAAGATAAACCTGCTCCTAAGCGTAAGACCGTAGTTGAAGAACCTGAACCTAAAAAGAAGGCCAAGAAAGAAGATCCAGTACAAGAGTTAGCTACCAAGAAGAAGTCTTCTAACAAGAAAAAGAACTAAATAAATTTATTAAGGGGACATACAACGCGCGTATTGTTTATATCATCCCCCTCCTTTTTTTTTCTCTTTTTTTTTTTATATTTAAACATGCATTAAAAATAAAAAAAGATATGCCGTTTAAAAAAAACTAAAAAACGAGCCGGTTTATTTCCCATTAAAACAAACTTTAATATACACTCAAACTCTCTCTCTCTTGATCTAACTAATTCTCTCTTACTCTGTTTATTTCCCCCCCTTTAAATGTTTAATTCTCTCTCTTGATCTCTCTCTTGATCTCTCTTTTTCTTTACTCTCTTTTTTTTTTTTGTTAAAAAATGAAATTGAATCATCATCATCATGAGTCTAGTTTGGATATTATTGAGCTTGTCGAAACTGATCCTGTGAAACCAACAACTCAAATTATTAAACCCATTTCATCAAACCTTATTATTACACCTTTAAATCAAGATGAGGAAAGAAATGTATCCAATACTTCTACTTTATCCAGTATCATGTAAATATAGCTATATATATATATTTTTTTTTTGACATTTTTTTTTTATTGTTTGTCTGTTGACGTATATATATATAACTAAAAAGCGTGTTATATGTATTCTAGTTGCGTAGTGGCAGGTACAGGTATATTAGCTATTGCACATGCTTTTAGTAGATCAGGCTGGATCGGTCTCTTTTTTTTAATTTCCAGTGCCTTTATGTCTCAATTCACAGGCATCATCTTGATTAAATGTCTTTATAGTGGCAAACACAATAGATTAAAGGATTATGCAGATATTGGTTTGGCTGCGTTTGGCAAACCTGGTCAATTCATTGGATACTTTTTTTCTCAGTCCATGTTGTTTTTAACTCCTACCATTTACATCATTTTAGCAAGCCAGAATATTTCGGATATCTTGACTTATTATGGATTCATTTGGTTAGATACAAAGACATGTATTTGGATCATTGCTGTTATTATTGGTATACCTTTTGTCTTGGTTAGAAATATGAAAGATGTGTCATTCTTAAGGTATGTTTATCTATGCGTATGTGATGTGTAAAATTGGTAAATTCACACATACATTTCATTTATTACATATTATATATATATATATATATACACTATACAGCACATTTGCATCAATGGCAACAATATGTTTATTACTCGTGGTTTGTGTAGCCTCCATGTCTGATTTTGAAGACCAAACCACTTTAGCACATCATGATTTTGCAATTGCCAGAAATGTTCCTATTGCGTTTAGCACATTTAGTTTTTCATACTGTGGTCATGTCATTTATCCACACTTGGAAGCATCTATGGTCACGCCTAAAAGATGGTCCAAAGTTTTATTAGTAGCTACCTGCGTGATTAGTATCATGTACCTAACAATGGGTACTGTTTGTTATTATGTTTTTGGTAGTACAGCGCAATCCCCTATCTACAAAAGTTTATCTATTGGTAAAGAAATCTATTATCTTATCTTTGGCAAATAATATTCTCACACTCTACTCGGATTTTTTTTTGGCAAATACATATTAGGATCCTCTCAACATGTAGCTATGTTTGTTATAACAATTCATGTCTTGTTAGTAGCCCCATTTTATCTCTATGTGTTTACAACACGTATTGAGTCCTGGTTAGGTATCTCACATACTCAAGATGATAGGATGGATTTCGAAGAGGAGCGTAAAAGTAAATTAATGCGGATGACATTGCGGATAGGGCAAGTGATATTGTGTGGGGTGATCGCGATGTTCATACCGTTTTTTTCAGACTTTATGAACTTGGTGGGAACAATTTTATCTGATACATTGACGTTTGTTTTACCTTGTCTGTTTTGGCTCAAATTAAATTGGCATAATCAACGAAATAGTTTGTATTATGTTGAATCGATTGCTTGTTTGGTTGTAGCTACTATAGGTATTGGTTGTGCTACCTTTGGTACAATTGATGCTGTCAATGCTTTAATTGAAGACTATGCCTTATTAAACTTAAAAGGATAAAAAAAGTTTTAAGCTTATCTATCATATGATTTAATGTGTGAATTTTTTTTTGCTTTTGATAAGAATGCTGTGCTGCTTTGTTTTGGGAACCAAAAAATTTTAGTGTCAAAAAAATTATAAATATAAAGCATTGAAAAAAAAAAACTTGTTTCTTTTTTTTTTCTTTTTTTTTTCTTTATTAACATTATACTGAAAAATGTCTGCTATCAAAAAAATTAATATTCAAGATCCAATTTATTTACAAAGAGTAGTTCAAGTCATTAAGCCAGTCTTGGTTAAGGAAGAGGCTGTTAACACAAGAACACTCCTTTTGAACAACACAAAAAAGGCTATTAAACCACAACCTCAGAGTGCAGATATTGCATTCAATTCTTTATTACACAAGTCTGCAGTTAGTAAAAGCCGTAATAGTTTAGGCTATGAAGAAACGTTTACTATTTATAATAAATAAATAAAATACCAATATTTTCTGTTAAACAGTATACGCACACACACACACATGAAGCAGCTGACAGGAACCCGCTGACTTTATTTAATTTTTCCGACCCATGCCGAGTTATAACAGACTGTATTATATATAAGGGGAAAACACGCTTCTTTTCTTTCTTCTCTTCTTCTCTTTTTCTCCCTTTTATATAACTTTTTTTTTTTTTTTTTAATATAGCAATCATGTTAACATTAGGCATTTACTTTTGTGTGAAATTAGGGCTTTTACAACTTTACCCAGCTTACATTACTTTTAAAGCCCTTAAACTAAACAACCAAAAAGAGTTTTCTGCACTTTTAACCTTTTGGATTGTTTCCATGTCTTATTTATCGGTTGAATATTTCTCGGATATTTTCTTATTCTGGTAAATTCAAACCTTTATTTTATCTAATAGTTAAAATCTAATTATGCAAAAAAAAAAAAAAAAGGTTTCCATTCTACACTGAGATTAAATTGATACTTGTGTTATGGCTGATTTTACCACAAACTCAAGTAAGTTTGATTAACATATTAATATATATATAATATTGAAAAGGAATAATAGGGTGCATCTGTATTCTATACACATTATCTCGAGCCTTTATTAGAAGCCAATGAAGACAAAATAGATCATCAGCTTTTAGAACTTCAAGCCAAATTAAAAGAAACTGTTGTATTTTATGGAAAACGATTGATTGAATCCATGAAACGAATGATATCAGATACCGTATTCAAGGTTTGTTTATATATATATATATATATAAAGAGGGTTTAATACAAAAAGAAGAAACTAAAAACGATAATAGGGTCAGGAAGCAACAGATGAACAGATGACATCCGAATTACCAACAGCACCGGTACAAGAACAACCAGCAGGTGGGGTCATAAACCCATTTAGTTTATTTTCTACTTTTATTTCAATCAAAGATACCCAAAAATCTTCTGAAATTCCTACTAGTCCAACAACAACTGCAGTGGTTGAAAAATTAGATAGAACCGATAGTCATGACTCTTTACAATCCTATGTAAATATCAAATCAACAGACACAGCTCCTCCACCCACTTGGGGAAATTACCTTTCTAGCTTTGTTTGGAAACAGTCTACAATGGAACAAGCCAAGAAAAAAGATTAAATAAACAAATAAATAACTTTTTTTTCTTCTTCTTGCTTGAATTCATTATTTTTTTTAAAGAAAAAAAGAGAGAGAGTAATATACTGAGAGAGCTGTGTATACTGGATTTGATTTAAGACGATCTATTGTAATTAGAATATTGGTATGTGAAAGACAAAAATAATCTATTCTCTTCATATATACGAATCTGTAAACTAAAACTAAAATTCATTTTCATTAAAACGATTTGTTCAAGCAGTGCTACAGTAAAAAAAAAAAAAAAAGGAAAAAACATTCATGCTCGGGAAGTTAATTGTTGAAAATTAAACTAAAAATATAGTTTGACACTAAATCATTTAAGCTGGAACTCATGCAGACAAAGATATATTCAATCTGGAACCGGATTTATATCTACGTGATCATCACTTTCCGTGTAGTTAAGAAAAGAGAAGGGGGAATTTTTTTTATTGAATACGTATTCGTTCAAGTTACAAAAGTTGATTCATTAGTGTCACACGAGCGAAACATTTCATCTGCAAGTTACACGGCTGCAACAGCATCCTCGTATTGAAATACCTTTATATAGTCACAACTAACTGCAAAATCCTTTGGGTTAACTAATGGTAAAAAGTTATTTGTGAGAATGAAAACTTTCCTTTGTTACGTAACAGCATTTGAACTCTCCTCTTATAAGCGATCAAGTATTATTATATATACACGGTTGTTTTTATTTTATGATGGATACGTAATTACGCTAGCGTAAGAGGTCATACCTTTCATGCAACAGATAGTTTAAAGAAACGATTTTTTTCGTACCTGTATTTTTTTTTTTTTTAACTTTATCTCGTTTTCAGTTTAAATTTTTAGATATCAATCAAGAATTGACAGGATTCTCATAATAAGTAACTTTATCATTCATTAAAATAGACAAGTCATATCTTTCCTCTCTATTTTTGATGGCTGGGAATATATCTCTACTTTTATCTTCTGTGTACTTTTATAGATACAATGTCAAAGAGGAAATTAAGAGACTTGCTAGTATACAAGTATTGTTGGACTTAAAAACTTCAAAAAATGTTAATAGCCATATGTAAGTGAATACATCTAAAAAAATAATGGTAATTACTTTGAAGGAATAGGTGTACCAGAACACATGTAAGGCAAAAGTTGATAGATATATTTGGCCAAGCATTTATATAGCTCAGTACAAAGAGAAGTGCTGTTCTAATTCCAGTAATATCAATTACTGTTGTTAATGAAAAACAAAAATTAATGTAGCAAACATGTCATAATAGGTCTATAAATGAGTATTAATTTAATGATGTATTAATATTTCAAGTAGTTTCTGGATCATTATTTCTTATATTGGTTACACTAAACGATTTAAAGGCGTATTCCTATTGCCCGCAAGCGTAGCCGATTGGTTAAGTTACGTAGCGATAACCCGACCCTATATTTCAGTGTAAAGTAATCAGAAGGGTTATACCATAAATTACTCCAAGGTATTCGACTATTCTTGATCTAGTTCCGTAATGATAAAAACTCTTCTGTTTGTAACTCTTTTAAGATATTTGATAGATTACACAAGCGACTTGTATTCATACTGTGTAGCCTTACTGTGATTAAATGTACATATTTTAATTTAAATTATTATAAGTTATTCAATATCATTAACAAGATTAAAAAAAGAAAGAAATGACGTTTCATACAAAAAGTGCAGGATTCATGCGTCGTCACAAGTCTTTCGCGCTTTTTCATTTTAACTAGTTCTACCAATCAATTGTCATTAAAATAAGCTCGAGACATACATATGTAACGCCGTGTGAGAAAATAAACAAAAAAAAAAAAAAGTATAAAATAACAATAAACAAGTTTCATTCCTTTCTTTTTTTTTCACTTTTCTATTAAAAAAAAAAAATGTTGTCACGAATTACAAGAACTCTCGGTACGCGTTGTTTAACAACTATTCGCCCTTTTCATACGACAGGATTCCGTTCAGTTACAAAACAAGATACAAATGAAGAAAACGAATCTAAACAAGGACGCGCAAATGAGATTATAGAAGCTGTGTTGTATGGCTCTAAAAAGATTAAGGAAGAAGAAAGGCAAACACATTCAAAAGTACTCGCAAGAGGAAAATATGTGCATGAACTTCAAAGTAAGTTAGTGTTTTTTTTAATTTTTTTTTAGTGTGAGAGAAAATAATAGTTTATTACATAGTTCATAAGGTGAAACCAGATAAAGTTGACGCTTATATTGAACTCACGTAAGTTTTGTATTCTGCTTTTTACAACTGAAAACACTGAAGCTTATATACATATATAGTTCAAAACACCTCCCTAAAATTGCAAATGATCCAAACAACGATGTCCATTTATGTGGTAGTTGGTCTGTTGATATAGGAGAACAGGATTCATTTGGTAAGTTAAAATGATAATGAAAATATGGTAAAATTTTTTTGTTTTTTTTTTAAAAAAAAAATGACTGTATTACGGTTTTAGTTCATATTTGGGAATATAAAGGATATCCAGGTCATAAGCAAACAATGGATAAATTAGCACAAGATGCAGATTATATTCAATTTATGAAAGAGTTGAGACCTCTTTTAATTTCACGTGAAAATGGTATGATGCTTGAGTTTTCATTTTGGCAAACCTCGCCACCTATGGTAACAAATGGTATTTTTGAGCTTCGAAAATATACTCTAAAGGTAAGCCCAATTCAATTTTTCTTTATTATTTTATATTAATGTTTGTATACGTATATAAAGCCTGGAAGATTGTTAGAATGGGAAATGAACTGGTAAAAAGAGAAATGTTGTTTATATTAAATATAAATCCACTCATATTATTATATATAGGCGCAAGGGACTCGAATGCCGTAGACAGTTTTGTGAGCCTGTCGGAGCATGGTTTACTCAATTAGGTGAACTAAACACTGTATATCACATGTGGACATATCCGTAAGAGAAAAAAAAAAAAGTTTACATGCAACAACAGCTTAATTTATTTAACCGCTTTCTTATATAGTGATTTACAAACGAGAAAAACAACGAGAGAAGATGCCTGGAATACAGAAGGCTGGGCAGAAACAGTGTATAAAACAGTTCGATTGGTGGACAATATGAATTCATTCATTTTAAAACCATTACCTTTTAGTCCCCTTCGATAAATTTTTATTTTTATTTATTAAACTTTCCTTCGATAAATTTTTATTTTTATTTATTAAACTTTTGTAAAACATAAAGTTGCATTCGTTCCTCCAAACCCAAAGCTGTTTGTAATAGCAGCTCTTACTTCCTTTTCTTGAGCTACAAGTGGAACATAATTTAAGTTAAATTCTTCTTTATCTTGTTCATGGAGATTCAATGTAGGTGGAAGAATATCCTATGTTTATAAAAGTTTGTTTAGTAAATCAATTTTTTTTTTAAAAAAAATAGATGATCTTTAGTCCTTACGTTCTTTACTGCCAAGATAGAGAAAATTGCTTCAACTGCACCCGCTGCACCCAATAAATGACCTGTGGCACCCTTTGTAGAAGAAACATTGATTTGATCCCAATGACCGTCAAATACAGTCTTGATTGCTCTATTTTCAGCCGCATCACCTACAGGTGTACTCGTTGCATGGGCATTTACATAATCAATATCGGCTGGAGTTAACTGAGCTACCTCCAAAGCACGTCTCATCGAATTAATTGCTCCTTGTCCATTCTCTGGAGGCGAAGTCATATGATGTGCATCACCTGATAAACCATAACCCTTAATCTCTGCGTATATCTTCGCACCTCTCTTTTTAGCATGTTCATATTCTTCCAATACCACAACTCCAGATCCTTCTCCCATTACAAATCCACTTCGGTTTTTATCAAACGGACGAGAAGACTCAGTCGGTTTAGATTCATAATCTGAAGCTAATGATTTCGCACGAGCAAAACCTGCAATAGCTAATGGATGTACAGAGGACTCAGTACCACCAGCTACCATCACATCCGCATCACCGTATTGAATAAATCGCATTGCATCTCCAATTGCATGTGCTCCAGTTGTACATGCGGTCGACACTGCATGGTTGGGTCCCTATATACATTTTCCCGGTTCATTTTTCTTTCTTTTTATACTTTTATCTCATACACACTTACTTGGTATCCATATTTCATTGTAAGATGTCCAGCTGCCATATTAATTAAAATTCTAGGTACGAACATGGGCGATACTTTTCTATAACCCTAATTTTTTTTTTTTTGTAAGTCTCTCTCTCTCTTTTTTTTTTTTTTTTTTTTTTTTTTTTTTTTTTTTTTTTTTCACTGGTAAAATTTATGCTTACTCCTTTTGCATAAGAACCAGAAGTGTCTACGATATCTTCCAAACTACCCATACCAGAACCTATACAGACACCCTAATATATATATATATATATATAAAATTAAATTCGAGATTCTCTATTCATCCCAATTATCTTACAGTTCTTTGTTTTTCTTTGTCGGTTTCAGGCTGCCAATTTGAGTCCTGAATAGCTTGACGAGCAGCGGCGATAGCATAGTGAGAGAACTTTGCCATAGTACGATCGTCCTAGAGATATGACTCGATAAGTTTTTTTTTAAGCTCATACTGGTCAATGAAAGGTGTTATATTACGCCACGGTCTAGCCATTCACTGGCAGTAAATTTGCCTTCTTCGAAAGGACCTTTGGGTACTTCTGCAGCAATTCGAACAGGTAACTTTTCAAATGCTTCTCGGTCTGCTAATGAAACAATACCGCATTGACCTGCAAGTAAGTTTTTCCAGACTGTGTTCACGCCTACACCTAAAGGTGTAACTAAACCTAAGCCTGTTACAACAACTCGACGTTGAGACATATTATTTATCTAATAAGAAAATAAAAAAGCGTATTATTTATGGAATTCACACGTTCCCCGTTGTTGAAGATAAAAACTCGTATTATGCGACAGTCACTTACGAATTTGACGTTTTCAAGACAAAAAAGGGAATGTTTTTTTAAAAAAAAAGAAGAGAATTATGAATTATTTTATTTTTTATTTTAATCGAAATTATAAAGTGTTGTTATTAAAAAAATATGTAAAGCAAAGAGAAAATATGACGGAATAAAAATAAAATATGAAAAGTTCTAAAAGTTTAATGCTTCTTCGATACAATAATTGATGAAATCTTTTCTATAAGACATGTTGATACCAAAATGTCTACTAAGTTGTTCCCTCACTTGCTTTTTTGTCATTGTCATTAAATCTGCAGAAGCAGTAATACGTTGTACTTCTCTTCGAATTTCTTCGTCTGTTGGGTGTTGATACATGTCCATCATTGAACTATTTTGCATCATGGGGTAACCACCATGCATGCTACCGTCCCCACTATAGATAGATGGTGGTGACATATGTTGTGAAGTTGCTACGTTCATTAAAGAAGGTGGGCCCAGCACAAAAGATGAGGCACGTCCTGCCAAGTTTTGATGTGAGTACCTAAAGCTAGCATTATCATTGAATAATGCACCTCCTGTATTTAAAGGCATTTGGTTCATACTAGCTGGGTAATTGGCCACTGGTGTCATGTATCCGTTATTAGGATACCCTAATACAGGTGCTGGCATAATCATGCCTGAAGCTGTACGTTGTGTTGTAGATGCTGTAAGTGTTGTGCCCTTCGTTTCTGCTGATCCAGTCTCCCATACTTCATTTTCATGATCATTCCATTTCTTTAAAGGAATTGATTTAGGATCAAATTTACCTTCATCTGCTGGCAAGACCTTCTTTGTTCCATCATCGTCTAATACAAGACGTGTATTACCCCATGAGAAATCATCGAAATGCCAGAAAGAATACATTGGAATAAAGAATGAAAATAATGGAATAGCCAAGATATAAACAATCATCCAACCAATATGTTCCCACTTTCTACGCAAGATAAAGATAATAGCTTGCAAACCATACACACCACATAAAGTAATAATAGAGATGAATGGGACTTGACCTGCATTTGTTGCAAGACGATAAATAAGAAAACCTAAATAGCACACAACAGCTGGCATCACCAATGTACTGAGTAAATCAAGTATAACAACAAATCGCATAGAGAAACAACAGAAACCACAAAGTTGAGGCAAAAATACTAACTCACCCAAGTTGTGAATAGTAGAATTAATCCAACGACGTCTTTGAGATAATAAGACACTCCATCTATCTGGTGCGTTTGTTAAACAACAAGCATCTGCGGTAAATTTGGTCTTGTAGGTAGGGAAATGTTTCAAAATTAAAGTGGTCAAGTATCGATCCTCACCTAAATGAAGCAAATTCTTTTGATGTAATGTATTGACTCTGTTCTCAGCATAGTCAATAATGACTTGGTTACTGACTAATAACGGCTGGTTCTTACCAGGGGATCGAATACGATACATGCAGAAACAACCAGGAAGACAAGTAACAGATCCAAAAAGAGACTCGAAGGCTTTAGATAAGAAATGGGAAATATAGTATTCATAAACTTGAATCATAGTAACCCAACTATCTTTTTCGTTTGCTAATTTAGTTTCTCCACACAGACCTACAATTTTTGAATCATGTACAAAACAAGATACCATACGGTTTAATGAATCAGGCAAGACTTCTGTATCTGCATCCACCATCAGTACAAACTCATAAAAGCTAGGGTTCACACCAATTACGTTTTTGATTTGATGATAGACTTCGAGTTCCATAGGTGTCATGGGAGACTCAAAATGTACCTTATTTAAAAATCGCATCAAGACCATCTGAGAGTCACGCTTTCCTCTGTTACCAGGCTTTTGTCTTTCACTGGGTGCACCTACTTTAACTACAACCACGTAAGGTACAACATGTCCAGAACATTCATATAGACCAGAGTAGATTTTGGCAGTATTATGTTGCTTTAAACCATCACCAAGAGAAAGGAAGGAAAGTGGCTCAGGGTCTACATTAGCGTCTACACCCAAGATATCTAAAATAATACGTGGTGTAGGACGATCATTACCGCTACCAATAACCATACCGTCACAAACCAAAAACAAAAGTTTTCTTTTATCGTCATAACGTAAAACTGCAATAGAATCAATTGTTTTGCGTAAAGATTCTTCACTTTCGGTATAACAAGGAACTTGACATACAATAAATTTATCGTAATCCTCTGGTTCTCTGAACGAACTTAATTGTAAAGCAGCCAAAAATTTAAATAAAATAACTGCACACAAGAAACCTGTTTTAAAAATGAAAAAAAAAGTCAATGAATTTGAGTTGAAATGTATGAATATATATATATATATTTATATTTGTCTTACCTGTAACAATCAATAAAAAGTATTCTGAAAATTGACATTGGACTGATCTTCTGGTATCCAATTTACCCACAAAAAACAAATTTCGAAGACAAACTAATTGTCGCATACGCAAGTCTTCCGAGATAGGTAAGGCATCAAAATGTCTCGAGATATCCGTACCAGCCAATTGACGAAATAGTTGTACGATACTGTTATCCATAAAGTTCAAGTCTAAATTAGCAGGAGGTACCATACCTTCAGGGGCACGAGGAGCACGACCACCTAACAAATAGTAAGTCAAATCATAGACATCACCATGTAATGTAGCCCAGCTTCGATGCGTACTGATATCGCCTACATTTACAACATTGGTTGCTTGACGTAAGATATCAGATGGCTCATACCCCATAAACCCAAGACGGTAATTTTTACGCATGTATACCATTTGCTCAAAGTACCAGTCTGGTCTATAATCATTGGTAAAGAATCGGAAATCGTGATAAGCTGCATTACGGTCGGTCAAGTTGACTTGGAAATCAAGTACGACTTCTTCTGGGATTCTACCAGTTGTACCATCACAGAGTGCAGATACTTGAACTGGAAACAAGTTGGTAGCATCTTTACCAGCGTAATCAAAAATGACATTATCAGGAATAACTTCAGACGCCCAATGATGGGGAGCAAATTTTGTGAGATCGAATACTTCACCACGAATAGCTACGAACGAACTATCTTTGTCTTTCTTTCCTTGCAATTCAGAAACAGAGTAAACATCTTGATGTGGACAAATAAGTGGACCGAAAAAGACAATAAAGACAACCATAGCAGCCGATAATAAAAAGATGAGTAAACAAAGTGCTACTTTTTCTCTCCAAGCTAATCGTACATCACGTCGCTTCATACCACCACAATGGTTTAATGCAGGAGAAGGTACCCACCATGTCAAGAACCAAACAAACCAAACCCATTTTTTACGAATACTCGTTTGTGGCTCCTCTTCCTCTAATTCAACTTGTTCTATTTTCTTGTCCTTTCCTGTACCGGTATTTGTAGTCTCCTGAGGTCCGTGTTGACCATTCATTAAGAAATTACCGGGCTTTTTATTTTCAAGTGTAGCTTGAGAGAATATTTCTGAACCGCTATAGTCATTGAGTCCGGAATCGTCCATGTAATCATCTTCAGATACTGCAGAGGAAGTCATGGCGTCGTTGAATGAATAGGTATCAAATGGCTTCTGACCAGGTAATAGTCCACCACCAATTACAGATATTTTTGATTTTTTTGATTCTGTCTTTTCTAAGCTACGCAAATCATCTTCTAATACTCTAAAAGCTTGATTAGACAAGTAAACCTATTATTACAAAACATTAACTTCAAACTTGTAACCAGTTTAAAATATTATTTACTTTATTTCTACCGGTGGCCATCCAAGTTTCATTCCAGCCTAAAGACTGAGCTATATAAATACATTTGTCTCTTGACGATAAACTAGGATCTAACATTGTATTGAGTGTCAATGGTATCGAAACATGATAGCGGTCCCAGAACTCATCTAGAGTAAACGTAGTTGTATAATAACTTGATCGTAATCGCTTAACTATATCTGTCAATTTAAAATGAGAGAGCTGAACAGCTACTCTTTTGATATCGCATGAATTTGGTAGTGATAGATCATTAGGTCGGATACATAGTACAAACCATGGTAGCGTATTTGATAAAGCTTGTGTTAAGTCCGCCATACCTGTCACTAACAGATCTGCTATAGTAGATACATCGGATTGTGGCGATGTGGATAAAGTCGACTTGACATCTGCAGGTTTATGATCATGAAGAGAAGAAGAGGCTGTATGAACACCATTGATGGTATTTGAAGTTGACATACCCTGTGTAGGAGATCGTAATGGACGAATACCTTGTTGCTGTGAAAGAACGCGGTTTCGTGTACCATCATCTTGACCTAGTATAGTATCATCAAATAAGCAAGCAACAAGCCCGTTACCTGTAGGTGGGTTATAAGCATTTCCACGGAACAAGGCTATAAAATCATTACAAAGATAGTCTTGATTACGTTCTGTGAAATGGCGAGGATCATAAGTAGTTGTACCCCAAAAATGTTGAATTGAAAATAGTTTTGAGCCAGTGTCGCTCTTTTTGAAACCAAGTGTTTGATCATGAATGGCACTCTTGTTGGCACTAGCATAATTATCCACTAAGGTTTCATCATCGTCATAACGTTGTTGCTGTTGTTGTTGACGCGTAGCCTGAGTGTTCATAATAGACCATAAACCTTTTGATGGATGCGTAAAGAGTTCAACTGCAGTTGCACTTGAAGGCCAAATATCAGAAGGAACGCTGATGTTTTGTTCAATATATTCTTGTCTATCCCGTTCAAAGATACTTGTCAACATAAACTGATGCATACTTTCTTGAATGAAATGGAAAGCTAATTGATCAAAACCACCACCAGAAGGTCTTGAAGTAACCCAACCAGGAATATCTAATAAACTGATAAAACTATGAGCATTTTTAGGTGCCATACGATCATTTATTTGCTCCACAAGCCAAGTAAATAAAAGACAGTATAAAGATTGGGCTAAATCATCCCTTTGTTTTCCAGCTTGTTCAGGATCTAAAAATAAGGTAGTGATATCCCTTTTGATCAGTTTACTTTTGAAAGTCAAGGCACTCATCAAAGAATTGGGATCGACACCGAGTAAATCAGCCACAGTAGCTAAAGTGTCCACATTTTTAACAATGGCTGCATCTTGCGAATTACTAGGATCCTCAATAAAATGGATATTTCCTAGATGTAAAATTGCAGCTAATACTTGATAGATTTGCCCCATTCTTTGCTTTTGAAATAACATTGCTTTTAAAGCAATACGAAGTTCTGCATCGGCTGCTGCATCATCAAGTGAAGAAGCTCTTGAGGTAGTTGTTTTAGATAAATATTGAAATGTTGACCAATCAGAAAGCCCTAATCGAGTCTTTTCATCCAGTGTTGCACCGGCCAACAGATTATAAAAAATATGGAAATTCCGTTCGTCTTGTCCTGCTCCAGTCACTCGATTCTTTTCCAGAGAGTAAGGCATAAACGAAGCACCTGCTAATCGACCTCTTTCAGAAAAATGAATTTCAACAAATAAGCCGCATCTTGATCCATTATCGTGTTGTAAAGTTTTGGCATGACTAAAAGCATGTATAATAGTTTGAGCATATAGAACGTTGGTCTGAACACGAGTTGTTTTTCTATGTGTACTGAGTGCAATAAGGTGATCTACGGATTGTTTGAATTGTTCTGATTTACCACTTCCGCTTTCACCACTATATGTGTGAATGTGTATAGGAGGGAGGAGAGATATATAAAAAAAACAAGGAGGTTAAGGGGACTGGTTCTATAGTTTTTACATATATAAAAATAAAGAAATTACCTAAATAAGATTGACTGGTTAATACTAGTTCTTCTCATATGTAAATATGCATGGTTCACGAGTTGGTATAGATGTGGTTCTCTCCATTGATTTACTTTTGCACTTGAAGTATCTTTATACTCTGCAATATAGTCTGCTTTTACATTACTCAGACTATCATTGACTGCGTAAGGATTTAGTGCAATTAATACGGTTGGACCAATGTTGGTATAAATCAAATCATTCAAATATCTTTGTCGTAAAAGGTCGGCGAGTTCATCTGAAGAAAGATCTCGAGGTAATAATGTAAGATCTGTAATTAATGTATTTTGTTGTGATAATTGGGGTTGTTGCTGTTGTTGCTGTTGTTGTGTCATTATTTCATCGAGATATTAATTTTTTTTTTTGTTTTTGTTTTTGATATATACACTTCTTTTTCGTTGTATGTCCACTCCTATATATTAATAGCTTAAATAAACAAAATAAAAAAAAAGTAGCACACAAAAAAGAGTGAGAAGGAAAAAAATAAAAAAAGAAAGAGAGAGAGGGAGAGAGAGAGAGAGAGAGAGAGAGAGAGAGAGAGAGAGAGAGAGAGAGAGAGAGAAAGACAGAAAGAGTAAAAGGGAAACGAAGTGAAAGAAGAGGTATATAGTGTTGATATCCTCCTTTTAAGTCAATAGCACCCCTTTAATATGAAAGCAAAAGTCTTTTCTTACGCTGTACCGTTTGATCTTTTATATACCAACTCTCCTTCCCCTTGAATATAAGGGCTATGCGACTTACCAAACATTATGTATGTAGTTCGCTTAAAGGATGATTTTTTTTTATTAGCTCCACCTGTATTTGTATTTATATAAAACTGTATACATTATTTGGTGTTTTCTTAGAGGGACACTTCTATTGCAATTGCAGTTCTTTAATGTAAAGATTGAAACGATGTTCTAGTTGTAATGGGTTAGATAAATAAGAAATTTTCATTCCAACTACAATATTATATAAAATGTTAACAATCGAGAACATTGTAAGGAGATCTTTGTAACTAGCAAACATACAATGAAGCAGTAACGATCAGAATACAGTACAATTTTGATCATATCTTGGTATACGTTTTATTTTTAATCTGTGTTGTTAAAGTATAGATTATATAAATGACAAAAGATAATTTATCTATTCAGAGCTTTATTAAAAAAAAAAAAATAGGCGGCGTGCTTTTTTTTTTAACTCTCTAAGCATCAGGAAAACAAGATTGCTTCTATGCCCATCGTCCCCTTGCCTCTCTATTATCATGTATCGTCCCCCTTTCTTTATGCATTTTGGTTTTTTACACATCTTGATCTAAATATATTTTTATTTCCCGCCTATTTTTTTTTTTTAATAAATCTCTCTCTCTCTCTCTCTCCCACTCTCTCTCTCTCTCTCGAGTCCTAATGTGTATTGCTATATTTATAAATGTTTGATACTTGAACAGCGTAAAAGCATAAGAGAAGAAGGAGAAAAGATTACAGTGAGAACAAAAATTTAGAGTTTTATACGTAGATCACTAAATCAACAAAACAAAAAAAAAAAAAGTTTGTATATATATAAGGCACATCACTGAGATATCAGCCTGCATTTTTATGATTTACAATTTAACAATGCAAGAAATCGTTAGGTCAGTCCTTTATTTGTATATTTAATCAATGGAATAATACCTATTTTTTAATTTCTTCTCTTCAGCTTAAATTAAAAAAAAAAAAAGTAGTTAATATATATATATATTTTTTTTTTTTGCATCTTTTCTTTCTATACTCCAATTAAAAATCAAAAATTAAAAAAATACGGGTTTCTTTTTTTTTTCTTCTATTCCTTTCATGTCTACTCACATGCGTATTACAAAATCGATAGGAGTTTCTTACTCTTGATTAGGGTCCTCAGCGTATCCTTTCTTCCGTAATTAGAAAGCTTTTTATGCTACATAAACCGAGATTCCCGATACAAAATTGTTTCACGTACTTGTTTTTATCTCTGTACGTCATTCAACAAACAAACAGAAAGAGAAAAAAAAAGCAATCAAAGGTATAGTGTTCTAACTATAAACTAACCTATAATTTTCAATAATGCATATTAATGCACCTGAAGAAACTAATGGCAATAATGTAAGCTTTACTTGATAGGAAAATCGAAATAAAAACGTTAAAGGTTTAAATCTCATTGATTAAACTTCCAGAAAGAAAAAAAAAAGTGTATTATGATTCATCCGGAATTGTTAGTCTAAAATTGGGTTTTTTAAGCAATCAAATTCAGCCCGAAGTAAAAGACATAGCTTGCCAATGTAAGCTGACTTAAAGAAGATAAAGTAGGCTATAAGTGGGCCAGCACATTACTATCAAAGCAGTTGTTAAGATTTTTGTTTATAAACTTCAAGCACTCTAGTAATTTAAATTTCTGTGGGCTCTGAATAACTCAATTTGACTCATGCTTGTTTATCTGTGTATGTCAGGTAGAAATAATAATACACATCAATGAAGGCTGTCAAAAGTTGATCAAATCCTATTCTTGATATTAATATCACCCTTTTAATTCACAATATCCAAGCCATTACATAACCTCCTAAACTAGTAAAGAATAAAGTGCGTTGTGAATGGTGGTATGGGTTTGGAAGAAAAAAAAAACTATCAATATATGTATAGGTACAAATTGTTCAAATATAGTTATATCAGATATCTCGTTGGTGATATTCAATCAATGATGATACACTTGGTCTTTTTAGATAATTGAGCGAATTTCTATTGACAAATTTTTAGCTATCTCTATCAATATCTTTTGCTATGAAAATACACTTTTCTACTACTATCCCTTCTATTTTCAAAAACTGTATGTATACGTGTGTATCTCAAACTAAATTGCAAAATAGTTGTGTCATTGGTTTCATATAAAGTTATAATTAAACCATGCGAGATTTTTTTTTTTTTTTTTTGATCTCATGGTCTATTTTTATTTATAGTTTACAATGAAGATCGATTTCTTCAATTAAACTATTTTTGTTTATGTTATTTCATTCAAGAAAAAAAAACAAAAGAAAAGAAACCTTGCCATTTACAAAAAAAAAACAAGCCATGGTCGCACCTTCTACAAACGCAATTGTTTTAGTTATTATAAGGCTTATGCTGTGTATTTTATTATGCCTTAAAAAACATCTATCAACTAGTTATTAAAATTCTGCAAGTTTTCATCAGGGTTTTTTTTTTTACCTTTTATAATTGCATAATTACACAGCAGGTCGTTGTTACAAGAAAATAGAGTTTCAAAAGTAGAAACCCGAAAAAATGACATGACACAAATGCCTTTTGTTGATTTCTTCCCCTCAACATTCAAAAAAAAAAAAAGATTAAATAAATTAAAGACTAATTGTATCTACACTCCCTTTCGTCACTGATATGATCCCAGACCATTCCCTGACCTCGCCTTTTTTTTTTTAAAAAAAAAAATAGGCGTGAACTCTCACAAATCAAGTTAAAAAAAATATATGATTGGTCGGTAAAAAAAAAAGTATAAATAAAAGTTGATTTCGGTTTATCGGAATGTCCCAAACAAATTAAAGCTGTTTGGTAAAAAAAAAAACACTTTGCGTGGTAACAATATTTGTTAAATACAACAACATTTAACCAAATCCAATAACTAACAAACTTTTTTTTTTTTTTTTTTTTTTTTTTTGCTTGTGTTGCAAATCTCTCTGTTGTACAATAAACGTGTACCTTAATATCTTGTCATCACTTTTCCAGAAGCCTTTAACAACAAGTCAAATGTGTTATTTGTTATGATTACTGTTTATTCAAAATAAGAAACTTAATGTGGTACAAGCTCCTTTTATAGACCTAATGTTTTTATAATTTTCTCTATATAAATTTTCGTTTTTCTTTTTCTTTTTTTTTTTTTTTTCTTTTTGTTCCTCACACACAAATTAAAAAAAATGGGTTTTGATATATTTAAAAAGAAAAAAGCAGAGAATAAATTAGCTGCAGCTAAACAACGAAATATAATCGAAATTCCTATTGCGAACCCTCCTAAAAAGCCAGTTACCTTAATTGATCAAAAACCAAACCAGCCTGCTGTTGCTGGTAATACTCCTCCCGTTATCATTATGCCAAAGCCAAGAAGAGCCGCAACTCCCACTCGAGCTATTCTAAATCAATTTGAAAACGACAAGACACAAGTAGAAGAGGATAGTTCAGTCATAAATATATCACCTATTGCGTTACCACTTCTTATTCAAGAACAAGGTAAAAAAATAAATAAAACGTTGTCCGGTTATTAACTTTTTTTTTTTTTTTTTGATAGATCAAGTTATTCGTAAACCTGTTCCTACCACCAAAAAGGTGGTTGTATTGCAACATAATAATTCTCAATCCACATCCAGTAGTAAAACCTCGAGTAAAGTATATGAATCAGCTCAAGAGTATAATTCAGATGAAGATGATACTAGATTCTCAAATTTACCTTCTTCCATCTTGCTAAAAAAGAAAAGTAGTGATCTCAATAATATCGCTTCTGATTCTTCTTCTTGTACTGTCACTCCTCGCTTAAGGCCTAACCCTGTACGACCATCTGCTTCTTGCACTACACTCAATTGTACTCGTGATAATGTTGTCCCAGTTCTCGCTGCTGTTCCTACGACAACTGCTTCTGATGTGGATATTGCTACTGCTGCTGTTGCTGCTGAATATGAAACCAATTGTAGAAATCCTATTGTTATCAATAACAATACTAATTATAGAGAAATGGATGATAATGAAATGAATAATGAAGCCATTGCCCCTAATCATAATAATTCAAACTTTCATAAGAACGATGCAATAAACAATAATAAAAGCAACGTAAGCAACCAGAGAGACAATACGAATACTGATCCCGAAGCCGGTCGTATAAACAATGCTCACCGTCATGATCAAGATCATACTCAGCGTAGAGTTACCCCTGATCCTATAAAAGATGGGCAAGATGAGCTACTAAATCAGTTAAAGAGAAAAGTAGAAATGATGGAGAAACAACGTATTTTAGATAGAGAAGAGTGGTGTAGAAAAGAACGAGAATTATTAAATCATCGTATGGCCATGGCGGAACATTTAGATGAGACAAAGAAACAATTAGTAGACGTAATTAAAATTAAGGAAGAGACTACTAAGGCAAATGAAGCTTATTATCAACAACAATTAAAAGAACATCAGTTAAATCAACTTCAAAATACAGTTATTAATAATCATACTTACTCACCAGAACAAGAATTAGAAGATATAAATCATGATGTTGATGTAGATCATCATCATCATCATGCTGCAGAAACAAATTTAGCTGATGAAGATACAGACTATCAAAGAGTGGTGTATACTGAAGAGCCTGAGCAGTATGAAAGAAGATTACCGAGAATGAGATCCAGAGGTGAATTAAGGTACCATGCCAGAAGTACATCAAGAGGCTCACATCGTTATAGTCAATATTATCCAGAAGAAGAACAAGAAAGAAGACCTGCTTCCCATCTTTCTCGTCGAAATAGTACTGCTAGTACTCGACTTGATCCTAGTCCATCTGCAACACTTGTATCAAATCCTATGACACCAAGAACAAGAGTAAATAGAACAAGATCTAAATCAATCGAGTCTGGAAATTGGGGTAATTCTATTCCTAAAGTGTATGAACCTGTTGATCATGTTCAAAGCAATCGATATAGGGTAAGAAGAAGTAGATCTGTAGGTAGAAGACCACCATCAAGAGGTCCACCTATTGTTTTCTATGCTGATCTGGACGATGATGTGGACGATATGATTGATGCGGGTGATTATCCTTACTATGATGACTATAGATTTGCTCACCAACCACACGCATATTATCATGATGAGTATTATATGCCACAACAGCCGCAACAGCCAGGTCCTCCAATACAATCATCTTATTATCACTATCCTCATCAATATAGACAACAAAATTATGAAAGATACGGACGAGGAAGATACAATTATTAGCTTTAATATTTTTTTCTTTCTGTATAGAGCTCATCTCTAATCTTACCAGGATGTTTGCTAAGATATAAAAATTGATATAATAAAAGAAAGCTACAAGCGTTCAAAAAAAAAAGATGTAATGCTATAATAATACGATACTACGAAAACCACAAGCAGTTTAGTAACTAGTAAGATTAGCAAAAGAAAGTAAGCAACGTTTCACAATTTAGATAGTTGCAATAATTAATAATGTTCAAAATGTACTCAAAACTGGATTAACTCCAGTAAATATTTAATCAAAACAAAACCTGTTTCAAACACTATTACTACAGCTTTATTTTTAATCGTTTGTAAAATTACTGGGATTCTTCAAAGTAGATCCATAAATCTTGACTATTTTAAATTGTTATAGGATGAAATTAGGTTTTAGGCGTGTTTTTACATGCTTTTCTTATGAATTTATTGAAACGCCAGTAACTTATATTAATATTTTTTTGTGGTCACACCAAGACAGTTTATTTCTCCTTATTCTGGAGTACCTCATTGTTATAAAAGCCTCATCAACTATTGGATTTTTCCAATCGATTTGCGCATTTGATTTTTTTTTTTTTTGCGCCTAATTTTTTTTTTTTTTTTTTTTTTTTTTGCGCGTTAAAATATAAATTATCAAAATGTATAACAACGATATTCCTGTCGAGTATATGATTTGCTTTAATGTATTGGAGGACGGGCGTAGTTCTGCTCTGACATGAATCGGCTGAGAACTAGAAGTTTAGATAATCATCAAACCATTCGCCAGTGGAATGATACCTACCGTAGGGATGCCAGGGTTTAATCAAGAAAACTTGTCTATTCTTCGATTCATAAGCTTGTAATAACTTCGAATGAAAGGTAAAAAAAAAAAAAAAAAGACCAAAAAAAATCTTGCTTTTTAGTCTTATCATGATTTAGCTGTAAGATTGGAATCTGTCATTATGGAACTTGAACGTGAAAAGAACGATGTTTTGATTGTTGCTCATGAAACTGTATTACGTTGTTTATACGCTTATTTGCTTGATAGACCTGCTACCGTAAGTACACGAAATGATGAAATCAATAGATAGACATTTAATCCATCTTATTCTATTCAACAGGAAATTCCTACTATTTCTATCCCTCGCTCTTGCCTTATAGAAATCACACCTTCCGCTTACGGTTGTAAAGAATCCAGAATGGAAATCAATTAAAAATTTCAATTTTTTTAATAAAATAATTTCCTTACGCACTTTTTTTTTTTTTAAAAAAAAAGCAAATCGATGTCCTTTACGTTGCATATAGTTATACTTTGTTCTACACGCTAAATCAGTTCGTCCTGTATTTAATTCCTTTGCAATTAAAGGCCACACACTTCCAATGGATGCCTTCTCATTCTGTAACTTGGTTTTCTGTACAAGTTCTAATAACTGCATTTCTTCTTCATAGGACCAACGTCCCTTTGTCACACTCGTCTGTAACGAATATAACCACCGTTCTCTACATTGCTTCGGCGTACGATCTTGTATCATCTTGGCTACTTTAGCCCAAGACTTGATTTTTCCCTCTTCATCTTGATTTCGACTCACTGCAAATTCCAACGCTTTATCTTCATCTTCAGACCAAAAAGAGATATGATTGACTTCTCCATCCTCTTCATTCATCCCATTTTTACTTTGAAAATGCCACCAACGCATCAATTGATCGGGTGTACGTGAAGGTAAAAATGTCATTCGAATCGCAGTCCAATTCGGTCCAAACATCTGCACGCCTTCTTTAATCAACGACTTTTCTGTATCTGTTAATCGTTTGTTCTTAATAGCAGGTGGATTTTCTTCCGCCATTTTCAACACGCGATGCCATCGATAAGCGCATTGTCTCTTGGTCCGATGAGACAAATGTTCTGTAATTCGATCCCAACGTTCAGTTCCATATTCTTTGATCAGTGCCACAAGTTGTGCGTCTTCTTCCGGTGACCAAGTCCCCTTTTTAACACCTTGCACTGCAAGATGTTCATCATACTGATACTTACATTGTTGCACATCTCTTGTCGGAAACGCTTTTGCTATCTCTTTCCAATCAGTATATTTTAATTTCTCTTTTGACTCTATCTTGAACCAACTTGCTCAATTTCAAATGCTCGTCTTCATTCCACGGTCCAGCCTGATGAAACGTAATACTGCGATTGACTGTTTTCCGTACACTGGTGCCTTGATCAAGCCATTCACATACCGCGCGTGCCACACGTGTCCTCCATTCTGGACTATTTTCTTCCTCTCTCTTTTGCAACACATCGCCATACATCAACTCAAACTCTTTATCTTGTCGCACCATACTCCAAAACATTTTAAAACAACTATACGCGTTTCGACCCGGTAATCCCTCCAACACTTTCACAAAATCGCCTTGACATGTACTTAGACGTTCCCAGAACAACCGAGTTTCTTCTAAAGACCAAGGCCCTTTATTTAGCCCAGGATCAAGTTAATTTTTCCAAATAACGCTGCATTTCTCGGGTGTTCGACCCGGTAAACCTTCCGCTACCTTCTTCCAGTCCTGTCCAAACATGATCGCCCTTCGAAGCAATAAATAGAGTTCATCCTCTGTCCATTTCTCTCGTTTGACATCGGGGTCCAGCTTGGCTCGATAATGGGTTCGAATTTGAACGCGTGTATGCCAAGGTAATTAATGCTTTCCAATCTGCGTCCATGACGGCCCGAACTGCTCGTACCCTTTCTTCAATAACTCATCTTCTTTCTCAGTCCATGTCCCTGACTTGGTTCTGGAAATACAGGTCCATTCATTGGAAATCCTTCGTGGTGCCCGTTGCGGTAAATATTTTTCACTGATCCTCGCCCATTGGCCCTCTCCAAACTCGACAACTCCCTTTTTAAGTAACGATCATTCTTGATCACTGAAGGGAGCTCGTTTCAAGTTTGGGTTCAAGATATCCGTCCACCGCGATCGACATTGTGATTGCGTCCGATGAGGTAAAATATGCTGAACAAACTCACTCCATTTATTACCATTATGTATCACATAGTTTCGTAATAGGTCGTCTTCCCAGGGTTGCCACTTTTCTATATGTATGAAGCGACATGGTGGAAGGAAAGATCGCGTTTGTGGCTTGAATCGTCTTAGGACTGATACCAACATAAGAAAGCTTAATTTTTTTATCCAGTCAGCATCATGTTTTCAGTACGTAATTTTTTAGCCAATCAAAATGCAAAAAAAAGACGATATTTTAGTATTTAATTGGATATATAATAAACTGTATTGCTCGTTTGTATATAAAAAAAAAACGCCAAAGATACGGGAAGGTGATAGTTTAATACATACGATAAAAAAATGCTTGATACGATGAAGGGATAGTGTAATACAATAAAACATGCTATAGACATGAGGAGGTGATTGTGTAAAATGATTAGAAAAAACATGCTATAGACATGGGGAGGTGATAGTGTAATATAATAAAGAAACATGCTAAAGATACGATGAGGGGATATTGAAATATAACGTGTAATAAAGAAAGCCAGCCAATTAGTATTTTCGTAAAAAAAAAAAAAAATGCTAAAAATACGAAGAGGACATAGTAATAATAGTGTGTATTATGGAGAGAGAGTCAATTACTGTTTTTGTTTTTTATTACTAGCATTATTGGTAGGACCGTATAGGTTCTCAGGAATATAAATGATATCATTGTCGGTGAGAGGAGGATAGAACGAGTCACGCAACCAAGTTGTGTAATGATTATCGTACGACTTTTGATCTTCTCTCGCGTTTATGTATCGTGTAAGATCATGTGCATGATTCTAAAAAAATAATAATGCTATTACTAAAGAGAAGGATATAAAATGAAGCATATTAACTTACCTTCAACGTGACTAAATGGAAGAAAAAATCCGATGCGTTTCTAGCAAATGTTGTTGGGTTAAATGGTATAGTTAAATTAAAGTATTCTTCAATACAATATAAACCATTATCAACAAGATGAAGTTTCAATACGTCACATGAATTATCTAAAGGAATAAGTTAAATACATACGCCAATAACAATAAATCTTCGCTTGGTCATATACTTACTGCAGATTTGAATTAACGGGATACTTACTGATTTGTGATCGAAAGATGATGAGTTCTTGATGATGAAGTCTAAAATATCTTTTGATTCAATTGCAAGTTTTAGGTGATCATCGTTGGTTTTCTTTGCTGTCATATAACGTGCGGCCTCTATGTTGGCCACATCAATAAGTTTATCATTGTAATAAAAAATCAAATGACAATCAACTTTGAACTTGTTATGTTCAGCTTGTGATTCCCCCCTATAAATCTCATTAGAAACTAACAAAACCATATTCAGTTCTAATATACACTACCATTTGCAACGGACAGTACTTGTATCAGGAAATAAAATCTCAAATATGGGTCTCCAAATCTTCATCAAGTTGTCAAGTTCAGTGGGATCGTTTGATTTAAATCTTAAGGCTTCGGAATGAAACCGGTAGATATTGATGCTATGAGAAAAGAAAAGTAAATATACTGTTTATCAACTAATAAATATATTACGTACATGTGGGAATATATATTAAAAATTGATTCGTTGCTTGATTCGATATATTCGATCTCAAGGTTACGTGCATCAATGTAAGCTTTGGTCAAGTCAGAGCGTTTCATAGTCTTGTTTACTATTTTGAGAAGATGGTTTAACTTGCTTTTGCTTGTGTTCTTCTTGTTCTTAATGTGAAACATTTTTTTAATTTCACCCCACTGTTCTTGAGTAAAATATTGAAGTTGCGAGTCCATAGTCTCATCTGATAAATCAATTATACTATTTAAAGACATCCTTTAAGAAATGATAGTTTCATGTTAATGATTTATTTAGTTATTAAAAATATAGAGTTTTATATTACCCAACAACATGCTTCGCTTTATTATTTAGACTGAGGTAATAACTAACGTCAGTTTCAGCATGATTTTTTAAAATCGTTCCCACACTAACACCGTTAAAACACAAGCGGTCCAATTCTCTCTATTGCAAATTCAATAAATAACAATATTAATGATATATAGAGGTTAATTACTTTATTACCTTTTTTTCCTGAACCTCCTTACGTTTCATTCTTGACACAATCGATACTTTGTTCTGAACGGAAGAAGTAGAGTTAGCAATATGCTCAGCTACCATTCTTGTGTTGGTAGAGTCAGTAAAGTTGTTTAGCAGAGATGTTCGCTTCTTCTCTCTGTTAGTCCAGTAAATTATAACTTCATCTCCATTGATAATCTTTTAGAACGAGTTAGTGTACGAAAACTTGACAACTTTGCACTTAAAAACTTACCTCATAGTTATTATTCTTTACATTGATACACCAAGTGACAAGATCATATGGTTTTGCTGTGCTGGCTGTAATTTTATCAATAGCTTCTTCGAATAAATACTTTGCCCTTTCATAAGAAATCTCTGAGGCAGTATACTCAAAAAAGCTAACAGGATCAAAGCTTTTGAAGTTATTTTCGATGTATTCTTCCATGAGTATGAGTGTAGATGTAACGTAAAAGAGTTGGTTGAAACTTTAAAGAGAAGGATAAGTTATGATTTGAGTGAGTCAAATGTAGCGTTAGAAAGTTGTAAATGCAGCTTTGTGGATTTAACTGTAAAAAGTTTGTTTATGCAGAGATGGTTTTTTAGAAAAATAATTTTAAATCACGTTATTTATTTATCTTTGGAAGTGAGATTTAAAATATGAAAATAATATAATAAAGAGTTGTGGGTAGTAAAACTGACGTTACATTTCGAAACTTCGAAATTACCAAAATGAAAATGGTCAAAAGTTGCAGTACGATACTCATACCTAATATCTCTTTTCTCTTTTCATACCATCAAATACTACCTCCTCTTAATAAAAATGTCTACCCATAACCTTTTAAATATTGCAGAGATCTTGACGGAGAGAGTAATTAACCTCATTGAAAAAGAATCAGCAAATGAAGACGATTATTCACTCGATTAGGTCGCAATCACAGAGCCTATGCCTTGCACAATCATCGCCAGAGGTTAGACTTTGTCCCCTTGGACGACGATTTGTGTAAGTACTTGTTTCGTTTTACGTAGGCAGAGATAAAGAGAATAACCTGAAAAAATCTCTTTTAGAAGCAACTCGTCTCAAAGTTGTACAATGAATCGAGACTATGTTTTAGCTATTATGCTTAGACGTTTAGCATATCCATCAAGACAGACTGATTTAGAATTGATTTTTAACATAGCATATGCAACAATTGGATGATTTTTAACATAGCATATGCAACAATTGGATGATTTTTAACTAGATGATAGAGCTATTGTATAGCAGATTTGAACAAGGACTTAGGCTCAATAGAACTTTGTTGGTGTTGTTGCTGTTGTTGACAGATAAGTCTGCGTTGAGGAAGTCGTAAGTATTGTTAGACATTTGAAATATTGTTATGTATACAGAAGAAGAAATAAACAAACCATAATGCTTTTTTAAAGCTCTTAAAACCATGACAATGACATGATGTACATAGCACTAAAATCGAAAAATATGACAAATAGTTGTATGTGATTGGATAAAATATTTCGTGAATAACGAGGATAACAGAGAGTTGTGGGAGCTGGTTATTTACTCACGAAATTTATTAAAAAAGGAAATCGTGGTCACACGTTACACAACATTTCGTGAATAACGTCGAGTTATCCTCGAAAATTCTGTGAATAAAAGCTCGTTATTCACGAAATATTTTATCCAATCACATACAACTATTTGTCATATTTCTTGATTTTAGTGCTATGTACATACATACATCATGTCATTGTCATGGTTTTAAGAGCTTTAAAAAAGCATTATGGTTTATTTATTTCTTCTTCTGTATACATAACAATATTTCAAATGTCTAACAATACTTACGACTTCCTCAACGCAGACTTATCTGTCAACAACAGCAACAACACCAACAAAGTTCAATTGAGCCTAAGTCCTTGTTCAAATCTGCTATACAATAGCGCTCTATTATCTAGTTAAAAATCATCCCAATTGTTGCATATGCTATGTTAAAAATCAATTCTAAATCAGTCAGTCTTGATGGATATGCTAAACGTCTAAGCATAATAGCTAAAGCATAGTCTCGATTCATTGTAAAACTTTGAGACGAGTTGCTTCTAAAAGAGATTTTGTCAGGCTATTCTCTTTATATCTGCCTACGTAGAACGAAACAAGTACTTACACAAATCGTCGTTCAAGGAGACAAAGTCTAACCTCTGGCGATGATTGTGCAAGGCATAGGCTCTGTGATTGCGACCAAATCGAGTGAATAATCGTCTTCATTTTCTGATTCTTTTTCAATGAGGTTAATTAATCTCTCCGTCAAGATCTCGGCAATATTTAAAAGGTTATGGGTAGACATTTTTATTAAGAGGAGGTAGTATTTGATGGTATGAAAAGAGAAAAGAGATATTAGGTATGAGTATCGTACTGCAACTTTTGACCATTTCCATTTTGGTAACTTCGAAGTTTCGAAATGTAACGTCAGTTTTACTACTCCGATTTCGTGAATAAAAAAAGTCCCCACAACTCTCTAACTCGACGTTATTCACGAAATGTGGTGTAACGTGTGGCCACGATTTCCTTTTTTAATAAATTTCGGGAGTAAATAACCAGCTCCCACAACTCTACTTTAATAACTTAAAACCCCAAAAAAAACACAGTTGTGGCTATTTCATTTTTCACTAATAAACCAGAGACTCTGTTCTCCATATAAACAAAAAAAAAATATAATAAAGCAAGGATTGTAACTAAAATGAGATAAAGAAATGGGAAAGTGCCATATTGTAATAGATCATTGATCATGGCTATGTTTCACAATTCATGCTTCGCTTGTTTAACTTCTATTTACTATATATAACCAAACACTTTTTGTACCTTTTAATAAAGTTTAGTTTATTTTTGCAGTCTGATTTATTTAACTTTGTTATATATTTTTTATTGCTTTTATTTCCGTTTGTTCTATCACTATAATAGCTCGAACATCTCAGATAGCGATTAATGTCTGAAATGAAAAATTCTGAATGATATTGTTGATGATAGGTGAAAACCCAAATTTCTCTAATATTTTTTCTTAATATCCTGGATGGACTCAATCATACGCCTTTTCTTGGTCTAGAAGTATCGCTACTGCATCTGCGTTCGGCTCAACTGCTGTTCGGTGGTTTGCCATCAACGTAAGATTTGTACCCCTTTGAAACTAGCAGGTGTAAAAGTATCTCGAGATTCCAGACATAACATTCGAGTGAGTTCGTGATACTGCTGCTGTTGAGTGCCGTCCGATGATCTATCAAGAAGAACTGAAATTTCACCTTCAAAAAAACCTTGGTATAAGAGTTTTTTGATCTGACAGACTTTACCGTAATTTCCTAAAGAGGATTTCAGAAGAGGGATAAGCTCATCTTCTTCTTCGCTGGTGTGTATCGTTATGTTGACTTTAATCAAAGAAGTCCCATTCGAGGTTGTATCCTTATATGGTACTGTTTTATGCTGAATCGAATCGATGGTAATGCCACTTTCGATAGCTTTAAGCGTTACATCGGGTCTCTGAAAACAGCGGACAGAAGTAAATTAACACTGGGTTGGGTGTCCCTGAGCGAAACTGGGTTAAATCGGTAGCCTACTACGGATCCTGACTGATTTAAAATAGCTCTATATGCATCTGTTCGATTCTCAAAAGTGTGAGCTGGGAAGTCAAAAATAACTGCAGAAGGGGAAAGTGCTGAATGTATAATCGGATGTACTTGTTGCGCTCGTGTATAAGGTGCAATCTCAGGGTCTTCAAATATGACTTTAGTTGAAAAAAAAGTTGCATTTTCCATTTTGGTCGACTTTACGAATAGGTACTGGGACTTTTGCTTCAAGACCTCGAGCCACTACCGTCGTCCAGGCAGTGCCTGAGCTCGGTTGTAGAGTGCTCATATCGTTAGTGGGCAATGAGAGTGGTTTTCTTTGTTTTTGATATAAATCGATTTGATTGGATTTTATTAGTAAAAGAAATTACACGAAAGAGCCTCAAAAAAGAGTTCGATTTAATAGCAGTTTTCTTGGGGACAACAGCCTGATAATCGAGGGATAACAGGGGCGTATATAGGACTACCAGACAAACTGTGGTTCGGAATAGAGAACTTATCCTATGTACACCCCTATTGTCCTTAGAAATTACTCTCAAATTACCCAATGGTAATGTCAAAAACTTAAATAAATGTGAACTCTTTTTCTTCTTAGTACAATAGAATGAACACTGGATATTATTTTTGCTCTAAGCCATTAATGACTTGGTTTCCACCCAAAATGCCAGTTAGACCTAAGATTAAAGTACAACCATATCACTTGTAAAATCGCGAAAATTACCATTGGTACGGTGTCAAATTCAACCATTGAAAAACATGTATCCTGCTGTCAGTCATTTCTACTTTAACGTAAACAACTCTTACGCTGATTTGTCCAAGACAACATGGAATCTTTTTGGACAATTGTAAAAACATGGCGAAAGCTTATCTTACAATCCTGAAAAAAAAAGCAATCAATCCAATCTATGCTTCCGATGAAGAATAACTTTCAAATATTTTATACCCTTTTTTTAACCTTTCAATTTTTCTAACCTCACTTTTTTTAAGCTCACTTTTTTTTTATTTTGTTAACACAGATTTTATCACCAATTTCTTTTTAAACTTGAAATTAAGGATTTGATTTGAAAGTTTTTTTTTATTTTACTAATATTTTAGGGAAAACAGGGATGCCCATAGAATAATTTGAGAGTAATTTCCAAGGACAACACGTAAACGATCTATTAAAGAGATCCATATATTTGAAGACGGAAGAAAGTTTTCAATCAATAGGCAAAAACAAGCAAACTACATGGCTAAATTTATGCTTAAAGACAATGTAGTTAAAGTTAGTCAAGTCCAGTTATACCAAGATATTTTTTTTTTTTTACCTTCCATTCGAAGCTACTGCAAGCTTATGAATCGAAGAATAGACAAGTTTTCTTGATTAAACCCTAGCATCCCTACGGTAGGTATCATTCCACTGGCGAATGGTTTGATGATTGTCTAAACTTCTAGTTCTCAGCCGATTAATGTCAGATCAGAACTACGCCCGTCCTCCAAAACGTAATATGACATTTCTGCTGAAAACCTGGTTTGATGGAGAAAACACATCTAATATGACTGCAGATAATATGAGATTAATCATATGGGACGTATATCAGAGCACAGGGAGAGCCATTACTGAGCAACCAAACTACCATCACCCGTTTTTACACTGAATAATGGCCTCAGCAACAGTCAAAGATGTGAGTCCTCCATAAAAGAATTGGCCCAAAGAAGTGTATAAATAAAGTTAGTCAAGTTCAGTTATACCAAGATTTTTTTTTTTTTTTTTTTTTTTTTACCTTCCATTCGAAGCTACTGCAAGCTTATGAATCGAAGAATAGACAAGTTTTCTTGATTAAACCCTAGCATCCCTACGGTAGGTATCATTCCACTGGCGAATGGTTTGATGATTGTCTAAACTTCTAGTTCTCAGCCGATTAATGTCAGATCAGAACTACGCCCGTCCTCCAAAACGTAATATGACATTTCTGCTGAAAACTTGTTTTGATGGAGAAAACACATCTAATATGACTGCAGATAATATGAGATTAATCATATGGGACGTATATCAGAGCACAGGGAGAGCCATTACTGAGCAACCAAACTACCATCACCCGTTTTTACACTGAACAATGGCCTCAGCAACAGTCAAAGATGTGAGTCCTCCATAAAAGAATTGGCCCAAAGAAGTGTATAAATAAAGTTAGTCAAGTTCAGTTATATCAAGATTTTTTTTTTTTTTTTTTTTTTTACCTTCCATTCGAAGCTACTGCAAACTTATGAATCGAAGAATAGACAAGTTTTCTTGATTATAAACCCTAGCATCCCTACGGTAGGTATCATTCCACTGGCGAATGGTTTGATGATTGTCTAAACTTCTAGTTCTCAGCCGATTAATGTCAGATCAGAACTACGCCCGTCCTCCAAAACGTAATATGACATTTCTGCTGAAAACCTGGTTTGATGGAGAAAACACATCTAATATGACTGCAGATAATATGAGATTAATCATATGGGACGTATATCAGAGCACAGGGAGAGCCATTACTGAGCAACCAAACTACCATCACCCGTTTTTACACTGAATAATGGCCTCAGCAACAGTCAAAGATGTGAGTCCTCCATAAAAGAATTGGCCCAAAGAAGTGTATAAATAAAGTTAGTCAAGTTCAGTTATATCAAGATTTTTTTTTTTTTTTTTTTTTTTTACCTTCCATTCGAAGCTACTGCAAACTTATGAATCGAAGAATAGACAAGTTTTCTTGATTATAAACCCTAGCATCCCTACGGTAGGTATCATTCCACTGGCGAATGGTTTGATGATTGTCTAAACTTCTAGTTCTCAGCCGATTAATGTCAGATCAGAACTACGCCCGTCCTCCAAAACGTAATATGACATTTCTGCTGAAAACTTGTTTTGATGGAGAAAACACATCTAATATGACTGCAGATAATATGAGATTAATCATATGGGACGTATATCAGAGCACAGGGAGAGCCATTACTGAGCAACCAAACTACCATCACCCGTTTTTACACTGAATAATGGCCTCAGCAACAGTCAAAGATGTGAGTCCTCCATAAAAGAATTGGCCCAAAGAAGTGTATAAATAAAGTTAGTCAAGTTCAGTTATATCAAGATTTTTTTTTTTTTTTTTTTTTTTACCTTCCATTCGAAGCTACTGCAAACTTATGAATCGAAGAATAGACAAGTTTTCTTGATTATAAACCCTAGCATCCCTACGGTAGGTATCATTCCACTGGCGAATGGTTTGATGATTGTCTAAACTTCTAGTTCTCAGCCGATTAATGTCAGATCAGAACTACGCCCGTCCTCCAAAACGTAATATGACATTTCTGCTGAAAACCTGGTTTGATGGAGAAAACACATCTAATATGACTGCAGATAATATGAGATTAATCATATGGGACGTATATCAGAGCACAGGGAGAGCCATTACTGAGCAACCAAACTACCATCACCCGTTTTTACACTGAATAATGGCCTCAGCAACAGTCAAAGATGTGAGTCCTCCATAAAAGAATTGGCCCAAAGAAGTGTATAAATAAAGTTAGTCAAGTTCAGTTATATCAAGATTTTTTTTTTTTTTTTTTTTTTTTTTACCTTCCATTCGAAGCTACTGCAAACTTATGAATCGAAGAATAGACAAGTTTTCTTGATTATAAACCCTAGCATCCCTACGGTAGGTATCATTCCACTGGCGAATGGTTTGATGATTGTCTAAACTTCTAGTTCTCAGCCGATTAATGTCAGATCAGAACTACGCCCGTCCTCCAAAACGTAATATGACATTTCTGCTGAAAACCTGGTTTGATGGAGAAAACACATCTAATATGACTGCAGATAATATGACGTTAATCATATGGGACGTATATCAGAGCACAGGGAGAGCCATTACTGAGCAACCAAACTACCATCACCCGTTTTTACACTGAATAATGGCCTCAGCAACAATCAAAGATGTGAATCCTCTGGAGTGAAGATAACTTGATTTTAACTGAAAGGAAAATTGAGAGACGAAAAAATGTATAAGCAGATTACCTGTGACGCAATCTTAATATTCCTGCGTTTAATAATAATTAAAGGCCAGTTTTTTATGGTGTAAATTTGTAATGAGATCGCGACGTTAAATTTGACAAAGGTCCATCATTTTTTCAAAAAGCGCTGCACTATTTTTTCAAAAAGGGACTAAGATTTTTTTAATAAAAATTACAACCATGTCTATTGATGTATTAATGAACGATCTCAATTTCGAGATGGAAGACGATTATGAAATTAAAGAGCTTTACGTTAGCTTATATCGAAAAGATAATACTAGTGAAAACAGCAGTACAGAAAATGATATGGACGTAGACGAGGTCATTGTCGACGACCTCGATCTGGAACACGATAGTGAAGATGAAAATGAAGAAAAAAGCTCAGACGAAGAGCTTAACATCGAGGAAAGCGAGAGTCTAGAAGAAAAACATGCTCGGGTGAAAGAGTACTGCCTAACCCACTTTAACCGGCTTGAATTCAAAAAAGACAGCATCGAAAAAAAAAGAGTTCATATGAAGTATAAAGACCAGCAAATAGCTATCTATAGGTGTAATTAAGCTTATTCGCAATGCTAGCACTGGTTTCCCCCGTAGAATATGATTTCTTTTCCGCTCCAACTGTCGAATAGTCTTTTTTCTCCAATCTACATACTCATAGCTATATTCTCTTATCCTCTTTTTGGTTGCGATTTTGATTTTATCCCATGGCTTAGCCGGCTGTTGTGAAGAACAATATCGTAATACTTTTCTGATTTTAATGATCATATGTTCAATGAGTGCTTTATGTGATTCATATAAAGGATTTCCTCTCCATAGTCCAGGTCCAGTTGGTGACTTACACACACACAAATTTATCTTCAAAACCGAATGATCTGACCATGATGGTAGAAGTTTTTCAATCGTAGCCACAGTAAATTGATGTCTTAGGGCCAGTCCTACATAAATATAATCGATAACCGAATTGATGACCGTTTCTCCGTGAGGTCTTTGGAAGGTGGGAGCCTCATCAAGGTCATTAGTTATCATATTATCATAAAAGTAAAGATCTATAAAATTTAGCCATTCGGTAGAAGTACTAGAGGATAATGTTTGAGTTCGTAAGATAGAGCAATTAAAGTCGCCAGCAATAATCAATCGATCTAAGCTTAGCTGTTCATTCATTGCATATAGCATCGATGTAATGTGATCAAAAAATTTCTGCCTATCCGGATTACCGTTTGCCGTGGCGTAGATATTCAAAATATAAAATGGTGTATAAAATTGTTGTGGGTGTTCGACTTTACAAAGTTGAAATCTATCAGACTCATAATATGAAGAGGTGTCCATCAAAGACAATTGAAAGGAAGATGAGAAGGAAACTATCCCAAGATGTTTATTCCAAATGGCATCTTGTGGTTGAAAGTGAATATTTAGTGAGTCTATGAGTTCAGGTGTTTTTGCATATGTTTCTTGAAAACAAATAATATCGTGTTGAAGCAGTCTAAGATATCTAATATAATCGGATTGAGTTTGTCTGCTGGCCGTTTTAATTAAACTGCAATCATTTAAGGAAGCGAATTGGCAAATTAGTTTTTAATGTTTGTCATTGTTTTTTTTTCTATGTGTTTTTCTTTTCTTTTCTTTTTTAATGATTATCTAAGTAATCACCACCCATCCTCAATTGAGAGGGGCGGCGGTTTGCGATACTGGTAGATTGAGCTAGGTGTAAATAATGAGTCCTGGTACACCAATGGATAAAGACCGTAGCCGTATCAGTCGGTTGAAGTACTTTCCACTTGACTTGTCCATTTTTAATATCTGCATCATTTACCGGAGCTATTACACCTGTATCCTGGAGGTGAATGATTGCAGCTGTGACTTCCGCTTTAGTTGAAACTGACAAAGCAGTTTGAAGATCATGGAGATCCTTGCGATCCAATTGGTCGACATAAAGATCAATCAGTTCGTCGACTGGAATAGTGATGGTCTCTTTATCAGATTCAGGGAATACATCCAACATTTCTTGATCTTCATCATCTGTAGAAGAAGTCACTTCATAATCTTCGTCCTCTGCTTTTGCATTCAATTTTCGGTAATTACTATCTCGGTCCGTGGGAATACGTTTCTTAGTGGATGGTACGAGCACCTTTGGTTGAATATTGCGCTTCTCCGCATTGAGTTTCCTGGGGCATTCAAAAGATCGATGGCCTTGTTCATGACATGCATAACAAAGAGTTTTAGCTTTGGAGGCCTTACATTCTGATGCCAATATCTGCATCATAAAGATATTATTCCATGTTGCTCTGAAGATCTCGGTGGTGGATTCACGCCAGCTAATTAAATGTGATAATTCGTGATACTTGTTGGTTGCTGGGTCTGTTCCAGCCTGAGTTTTATTGAGAACGGCATAGCTTGATCCCATAAAGAAACCAGTCGTAGCATCCGTGATAATATCGATATCCATAATCTCGCCATAAATTGCTAAACTTTTTGTATGTCCTTCAAGTACCGTTTTTTTATTGTATAAAGGTAAATTAGATAATTTTACTCTAACTAGTTGGCATCGTCATCCATGGCCAAATTAGGGAAAATCTGAAGTTTAATGTCCTGAAAAATTATACCTTATTAAGTATATCGTTTGTATCCTGGTCTTTATCAACATAGATTTCAAGGTAACGTCGAGTATCATCACTTAAAGCTAAACACGCATGTACGTCTGGGTGTTGTTGTTGGAAGAGAAGCATGCACTGTTGGTCGACGTGCGCCAATCTCACAGCCGAGATATCAATAAAAAGCTCCCTTAGCACGAGCTGAACGAAAAATCGTGATTGTAATGTTCTTATGTTATTGTCATCTTCAATGTCAGGAACCGATGTGGAATGAATTAGTGAAACTTTATAAACTGGGTTGGCTGCTTGAGCATACATTTTACGTTTGGTCGCTGATTGGCAGAGGGGTTTTGGGACCTCGCTATCGACGAAAAGGGTTGAGAGTTGGGAAGAGCCATGAAAGGTCTAATCAATAGAAATGTCTGAAATATCGAAACTTAAATTATATTCTTTCCATCCATATTGCCAGAATGATAATTGGACAGGAAAAGAAGAAGTGTTCGAATGTTTAATCGCACTTGAGTAGATAGGACATAATTGTGGGGAACATTGTTGAGGCATGAATCTATGAATCAAATATCTGTGGGGAATTTTAACAGCCAAGTCATTGTTAGGGGTGGAGAGAATGGAGGATGTGGAGAAGAAATCACTCTATCTTCTGTAAGTACACATAGATTCCTTAATATTCGAGTGATATAATGATACCTTTCAACAATGAATCCCCTGGGTCGAATGAAGGTGGATATATCAGAGATGAAATGGTCATTTATTGGGTTGAATGCATTGAGCTAATAATAACATGCTGTTAGCATAAAACCTAGCCGTGAGCAAATAGTGTAAGATTGCCATTAAAATAAAATCTTGGATTCGCTTTATTTGCATTGTTATACGCTTATAACAATTGGGAAGTCCTCGTAAAGAAGTAGCACCAAAGCTTTCCGTGCCTTGAAGCATAGACTCCAGGTATCGGTTCCCATTGATTTTTCTGTGTTCGTTTAATACCCTTTCCCTGTCTTGATCTCTTTTATTACTTTTTGTTGTTTCAATTGCAATGGAAGCTGGAGTAGCTTCTGTATTAATACCTATATTGACTTAATCAGATATATCAATCCAATCGCCAGTGCCATTATTGTCATTAGCATCAAGATCATCATATTCAGCGCTATTGTTGTTGTTACCCCGATTGACGCTGAAATTCGTGTAACCCATTTCAATTAGAATTGGTCTAGGTGCTGTTTGATTACAATTTGCTACATTGCTACTTGAAGCACTAGTTCTATCGACATTTGTTTGATTGATACTGATAGAGGGAGATCCAGAGTCAGGATTTTTTTTTCTGTTTTCTTTTTTGTGAAGCAGCGTAGTAGTTACTGTTTATAATATTTCTTTCTGTTCTCTTCATTCTCAGCAATCCAACCTTTTTGTTCACTTGGCATAAAAAGCGTACGATATGGTTCTGTTTTTAGTTTATTCTTTTTTATTATTCGAATTCTTGAGCAAATAAATCAATAAATAAACCTTACATAAAAAAAGAAAGGAAAAAAATCGAGAAAGAAGCTTTCCTTTCGAAATTATTACCTATAAGAGCAATGTTGCACTATTCAAAAAGATCAATGTTTACATTCTTCTTTCAAATGGTATTTTGAAATAGGTATAGAAATAAACCAAGTAGTTTTAACCAAGTTTGTATTTATCAAATATTTTTTCTTGGTCTGGTCTCGTCTAATTTTAGTTTTATTTTTGTTGATTTGTTTATTGATTAATCAGCGTTAAGCAAAATAAATCAAGAAAGAGGCTTCTTACATTACAAATTATTAGCTACAAGAAAAATGTTGTCATATTCAAGAAGATTTTTAGGAATTGATATATATATATATATATATATATATCTTTCTTTCTAAAGATTATTTGAATTATAAAAGGATCAAGCGGTTTTAAACAAGTTTGAAAATTAAATCAGGTTTTTTCATGCATGCATATTACATAATACATTGCAAATTACATCATGTTTTTTTCATACATTTGCAAATTACATCTCGAATCTACTAAAAAAAAACTATAAATGAATCTTTTTTTCTATAACTCCTTTTTATCTTTATTCTTACTTTTCAAACAAAACACTCTTGGTATTCTTCTATCTTGGCATTCCTCTATCTAGGCGCCTTTCCTTATGTCTCTCATACTATGACAAGCTCTATCCTGAATACCGGACCTCGTATGTGATATATAGTCTTTAACGTAGAAAAACTATGATGTAAGTTTTTAAGTGCAAAGTTGTCAAGTTTTCGTACACTAACTCGCTCTAAAAGATTATCAATACAGATGAAGTTATGATATATTGGACTAATAGAGAGAAAAAACGAACAATATTATTAAATAACTTCACTGAATCAACAAACACAGGAATGGTAGCAGAACATATTGCTAACTCTACTTCTTCCGTTCAAAACAAAGTATCGATTGTTTCAAGAATGAAACGTAAGGACGTTCAGGAAAAAAAGGTAATAAAGTAATTAACCTCTATATATCATTAATATTGTTATTTATTGAATTTGCAATAGAGAGAATTGGACCGCTTGTGTTTTAACGGTGTTAGTGTGGGAACGATTTTAAAAAATCATGCTGAAACTGACGTTAATTATTACCTCAGTCTAAATAATAAAGCGAAGCATGTTGTTGGGTAATATAAAACTCTATATTTTTTATAACTAAATAAATCATTAACATGAAACTATCATTTCTTAAAGAATGTCTTTAAATAGTACAGTACCAGCTCTATATAAGGCTGTAAAAAATTTCAGACTTTTGCGGCCTTAAATCGTGTCATAGCCTTATTTATGCCTTGAAAAAAGTTAAAATAGGCAAAATATCCAAGAAATTGCGGCCTTAAATCGGAAATGGCCTTAAATCGAACGGCCTTAAATAAAGCGGACACGGTATAATTGATTTATCAGATGAGACCATGGACTCGCAACTCAAATATTTTACTCAAGAACAGTGGGGTGAAATTAAAGAAAAGTTTCACATGAAGAACAAGAAGAACACAAGCAAAAGCAAGTTAAACCATCTTCTCAAAATAGTAAACAAGACTATGAAACGCTCTGACTTGACCAAAGCTTACATTGATGCACGTAACCTTGAGATCGAATATATCGAATCAAGCAACGAATCAATTTTTAATATCTATTCCCACATGTACGTAATATATTTATTAGTTGATAAACAGTATATTTACTTTTCCTTTCTCATAGCATCAATATCTACCGGTTTCATTCCGAAGCCTTAAGATTTAAATCAAACGATCCCACTGAACTTGACAACTTAATGAAGGTTTGGGGACCCATATTTGAGATTTTATTTCCTGATACAAGTACTGTCCGTTGCAAATGGTAGTGTATATTAGAACTGAATATGGTTTTGTTAGTTTCTAATGAGATTTATAGGGGGGAATCACAAGCTGAACATAACAAGTTCAAAGTTGATTGTCATTTGATTTTTTATTACAATGATAAACTTATTGATGTGGCCAACATAGAGGCCGCACGTTATATGACAGCAAAGAAAACCAACGATGATCACCTAAAACTTGCAATTGAATCAAAAGATATTTTAGACTTCATCATCAAGAACTCATCATCTTTCGATCACAAATCAGTAAGTATCCCGTTAATTCAAATCTGCAGTAAGTATATGACCAAGCGAAGATTTATTGTTATTGGCGTATGTATTTAACTTATTCCTTTAGATAATTCATGTGACGTATTGAAACTTCATCTTGTTGATAATGGTTTATATTGTATTGAAGAATACTTTAATTTAACTATACCATTTAACCCAACAACATTTGCTAGAAACGCATCGGATTTTTTCTTCCATTTAGTCACGTTGAAGGTAAGTTAATATGCTTCATTTTATATCCTTCTCTTTAGTAATAGCATTATTATTTTTTTAGAATCATGCACATGATCTTACAAGATACATCAACGCGAGAGAAGATCAAAAGATAATTTTGTTCTTTGGATTTCGGAATTTGTGAACAATAAAGTACACAGGATTCTACTTTCCTCAAACTCAATTACCTGATTTCCCTTTAGCAATCCTATCGTTTTTCTTGCAAGTAACTGAAACAAGATGTAATATCTTTTCTCCCAGTACCCGCTCGATGGACTCTTTATTTCCGCTAAAGAAGTCTTGCGACCCCTCTTGGCTTCGTAAAGTTTGCCCAGTTGTATTAATATAATTTTTATCCATGTCGTACGACAATCATTTTAATAGATCAAACAGACAAACTGAAGAAATTGATTACACAACTTGGTTGCGTGGCTCGTTCTATCCTCCTCTCACCGACAATGATCTCATTTATATTCCTGAAAACCTATACGGTCCTACCAATAATGCTAGTAATAAGAAACAAAAACAGTAATTGACTCTCTCTCCATAATACACACTATTATTACTATGTCCTCTTTGTATTTTTAGCATGTTTTTTTTTACTAATATTTTATTTTTTTAAATAAAACTTAATTTATAAAAAAAAAAAAAAAAAAAAGTATTTTCGTCACACGTCGATGAGCGGTGGGGCTATGTAGAATAAAACAAAAAAAAATTAACTGAGAAAAAAAAAACTAATCTAATGTCGAATGGAGTAGACGTTCAATATATCTGACTATTCTCGTAAGGGATGATGATATTTGGGAAGAAGAGTAAGCATGTAAATTATCATTTCCGTGCTGAAAATAAATGATCCAGAGTTGGTATAGGGTGGTAGATACTAGAAGAACGCAGTTCCCATTGAGACTTGCTTTTGCTATGACAATCAATAAAGCCCAAGGTCAAACTCTTGATTCCGTGGGTCTATATTTACCAAGCCATGTTTTTAGTCATGGTCAATTATATGTTGCTTTATCCAGGGTTAAGTCTCCTACTTCAATCAAAATTCTTATAGAACCTACACTATCAACTCTTAAAGATATAGATGGTCACTACACTCAAAACGTAGTTTATAAAGAAGTTTTTTTAACATAATAATAAATATATTTTACTACTTTTTTTTCATTAACTTATCAGCGTTTTTCAAATTCATATTGACAGATCACATCATAGTGATAAGCATTTATTTTACCCAAGACCCGCAGGGCGAGTTTGCTCCCTCTCCGTATTGGAGGTCAACTTTTTACCATAGCGCAGCGGAGGTCAAAAAAGTTACCAGAAAGGAGGCGAGGGTCCAAACTCGTAACTTTTTAAAAATTTATTGAATACACAAACAAATTATTAAAGCATTGGCTCTAAAGCTAGATATCTATCAAAAAATGAAAGAGAATGCCTAATCCAACCCTGGCAGTCATCAACACTCACTTGCTTAACAGACTCGATGATTCTAGCACTCAAATTATCGTTTGCAGTAAGACAGTCTCTCTTAATTCCTGCCTTAACTTTTGACCAGAATAACTCAATTGGGTTCAAAAATGGCGAGTAAGGTGGCAGATAAACAGCTTTGTAGCCACGACTTTCGATTAAATCTTGAACAGCTGATACCTTATGAATAGCCGCATTGTCTAAAATCAAATGATGGCCAAACATCTTATGCTCATCAAGAGTGTCCATCACGCCACTGATGAATTGAAGAAGTGCTCACTTCGAGTACCTATTCTGGCATTTACAACTTCAATTGATCCACCCTCAGCATTTTTTCTCTTTTTGACAGCAGAACTGTTTTTTTGAACAGCTCTTAGCTTTCGCAACAAGGTTATGTCTATGGCCCCCTTTTCACAGATTGCGCCTACAATGGTAATATTTACACCTCTGTTTGATGGAATTACACTTTTGGCAGGTAATCCTCGCTTCGATCTGCCGAAATTTCTTCTTATATGCATGTTGAATCCTGCTTCATCGATAAACACACAGTTTGCAAGCCAATCCATTTCTTCGTTCCTTTTCCATTCTAGTACTGTATCTCTTCTTTTATTCAAAGTGATTTCAGAGTTTCTCGCAGCAACAATTTTTTCGAGTTTTTTAAGGGTCAAGGAAGCATGTAAAACAAGATGCTTATGCAGTGCTGAGAGTGTAATTGACTTGATCTAAGGAAAGGCCGAAATCAAAGAATCCCTTGCTTCCCACAAGACGGCGGTGGGGTTCGTATCATAATAGTTACAAAGGAAGTCGGTGTGACTAACATCAAGCTTCCTATTGTTACCTCCGGAGCGTGTAGGTTTCTTGGTACCTGGCAAGCTCTTTTCTTCATCGTCTTTATACTGCTTCACATAGCGTTGAGCAGTTCTTACAACAATGCCAACAGAAATCCCTGCTTTTCTTGCAGACATTCCTTGCTCTATGACAAGGTCAAGTAGCTCTTGTATTTGAAGAGGCGAGTAGGAGCGGTAAGTTCCCCTGGTATTTTTTTTTGGAAACCTTAGTTGCAGTTTCTGACTTCGCATCGCTTTTGTTTTTTATCGCAACTGTTGTTGGTTCTCTTTGACTCAAAGAAGCTGATACAGATGAGTTCTCACGAGATGCTCGATAACTATCTAGATCCATAAGTCTTTTTAGATCTGGTTCTGGTTCTTTAGACTTTTTTTTTCGACTACTCCAGGTTGCCAATGGTGCCATTCCAACGTAGTAGTCTCGTATAAATCTTCTTGATGAGTCTCTTCAACCTCCTTTGGGTCAGACTCAATTTACATTAAAGCAAATCATATACTCGGCAGGAATATCGTTGTTATATATTTTGATAATTTATATTTTAACGCGCAAAAAAAAAAAAAAAAAAAAAAAAAAAAAAAAAAAAAAAAAAAAAAAAAAATTAGGCGCAAAAAAAAAATCAAATGCGCAAATCGATTGGAAAAATCCAATATACTTTATAGATCTGGATACATGTCAAATAAGATGTTCCACAAAATGTATTCATTTAAAAGGTAGCGAATATAAGGACTTTTAACAAAACCTTATCATGATAGCATCCCGTTTTCAAGGTTAAAGTTTCCGTAATTGTACTAATTGCCCTAAAATAATAAATTTAATATGTAGCAAGAAATATATAGATACAACAATTAGATATTGTTGGGATTCGGGAGGCTTTAGGAAGTGACCGCCCTTTTTTTTTTTTTTTTTTTTACTGTTAAAACTGAGAAAATCCAATATTTATATATCGTTTCAATTGACTTTTAGGATTTATAGTCAAAGCGGTAAATACTTCAATACAAAGTGAAAAGTGAATTTTATATCTAATAAATCTTAAATGTGCATGCTGATAACATCTTTTCAAATATAACGTACCTTTTTTTTTTCGGTCTCAGAGAGACGACGTATATGAAAAATAAATAAAAATCATATCTCGGAACAGTTCCAATTTGGACGCAAATATATAACTATCTTCACGTATTAAGAGATGATACAATATTATTTAATTTGTTTACATATCTTATAAAAAAGTAATAATGTTTTTTTTATATAATCTACCTTTTTTTATTATTATATGCTTACGTGTTTAGTTTCATCGTTACTAATTAGGTGTCTTGGCAAAAAAAAAAAAAAAAAAAAAAAAAAAAAAAAGTAGCTCTTTAAGGTACTTGTTATAAAAAGGTGCCAAAGTTTTAATCAGTGGAGTATAAAGGGAACACAAATTATCGCTCATGACATTAAAAAAAAGCCAAGGAAGATGTGATATTTTTAATGCAAATGGGAAAAAGAACCAATAGCTGTATTCTCGGACCTGGAGACATAAACATCCAAGACTCTTGGTATGTTAATGATATCTAACCTAGTATAAAGTGAAAAAAAAAACATAAAAATAATTCTAACCATATCATTTCCGTGACTTTAATTGACATGACACTTTAGATACAGGTGTTTATATCAACAGGGACATGTAACTTTTTACATGTACAACAACCTCGTTTGGGAAAAAATATAGCATTAGCCAATTAAAACTCCCTTCTAAATCTATGTTATTTATTCGTACTACCTTGTAAAAAAAAAAAAAAAAAAAAAAAAAAAAAAAAAAAAGCAAAAAAACTTGTGTTTAAAGTGAGCGAGGGCTTTTCTCGATTCACAAACAGACTTGATCAATCAAGGGACCGTAAATGTTTAAATATTGCAGAACCGCCAAGACTTTAAACAACTGTAATTTGCTTTAAACTAAAAAAAGAGAGTATTCTTCTTTTAAATTGCATGAGAGTTTTGCCAAGATCTGTGTTTCAATTTATTTTCTGTAGATCTTTTTTTTTTTTTCATTCTGCCTGCCAAGAATAAAATTTATTTCAACTATATAAAGCAAACGCTTTTTTTTTCTCTCTTTTTTTTTTTTTTTTTTTTCTTCCTTACTTTTTTCTTCTTCTTCTTCTTCTTCAGGTCATAATAATGCAAGCAGCAAACTTCACCAACAACTCATCATCTTCCTCAAATAATGCCAAAAACGATGTATCCAGTTCACTTTTACCTTCTCCACCTTCTTCCCCTATAGATTCTCAACCTACTAGAAAGCGTGCCTATTCTATTTCATTTATTCAGAATAAATCATCACAACAAACAGAAACAACAACAATCATTAAAAAGCAAAAATTCGATTTAGACTGCTTAAAAAATTACTTGACACAAAAAGGTTCACCAAATACTTTAGATGCACAATTTAAGCGTTCACTTTTAAGTTGGGCCTGCATTGGAAAATCAAAAGAAGCAGTTCAAGATTTGTTACATTTAGTTCATTTAGATATCAATATGAAATCCGGACCAAATAAATCAACAGCGTTACACGAAGCTTGTCTAAATGGATTTAAAGAAGGCGTAGAATTATTAACGAAACATGCCGATATTGATGTTAACGCAACGGATATGTTTGGACAAACTCCCATTCACTGTGCAATCATTGGAAATAAAGTGGACTGTGCCAAAATTTTATTATCAGCTGGAGCTCGAATCGACTTATTTTCTAAAGGTAGACTTCCAATTCATATCGCCATTCAACATGGTTTTCATCACTGTGTTTCATTATTATTATCAAAATCAAGAATGTATCAAAACAATCCTTCAGAATTAGACTTGCTCTGGGAGAAAAACTTGATTGATTCTCGCTCTTCGATTGAATCGGCCATTGTAGCTGGCTATCTTGGTACTTTACAACTCTTGCTAGACTATGATTCAATTACAGCAAAACATCAAAAGACAAAAGGTTTGGTTCAATTAGCTGTCGATTGGAATCGTATTGAATGTTTACAGTTATTGGTTAAACGCGGTTGTATCATTGACGAATCATGCTTATTATCAGCTGTACAACAAAGAAAGATTGATATGGTACGTGAATTATCAGCAGCAGGGGCTAATCCTTGCTTGGCTAATGGTCAAAATCCCTCGTTTCTATATGCTGCAAATCATGGTTTCCTTGATATGGTGCCTTTAGTATTATCTTTATCTACTTCAAAAGATTGTATTCAACAAGCATTATTATTAGCCTCTTGTTTGGGCGTTCGCGACAAATTAGCTACTGTTGTTATTCATACTTTAAAATCTAAAGCAACTGCTAATACTATTACTACTACTACTACTACTACTACTACTACTACTACTACTACTACTACTACATAATATCCTAATTCTATAGACTCAACTTGTATACCTCCTACTACTCCTTCAACCCCTTCCTTATATATATATATATATATATATTTATACATGTATGTAACTTTCCTTTTTAATAAAAGTATCTATTTTTTTTTTATTTTAATACCATTGACTTTTCCTTATTACCGGGTAACCCATTTATACATATAACAATCACAAAGATAATTATCTATATATTCGAAAAAAAAAGTTAGATGAAAATTATCAAAACATAAAGTACATTATACATACAAACAATATAAACACAATCATGCCAATGATCTTTACATTTTTCCACCACATTACTCTCTAATTTGTAAAAAAAAAAAAAAAAAAAAAAAAATAGCTGTTATGTATGTATATACATACATCTTATTTAATAAAAATGCATACATACCTTAAGTATTGTACTTCTCTTTTTAAATGCAAATGCTTGTTGACTAAGTCCATCCGTTCTATCCACCAAATTATCGATTCTTTCTCCTCTTTCTAAAACACGTTCAATATTATGTGTCATGATATCCTTTACTTGATCAATCTCTCCTTTCACTTGTTTAAATTTATCAATGTTTGGATCTGTCGAAAAGTATGTCATTCGGCTTTCAATCACCGTAGCAAAATTATTCATTCCATACGCTGGAGCGGTCATAATTTGTGCATGTGTATAAGTGCCCACGAATTTAGATTGAATATCACGCAAGAATAAAAATGGAATTCTTCTACCGAACGATTCATTTGCCATACAGAGGTAAGTAATACCATCTTCTGCAATATAATGGAACAAGTATCTAATTATTGTTAAGGTCCCAAATATCTTTTACATTTAGTTTCTTTTTCTCTCTTTTTTTTTTATCTATTTGTACCTGTCATAAGCATATGTTAGTTTGGAACTAGTGGGCGGTATTTTTTCAAGAATAGCTTGTACAACTTAGAAAAGGAATTTGTCTTATTAAATTATTACAAAAGTTAACCAGCATAAAATTTTACTTTTCTTCTTTACCTACTGAATCATCAATATCTCTATTGCTTTTGAATTCGGCTACAATTGTAGTGCCATGTGCAATGAGTCCATGTATAATTGACATATTGTCCCAGCTAAATGTAATTTAGATAGAATAAAAAAAAAAATAAAAAAAAAAAAACTCGCAACCTTTTTTCCCTCTTCTATTTTTCGTCATTTTTTCTTATTGGTTGACATGATACTTGTTTTAAAAGGCATGAATATGTTTCAAAGGGTCAAAGCATTCATTATCATGGCTTGCCGATATCATTTTCCTTTATTTTATTTTTTTTCGTCAGGGAAACCAAAGTTTTTCGAATAATAGACCTAAGAATCGCTTATAAGTTAGTCGTAGTAGCACCAAGACTGACTCCGGTTGAATTGGTGTCTGTTCTACGGAATTAATAAGATTTGCTTAATGTAAACAATTTTGACAAGTAAAAATACTTGCATTCTCTTCGGAACACAGTCTAAACAAAAAAGTTTTTAAAGTTGCATCTAAATAAAGAAGGCTAGAAATTTTGTATAATTAGACTTTAAGTAGGATTTCTTTCATCTTTTAGTTCATGAAAACTGTTCTGTTAGGTTTTTTTTTTCTTTGTAAAAATGAAAAAGTTTACATGAATCATAGTTTATCCTTTTTTTTTTATTGTGTATCTCGTGAATGTCGCTTTGATAATTTAGCCTTAAATCAAAAATCTTGACAGCCTAAAAAAACTTATGCAAATAAACAAACTCTATACACACACACACACACATTATACTCTAAACAGGATATGATTTTTTTTTAAAAGAAAAAAGTAGAGCTCAATTTATTTTTACTTTTTTTTTACAAATAGCTAAAAAAAAAAAAAAAGATAAAAAGTTATCGCTTTTTTTTTTTTTTAATTCCATTTCAAAACACTAAGAGTTAAGAAATTTAAGCACGACGAGAAGAAGCAATGGCAACTTGGAGTTCCTCAATCTTCTTCTTGGCACGAAGGAATGTACCGAGCTAAAAAAAAGTATAAGTCAATCAAAATACTTTTCCCTTTCAACTCTTTTTTTATTTTATGATTTTTCTTACCTTGGCCTTACAGAGCTTTCTGGCACGCTTATCCTTGGAGTTCTTGATCAATTCCATAAGACGACGTTCATAAGGGGCGAAACCGGCAACTTCACGAATGATGTTCTTGACGAAAACATTACGTTGAGAAGCAACCTATAATAATAACCCTTTAGTATACTTGACTTTTTTTTTTTCTTCATATAACAAATAGATTCTTTTTCAAAAAAAAAAAAAAAAAAAAAAAAAAAGAAAACACCACACATGTACTATAATAACTTTCATGGGCATAATTTCTTAATGTCGTTTTTTTTTTGAAATAAGCATAATGTGTGAGATTTCTTTTTTTTTTTTTTATATATAGCCTGAAAAAAAATCCATCCATCGTATCTAAAAATATATACATACACCAATCTTGTTAGAGGGCTTAGCCTTGAGTTCACGACGAGTGGTGATGTGGCCCTTGTTGAGACCAACAGCGATTCCAGACTTGGATGCAACCATTGTATGTATGATGAAAGAGGGGGAGCAAATCTGGATATTCTCTTTCCTACTTTCTTTACATCAAAGCAGAAAAAAAAAAAAATCTCTCTGTCACGTGATGTATCCGGTAAAGTTAAAAAAAAAAATTGAAGCGGACCGGACAGAAACACACTTTCTCTTTTGGTTTTGAACCATCATCATTTTATATTTAATACGACCTACTCAGTTTAATAGTTATGAGAAAAAAAAAGATCATTTGCAAAAGTCAGTAGTTGCTAATTATCTGTATATAATTATGTGCCTATACCAAGCATAAGACATATGTAACAGAACATTTTAATTATTAGATTGAAACAAACAAACAAAAAAAAAACAAATGGGGTCTGCTGTAACTTAAAAAAGAAACTGGCAAAAAAAAAAAGTAATCGTGCCACAACATGTATATGCGGTAAAGCTATCATACATATATAGCAGCTTAGTAGCAGCTAACATACTATTTACATATCTACAATCAAAGAAGGATGAAAAGGACTTCATTTTATTTTTTAAGTGAAAAGAGGTACTCGAGTATATTAAATAGTTATACATCTATTCAGTACTTCGGGTTGTTTATTTTTTAGCAAATAGCTCGGTTTTTCTCTTCCGTTTCTGTTGATCAAAGAAGAGAGTAAATCTATATATCAGTTATGTAAGAATATTGGGAGCAGTCATTTATCGTCTACCTAGTATCTCAAGAGAAGTTTATTATATACTCATTAGAAGAAAGCCTATCGTGCGAAAAGTTATATTTTTTTTTTTGGTGCGCTTCTTAATCAATTATTTCTTTAACACGAGTTATATATCGCTTTGCTTAAGCTTAAGATCCTGGAATTTAGATCCAAAATAAAATAAAAAAATTAATATGTAGTATATTCCTGAAACAGAAATACATGATTAACTCCAGTATACACGCCCAAAGTTTTAAACAGGAAACTAAAAACGAAAGTGAAACAGGTTATAAAAGTGCTATGTAGATATTATTTATTGGTTTTAAAAATAAGAGGGGAGGGGAAGATATTATACATTTTGAAAATTTACAAGCTCTAGTATTTGCAAGCTTAGGCACATGCACTTCTTAAAAGGGTTTTTGCTCTTCCTCACAGAGAGAGACTATCTCCACAGAGCTATAAAGGTAGAGTATGAGCTCTGTCAGGTTTGGGAACCTCGTAATAACTAAAAATTTTCATTTTTTTCAATCGAGTCCAAACGAAGCTCCCCAAAAAACCAAGCGACATGATCTTGATTGATTTGCTATAAAAATTTAAGAGAGCCAAATAAGCACTCTTTGTGATTCTTGTCAAGTTTTCGTTTGAACCATTAACGTGAAAGCTTTCAAGTTTAAGCTCCAAAGGGATATTGGCCGCCAAATTATATGTACATAATCTTCACAGCTTCAGGGAGATTGAATCTTATATAACGATAGCATATTAAGACGCCCGCGGATAAGGCGGTTAAAAACCATATTAACCCTGACACCACCAACAGAGCGAGATACATTTTCATGGTTAACATTTAAGGTGACGCATATTACTTTTTGTCTAAAAAAAGCTTTTGCATTATTACATCAATAAAGACCATCATTCAATTCCTCTTCTCTAACTAGAAGTGAAATATCATCATCCATAATTACTTTTTTCCCCAATAAAGAACCACAGCTTACAAACAAGTTTTCAGTTAAGGTGGTTTCTTTTTTCTGCATTGTAATACTCTGTTGGACTAGAATTGTCTTCTGACTTAAGACGATCGAAGATCATCCTTTAGAATTCCATATGGTAATACGTTGTTGTTCATGGTTTTGATAATGGGAAAATTAATTGAAATATAGATAAAAGTAAAAAAAAGAAAGAAAGAAAGGACTAAAACTATATGTGTAAGCCTAAATAGATGTTGTCAATGATTGGAATTTTTTTTTTAAACATTGACAAAATATAAAACTTGGAAAATATTTTTTTTTTATTAGATAAACATTCGCTGTCAATGACATGTGTAATATGACACTCGTATAGTGTACGTATAGATTCTTGTAAATAGAGAAAGCACCAAATATAACGCAGCTCTTTGTCATCTCTCATATTCTACTACATCGGACCACTTGTATGCTATTGTGATAAATTTGATAGTTTATGTTCTCATTATGACGTCTTAACTTCAATTTTAGGAGGTTAACAAAGATATAAACTGTTCAACATTTGTGTCAGTTAAATCTTTTTTTTTAAAAAAAAAATACACCTAATATCGTGTTATGTATATCCATATACAATGTCTTAATTCTCTTCAATCTCGCCATTATCTTATTTAATTAGTTCATCTACATATCATATCGCTTGTATCCAAATCTATTTAACAGGTAGAGATTTTGTGACAACCGTTAATATACCTAATGTATTTTAGGAGCCTAGGAACAGCTTTCAAGGACTCGTCCAAAAGCTTATACATACATAAGTATCCCATGAATATAAGAGACGCATAAGAATACATAAAACGCAATTCTGTCTGTTTAACAATCTTTTTCCGAGTATTTTTTATTTTTCACAGCAGGTAGTGTTGATATAATTAATTGACATGATAGTGACAATTTTACAAAAATAAACTACTTGGAAGTTTGTTACTTACCTTTTTGTTTGGTATTGCAGAAGATAACGTTTTCAGTCGCCAGAAAGTTTGTAGGAATCATACACTCTGCTGAACTAATGCACTCATAATTCAAAAATATAAGTTTGGGTTTTCGATGCCAGAAAAAAATATTTAAGAAACAAAAGGGATTTTGTTTTAGAAAAATATGTTATAAAATAAATAACATGTCAAATTAAATGTATGTAAAAGTAGGATATTGTAAAAATAGTCTCTGGAATAGTACATGTTGATAGCAACCTAATCTTAATTTTTAAATAACAAGCACAACATTTATTTAGAAAATTAATTACAAAAACAGTCAACAAATTATCTGAAGTGGCTTCGTAAATTCATAATAACTGCTTCCTAATTAATTCCTGACATTGATTTTCCAACCTCAGAAGGGTCATAGCTATACATTTTAACAAAAATAAAGCCTCTTTTATTATTTTTGACGTATTTTAACAGTGGTCAAGCTAGTGGCCATTCTTCTATCTGTTTTCTCATCTATATTTCTCATCGTCTTTTATTTGTAATAGGCATTGAATTGTGTAGGTCAGCTTCAGATAAAGAAAATTCTAGTATTGGGCCAATTTCATCGTTACCGAGGCTATAGACCATTCTTTTATATGTTTGGTTATCTAATTTTTCTACTTTTTTCTACTGTTCTTTATTCTATTCCTTCCTCTTCCCCATCTTCCTCTTACTCTTCCCCCTCTTCCTCTTTCTCTTCCTCTTCATCCTCCTTCTCCTTCTCTTCTTCTTCTAGTTTTTTGTTATTCTTCTTCCACATTTATTATTCCTTCTTCAACAACGTACATAAAAAAAAAATCCAGGTAAATAAAATATCTTGGTAGAATATTTTCTTTTTTAATTTGTGGCTACATATAAACTTGTAGAATAAAAAAGATCAAATTTATATCAGAATATGGCATATTACAAACTACCTACGGTATAATATAATTGCTGCTATATTTATTCCATAAAGAAAAAACCATCACTTTAAATATCACTAATGCATACAAAAAAAAAAAAAAAAAAATTAAAATAACCTATTTTTTTTTTAAACAATATCAAATCCTTCTGTATAACTTCTGTTATTTACAGACCAATCTTATGATGCAATAATATCTCATTCAGTTTATATAATACAATCCAAGTCCATCATTAAAAGTTTCATACGTATAATTTCTTCAAAATTGAAAAAACAGGTACCCCACAAATCAATATCCAAATCAATTTAAATAAATTATACCTGGTAATCATCACTACACAGATCCATTTTATCTCCTCTCTTACATATCACTTTTTGCTTATTATAACAAGTATAATTGGCAGGCCACCTACTGATTTATTCCCTATATTCCAGATTGATGAAAGAAATCCTCACTTCCGATTACCTTATTTGCCGATTTTATAAAAAACTATCAATTACCATAAACGTTGATTTTTTTAGCAAAAAAATATAAAAAAGAAATTCAGTTACAATTTTGTAAGCTTATATTCCCTTTGAACACAATAATGACTCTATTGTATTGCTTCTGATCTCAGTGAAGATAACCTTCCCTTGGTAAATGATGAAGAGTACATTCTTCAATCCACTGCCTGGATTTGACTTGTGCTGAGGCCAAGTCACCTACTAACAGTACGCCATTCCCGAAATCATATTTTATGAAACTCGGACAAGAAATGCGATGGATGATGAACTGGCTCGTTTGCAAAGGTGTCGCTAAACCTGTGGTTGGAAGTATCCTTGTTTCTGGATTTCGTATTCTAACTTATAAAATGGATTTAACTGACAATGACATTTATCAAATGGTACAACTTGGAGATGTATCATTGTTTAAAAACATTAAAAAATTGACTTTATTGCCAACAATCGTGTCCAATCTTTTACAATTGAAGGTATAAAAATCCGGATTTTTTCACAAGTTGCAAATTATCACTAACTCAAATTCAGTAGAATGTTATCCTTAAAACAGTCAAAAAAGCTAGTAAGCGTCTTTGTGATAAGGCGAAAGGCGCTACTCTTACAAATAATCATCCAGTTTTCTGGACAAGGGACAATGACTTTGATTTGATTAAGCGTTAAAAAACAAAGAAGTGATTATATTGAAGTATAAACTACCCACTCCATTTCTTTTATATATATTATCAATATAAAAGTACTTTCTTCTTTTCGCTCAAGTTCAAGTTTAATTCTCGCATTTATGTCACATAATAAATTAGATTTAAAAATTACAAAAAAAAAAAAAAATCAATTTTTCGAACGTATGGTACTGTGTTTTAATTAACACTAACCGGACGTAATTTTTTAACTTTTGAAAGTCTTTAGGAGGGATGTTGTGCAAAGTGTCAAAATCCCTGAAGAAAATTAAGTTATCAATTCTCTGCGCCATAATGTCTTGACATTATATGTTTGGGATTTTTATTTACGTTTAGACGAACACATCTTTATCTCAATTTTGAACATATTCTGGTCAGAGGACCATGGTTTTATCCGCTTGTCAGAGGGCAAACGCCGTGTGAATAAACAATAATTACCTGATAACGATCTTCTGTGTAAAAGATCGAAATCATGTGTTATGTGTATGATTCAGTCTTTCTTTACATGTATTTATCAATAATCTGAAATCACTTTCAAATTCTCAAAAAGCAATAGAAAAGCACTAAACGTGGTATGTAACATTCAGTTATTAACCTTTTTTCTTTTCTTGTAGTTACGAGACCGACTTATGTGATCTGTTACCCAATAGAAGACTTTTCTTATTCTATGTGGGTAGGCCTATATAAGTTACCAACTTGGACAGAGTAAATTTTTTTATAAAAGGAAGTATGTATGTACAAGAAAAAGTATTCATTCACTTTCCGAAAGAAATTTGATTCATGCACAAAAAAATCAATCGGTCAGATAATTTTTATTTTTTTTTATTTTTTTATTTTTTAAAGTTTTGTAATTATCCTCTCTTTTATTTTTAATTATTTATTTATTTACTCGTTATGGCACAAAATATAGAATTTTTTTTACATCCACCTTCACCAAAAGTTACAGTAAACCAATATACTTTACCGCCTGTCAGCCGATTATTCCATGAAAGTCATACCAATATACGTAGCTTACCATCACTTTGTCTACCATTTACTTCATCCGGTAGATCTGATATAGATCTTTATTCTGAAAACAACTCTCTACCTTCGTTATCACCCTTTATAGGATCCTTATTACTGGATTCTCCACCGTCTCATAATAGATTATTACCATTGCCAACAAATACTAGAACTAGATCACTTTCAAATGCATCAACCAACTCTATATGTTCATTAAATTCGATCCTCAATGATCCCTTAAAGACGAACTTACTAAAATATGCATTAAAAGAGTCAGACTTATCAAGCAATTCAGTAGAACCAATTAAACGGAAAAGAGGTAGACCGCCCAATTCAACTAAACCCATTAAGCAAGGTGACCATTGGACGTTTGTTACGCCTACCGTATGGGATGTGAAACACATGCCAGTAGTTGATTCAAAACCAAAAAATCATAATTGTAATGTATTACACTGGCCAACACAAGTAAATCAAAATACGTTTACTCCATTATCGATTCCAAAGAAGAAGAGAGGTAGAAAGCCAAAAATGCAATTAGAAGGTAACTTTTGTTTTGTTTGGCGTGACTTGATTGCTCGTCGTGGTCCAAATAGAAAAAAATGATATCGCGTAGTCTTTGTGGATGTGTGTGCACGGACAACTTTGTGTAAAATACCTACAGATAATGGTCAGGGCAACGTTTAATTGGAGGGGTGACCTGCTTTAAATAAAATGTATTTCACTTGCAAAAAATTTCAATTTTCAAGATTTTTTTTAAAGGTCATAGCTTACAGACTATTTTTCTTTCCATGGCTTTTGATGAGCAGCTTATTTATTTGTTTGTTTGTTTGATCATTTTTTTTTAAAAAAAAAGGTTCTCTCCTTATTTTTTTTTAACACATGCTTTTTTGACGAAATTGCTTTTATTGTCCAGATCTTAATGTAATTACAAGTAAATATATAAGTTGAATTTCAGTTAATAAAGTTTGCTATGTACCAGTATTTAACTGCGCTAATTATTGTAACATCAACAAAGTCAAATGACAACGATTGAACTTTCGTAAGTATAGTTACCATCCAGCATTAAGTTTTTACTTTTATTTATTTATACATGTATTTTATCATCCGGATTCATACCTTTTCATTTTAAAGTAATTTTTTTAAAAAATAGTGAGCTCTTCTGATTATATTAGCGTGGGCAAAAATTAATTCATCATTGGCGTTAATGTTGGCAAAAATACTTTATAACTTTTTACTCGAAATGGTAGAAGAGGCCAATATATGTAGCATAGAAAATCATGCTGAAAGTAATACACTTGTTATTATACTCAAAGAAATCACTTCTGAACAGATTACCAAATATTAAGGTCGAAGGCAAGATAGATGATACTCATGCTTGCTAAATTAGCTTGAAATAATTTCTATTGAGTTAACAAAACAAGTAGCTGTTTCTTCACATGTTGCTACTTTATAACTAGCTACTTTGTACATGATACCCCTCAAGGCTAATGATTTATACGTTATGCTTAAAATTTATCCCTTTATCTTACCAAAAACTTAAATATATCCCTGTAATGGAAAATTTTCTCCCAGCAATGCTACACTGAATGGATTGAGGCACCACAAAAAAAACAGAGATTTGTGACGCTATTCTCAAGTAGGATTTTTGCCCTGGCCTGAACTGAGTTAAAAAATGTCCTTTTAAGGCAACTCAGCATTTTTAACTCAGTCCAGGCCAGGGCAAAAATCCTACTTGAGAATATAGACTAAAGCCTTTTGAGCTTTATGCATTAATCAAAGGATTCATAGAGCTAATATTGTACTTATACCTTATAAACCATAGCAATACAAGTTTAGTTATTATAAATAAAAATAAATATTTTGCTAATTGATTTTTGCAAAGATGTATAATAAAAGAAAAGAAGCTAAGATAAGAGAAAACTTAAATACCACCATTTAATTTCCTTATATGGGTTTTCTGCCACCTACTTTTTTCAAGTAGGTGGCACCCATTTCTTGTTTTTAAGACTTTTTAATAATACATCCAATACAACCCTCTATAACAATAGATTTGGAGACTCTCTCTAAGTCAACATCATCTTAACAAACTTTTTTTTTTCGCTTACATACACACATAAATCAAAAATTAAAAGATTGTCTATGGGATCTTATTAAACAAATAGTCATATGTAAGGAAAGCAACATGAATTTGAATACAGTGAAGATAATAGATAATTAGCGCAAGCTATATTACCTTTGCTTATCATGGTTATCATTCAACTATTGTAGTTTTGCTTTGAATAGTTGATAATCTCGAAGTGCTTAAAAAAGGTGGGTGCCAGACAATCCAAATAAGGAAACTAAGTAGGTGGTATTTATTGGCTCTGTAAGATAAATAACATAATAAAATAAATAAAGTCTGAATGTGGAATTATTGGATGGTAAAGACGAGACAAACTTTAGTTAACAAAAAAGATGGTTTTATTTATGTATTAGACAACATATCAGAGGAAACTAAGTTTTACTCGTTAAGTTAAATTACATAGTAAAGAATAACTTTATTTCTAAACTGCATTAGCTTATTTGAAGCCTTTAAAGTGCAATTAACGTTGCTGTATATACTTTCATCTGATAGGGGATTTGGTGGTGCTAACGTTTCTGCATGTATTTTCGTCTGATAGAGCGTTTGGTGGTGTTGACGTTGACATTTTAGTTTTATGACCCCAAGTTGAATTACTTGATTAATAAAGACTATTGTAAGTGTGCAACGGATAAGTACAACAACCCAACAATCAATGATAATATTTTTCTTAGAGATGACTACCAAGATAAGAACCATCAATCCAACTCTCCCTTCGATATCCGTGCGGTTTTACGTGCCATTACACCCAGGATTAAACTGCACGAACCGCTCGTAAAAGAGGACAGAAAAGAAGGAGATAATACACAGCTTCGTCAAAACTCACTTTAACAACCGTTTTGTCCTTTTGCTTTCAAGTCCCAGAAGACTACAAATAGCAATATTTCTAAAATGAGTGTTAGAAAGTGTTAGAAACTGTTTGGAAATATAATATATATATAAAAAAAATAACTTACCATCATAACAACAACTAAAGCACTATCAGTATTAGTCATAGCAATACCTGTCATAGCAACACCTGTCATAGCAACACCTGACATAGCAAAACCGCCGGCCATAACAATAACCGGCAGCACTGAATAAGCAAACACCCGGTGATGACAGCAGAAAATTGACACTATGGCACCATATTAACTATTATATCACAAATAGAACAAGAGATACCCGACAAAAGAAACCCAGAAGCAACTGGTATTCAAATCTTTATGCAGCAAAACACTTAACCTCCTAAAAGTAAACTTCTAAGATCAGGGACTATCCCATGGTAAGTTAATTACAAATGTAGAATAAAGAAATGTCGAGATTTATACTAATGCGCAAGTAGAGAACTAATACATTACACTTCGAGAAGTGCTGATTGCGGCATGTCAAAGCATTGTAAATGTTCCACGGTAAGAAAACCGCTACATTTGCATCACAATCAAACAATATAACACCATACTTTGCAAAAGAAAAGATAATAATGGGTATAAAAGGAGGAACAAAAGGGTTGTTTTATATATTTTTTTTAATTCGTATTTTTAATGATCCAAAAAAAAATGTGTCACAAAAAAACAGCAGTGTCACAAAAGACACTTGTTTCCATATTACACCATTTTACCCCTCTATTTTCTTCTTCTCATTAAAGTGAAGCACCGTAGAAACAGAATTTATTATTATCTCACCTTGATATAAACATAAAGGTTGTATTTTTTCAAGCTAATGTTGTAATTACAGTCTTTGGGTTACATCGAAAGTTTAATTGAGCTCCATGGGTGAATTTAAAAGTAGGTAAAGAGCAAAAGTGGAAATATTATTACTCTATATTATGTATAAAAAGAGTATATCTTTCAATTAAAGAGTGTGTAGACACAACTACAACATTACTTTTGATTCGTGGTCTTATGTAAACGTATTATCAACAAGATATCTTTGTAGGATTACCCCTCTTTTATCTATATATACATATACATATAGACATAGACAGAAAAATAAAGAACATCATGTACATATTATTTGCCACACCTTTTCTTTTTCTTTTTATTTTTCATATACCTTAGTATAAAGTGAAATGAATCCAATGTGTTTCTACAGTTAGTGTTAGTTATTGTTCGATAATTCTTTTTTTTATATCTAGTTGGGCTTGTTTGTTGACTGAATGTTTGATAATTGGTTCAGGTCAAATAAATAACTACCATTAAAACTTTCATTATCCTGTGTTTTAAAGGATATTCTTTTCGTATTATCATTCTTTCTTTGTTAGTTTAAATATTCAGAGAGAGAAAAAGTATGATATGTAACATAATGATATCTTTAATAATTATAAGGCCTGTTCATCTTTTCATTTGCTTTTGCTAATTCACTTTCGATCTTTATTAGATATATCTTTAGAAACTTTAAGATGATTGATGTGACCTCCAATCTACTACTTTCCAAACCCAAGCTTCGACTAAATATCTGGAAGAGCTAGCGTTCAAAGTTACAAGAGTACAACATCAATTCACTTCCTCACACGATTCAGCTTTTACAAACATAGATTTGGGCTATGACCCCCAAGACCAATTGCTTCTGCTATCATCCCTGCTGAGTAATTGAAACAAGCTCTATCTGGTAAAGGTGAGGGCTTTTTGGATCATCACTTGACGAACTTGATCGACATAAACGTACACCCTCACCTCAACTTTTGCCGTAAGTAATAAAGTGAACCTACATAAAGCTATTCTAGCAACCGGTTGTAGATCGCCGATGATAGTAGTTTTAATGATACAGTAAATGACATTTTATAAGACACAGTGAATGATATTTTAAAAAATCTAGTGAGTGATATTTAAAAAAATTCATAGTGAATGATATATATGTATACAAGAATCTAGTGAAAGAAAGTAAGAAAAGAAAGCTGAAAGAAGATTTATTTTAAATATGGTATACATTATGGAATAGCAAGGAAAAGGAAACATAGTACCTTCTTCCATGATTCATAAGTAAATCTAGTAAAATGTGTAAATTAATATTGATCGTTCTTCCGGCGGGGAGTTTTTTTAAAAAATAAATAAAAAAGAGTAGTATGAAGTATAATATAAAGACAGCTTTCAATTTCAGTCAGCTCGGTATTGAATATTCGACATGTCTGTATGTTTTTGCTGTGCGTCGCTAATCCCCAGGCTTTGGATAATTATTATTAACATTTAAGGCATATACAGAATAATCACTCGTACAAAATAGTTTTTTTTCTTTTTACTTTATTTCTATGATGAAGATCAGTAGCTCTTAACAAGATGCTTTCTAATACGCTCCAAAGTAGGTATTATAGCTCTTTACTTTGCAGGTTCTCTTCTTTTCGAAGATAAGGTCATTTAGCATACAGATTAAAAATCCCTTTTTTGGGCATAAATTTGAAATCCACTTATATTTTTCCTTTCATAGACAGCTTGCAGACTTGTATTTTTTTTATGGTTTTTACTTTATACAGAAATTAAAAACTATATCTTTTTTTTTCTACACACAACTCGGTTGTAACTTTTAATTTTAAAACTTTATTTATCCCCCCTTGACTTTTTTTTTGTTCAAGAAAGACATTTTTGTTGAAGAGAGGAACACTTTTTTTTTTAACAAACGGTTGAATGGCCGCCTGAAATATAGATGTAATTTTGCATGGGGATGAAAAAAAGTCTATTTTCGAAAAAACATATAAATTGCATTTTTTTTATAATTTATTTCTCATTTCTTTGTGTTCAACTTTTTTTTTTTCTTTTTTAATGTTAGCTACTAAAAATATATCAAGATTATCTAATCTTGTTAGACAATGTCGTCGTAATTATGGTCTCCCTGCTTCTGCTATTGGTGTTGGTACTGATCCTAGAAAGGACAAGACAGTTCAATTAACTCCTTTAAGAGGTGTCAATATTATCCATGATCCTCTTTTATCAAAAGGTAAAGATTAATTATAAAAGATTATATTATTTCTGGATCAAAAAATCTAACAAAAAAAAAAAATCAAGGCACTGCATTCAGTATGGCAGAAAGAGAACGTCTTTCTATTCGTGGTCTTGTACCTCCTCGCCGCCAAGAAATGGATAAACAATTACTTCGTATCAAACGTAACTTGGATGCCTTGGAAACTCCTATTGCCAAATTCGTATTCTTATCAGCCCTTCAAGATAGAAACGAAATTTTGTTTTACAAGTTATTGATCACTTACTTGGATGAATTATCTGGAATCATTTATACCCCAACAGGTAAATCTTTTTATTACTATTATTTTTACCCATAATTTCCCGTTATTTATTTAATTTTTATAATTCAGTCGGTGAAGCATGTTTATTGTCTCATTCAATCTATCGTCGTTCTCGTGGTATGTATTTCTCTTCTCAAGATAGAGGTGCAATGTCTGCTATGGTACACAACTGGCCTCATGATGAAGTGGATGTTATTGTTGTTACAGACGGTTCTCGTGTCTTGGGTTTAGGTGATTTGGGTGCAAATGGTATGCAAATCCCCATCGGTAAACTTAGTTTGGTAAGTCGAATTTTACTCCACTTTTTTTTTTTTTTTTTTGGTAGAGTGCGCCGACTAAAAAAATTAAAAATTTTATAGTATGTTGCTGCCGGTGGCATCCGTCCTCGTTCTGTACTTCCTGTAGTCTTGGATGTAGGCACAAACAATGAATCTTTATTGAATGATCCTCTTTATCTTGGTATGGGTCATCCTAGATTAGATGGCGATGAATACTATTCCATGGTTGATGAATGGGTTACTGCAGTTCATAGCAGATGGCCTAGTAAGTTTTGATTTACTCTAAAAAAAAAAAAACTTTTTTTTACTGACTTTATAAAAATTTTCTGTAATTTTAGATGCTCTTATTCAATTTGAAGATTTCAAATACCCTCACGCATATAATTTATTAAACAAATGTAAGTTTTACATGTATATAAATATATATTATAAATAGAAAAGTACGCTAAATTTAGTTGATTTATCTCTATATAGATCGTGAAAAGATTACATGTTTCAATGATGATATTCAATCTACATCAGCAATTACTTTAGCTGGTATTCTTGCTTCACTTAAAGCACGTAACCTTTCTACTCAAGACTTAAATCAAGAACGTATTATTTGTGTTGGTGCAGGATCTGCAGGTGTAGGTGTATGTGAAGGTATTGTGGATGCAATGGTAGCTCAAGGTAAAGTCAAGTCGCGTGAAGAAGCTTATTCTCGTATCTGGATGTTGGATCAACACGGTCTTCTCGGAAACCCTGCTTTAAGCTCAGTTGATCCTATCACTGCTTATGATGAAAGAAACAAGTTCTTGGACGAGCGTCAAAGATGTTATGTTAAATCTGATTTGTCTGATCGTCTCTCTCTTGAAGAAGTGATTGAACAAGTGAAGCCTACAGTCCTTCTTGGTTTGACTGGTGTACCTGGTGTCTTTTCTGAAAAGGCTATTCGTACCATGGCCAAGTATCAAGAGAAGCCTATTGTTTTCCCCTTGAGTAACCCTGATACGCGTGCTGAATGTACAGCAGAACAAGCTTTCAAATGGACTGATGGTCGTGCAATCTTTGCTTCTGGTAGTCCCTTTGCTGATGTAACCTTACCTAACGGTAAAGTCTGTAGAACCAACCAATGTAATAACTCTTACAGTTTCCCTGGTCTTGGTCTTGGTATTACTGTCTCAAGAGCTAGAACTGTTACTCCCAATATGTTTTTAGAAACTGCTAACACTATCGCTGAATTAGCTAGTCCTGCTCAATTAAAGGAAGGTGTTCTTTTCCCTGGTGTTAGTCATCTTCGTGAGGTTGCATTAGCTGTTGGTACACGTGTATGTGAAGTTGCTTATAAGGAAAACGTGGCTACTGCTGTCTTACAACCTGGAGAAATCTTGAGTGATGTTGTTCAAAATTCTATGTTTGTTCCTGAATATGTTCCTTTGGTTCATTCTCCTAACGCTCATTAAGTAAATCAAAAAAAAAAAGTGCATTATCTCTCTCTCATTTTCATATATACTATCATTATAACTTAGACTTTTTCATAAATTATTCCTTATTCACTAATTATAATAAATTTAAATCAAATCGGTATTAATTTAAGCTTTTTACTCGATATGTTAACTTAACATTCAATGACGCACGGGTTTCAATTTTTTTGGCACATGGAAACTACCAAGTAGTTTTTAATCTCTGCGGATCATTTGCATTTTAAAGTTAGTTACAACTGCAGTGGAAAGCTACGGGAATATCCGAAGAAAGCTCGGTATTTTAGGAATTTGTATAGGAGAAACGAAAACAAAAAAAAAACCGCTGAGGTAGCCCCGCTTTTTCAAAAAAAAACTTTTTACGTAATCAACTTCTTTTTATAAAGAGAATCTTTCTAGTTCATCTTCATGCAAGACTTGTTCAAGAAAAATATAGGCTAGAAGCAAGTTTTTTATACGGGGTATATTTGGACGCAAAAGAGATTTTCTCACAGGTTAAATTTGTGACTAATTTCAAGGTGATACATTGTAATAAAAGAGGCTGAAAACAATGAGAAGATTATTAAATGTAGCACACATTTACTGTTGGTATATTATTTGTGGGGAAACCCTTTTCCAATTTCTCTTTTTCCCCATTTCGATCCAGGACGGGAAATTAGCGAAAGACAGTCGGAAATAGTTTGACATACCGCTCATAGATCAAAAACCAATTTTTCCACGAAGTGATGGATATTTTGATAACAAGAGCCTTTTTAAAATTGTTACTGCATTACGGTATTGTAAAGACCCTACGCTATGCTAAGCGTTTGCTGACCTTAATTCCGTTGTAGTATGCTAGCATGTTTACATTTATCATAATTTATATGATAAATGAGAATAAACTCCCTTTATCGTATTAAATATTTACAATCAAAAGTTAAACTAGAAGATTAAAATCTTTAAAATAATTTACAAAATAAAGATGATGGGTGATATGTACAAATTTTAATTTTATGTTGTCAAATTTATCACACTTGTAATTTAAAACCACCTATTAATAAATTTCTTTACGCATGTATAGATAATAAGAAACACAACAAAGAGAATAGACAAGAAATAGATACGAGTTGCTAAGAATCGAACAGAAAGCGCATTTGGAAGAAATTTGGGTCTCGTTTGTGGCGGCAAGTAATAATCGTACTATTTTTTTTTAAAAAAAAAAGAGTAAATTAGTTACGCCATATGTAAAAAAGAAAGAATGAGGGGCTTACATGGTGGTTGATTCTCTTATTTATTTGTACGGTCCAGCGTACGAGCTCCGGAATCTCATAAGAGCGGACGAAGTTGACTGCACGATCACCCAAGGCAGGAATATGATCTTCGGAACATATTGCACGACCTTGCTTTATCGCATCACGTTCTTCTGGTGATAAAAATCCGTTCAAGCCCACAACGTTCGGTCGAAGCCAATTAGTTTTTTCATTCTTTTTTAAGGGATCAAATTTATTTGTTGTTGTTGTTGTTGATGATGATGGTGTTGTTGTTGTTGACGTGGATCGATTATTTATTGACATATCTGAAAGTAAACTGTTAATCCCTACTACTTTAAAAGCACTATTCATATAATCATAGGCATCTTTTAAGGTATCACGACGATTTTTTGATGTATCTGTGGTATTCAACCATTTAGAAGTATCACGAATGGCAATAGCGTCATTGATTGCAATTAATGTCTTTAATAAATATTCTGAGCGCGGGTTCATATCTTTTGCATAAAGTCCTTTTGGTTTCCAAATACCGTTCATACCCTCAAGTGCAACCAAGATTTTATGTACCTGAGCAAGTTTTTCATATACCTTAAAATCCATGGTCTCTGTACCGTAAGATAATTTGGCGAGTGTTTTGAAGGGATCGTATATGGATGGTGTGCTACCTGTTTGGATCTTGAGTAAGCAGTGTTCTGTTAAACCTAAAAATTCCAAAAGTCCATTTGTGTTGACGAGGTTGATGATACGATAGAGGATACGTAATTGACCGCTTTTCGTTTCATTCCCTGTATACTGAGATGTTGTTGTTGTCGTGGTGGTCGTTGTTGTTGCAAATGGTGTGGATTGTTGTGATTGTTGTTGTGGTGGAGGCGTAGTATTCTTAAATTGAAATGTAGATGTGCGCTGTAAAAAGATATTGACAATAAAGAGATAATAAATTAAATTATCAAGGATAAATAAGGACCAACCGGATCGAATTGGATTTAATTCACTTTTTTCCATGGATAGTGGTTTAGCACCTAGTCTCCAGGGAGTGACCCAAATACTCCAAATGTCCACCACTTGTAAATAATCGTCATTTTTTCGCCAATTGAACGCTAAACGAGAGATCAGCATGTATAACTCGTCTTTTAATTTACGGTAGACCTGAGAGATATAGAGTTTATCGTCAGTTGGACAGAGCCTTAAGTCTTGTCGAACAACGTATTGAACGAATTGAGTAATGTAAGTCATGAGTTCTGGACTTAGACTTTGATTTGTACTAATCCAAGTTGTACGTATCCAGAGCTCAATGATGGCGTCTACAAAGAAAGGATTTTCTTGTTTTGTAAGGTATTCTTCAAGAACGGGACCATACACACTTCGACCGATAGATCTTAATGAGCCTGGTATTTGGTATGGCGTGAGTTGTGGTTGTGTAGGGATCATTGGTCGACCTGGTGTTGTATAGGTTGGCTGGGTTACAGGTGGATTTAAACGAGGCCAGGTGGGTACACTGACAAAGTAGTACAAATAAAATTGAAGCATATTAAATTTAATCTTTCGGTCACCACCTAAACTTGCTGGCGGTAATAAAGTAGATTGTCTGGTAGCAGCTGTACGGATATCCATTGGGTCCATATTAGAGGCTGTGACAAGGTATGAACAATTCTCGTATACTTTTGGAAGTAGGTGTGTTGAGCCTGAATTGAGTACTTTTTTTACATCTGCCTAAGTTTTTATGTAAGAGAGAATATGTCAATTTTTAAAATAAAAGAGTTTTTTTTTTTTCAGTTACTTTACAGGAAGTGAATCAGTTATAAGATCTAATGAGTATTCTGGATACTTTGCTAATTTCAATAAAGCTTTATAGAATTGACCATGAATCGAAAGAAAGTTTTTGATGGCGGTATCTTGTACTTGACTCGTTTCGGTTTGTATCCAACCTCTTCAGCTAAAAAATCAGTATTTTTATTTGCATTCAAAGTGATCGTCTGCTTTTTTATTTCTTTTTTTTTTTTACCTTGTTGTTGGAGAACCAAAGATGCAGACAAGTAAAGTTGGAAAAAAGTTGTGAAAATCCTTTACGTTTGTACTATTTAATGTGGTTGCGCTATTAATATAAAGTTCACAATATTTGCTAATGTAGGCGCAAATGTTGACTACACTACGCTGCTGAAAAGATTTGGCGGATTCCATGATAAGCTTTTACGTGTTTCACTGTTAAAAAGAAAAAGGTTTCTGTTTTTCATTACTTTTTTTTTTCTTTTTTGAATTTCTGGTGACTCCGTTTTTTTTTGGACTTTTTCGCGAAACAAAAAAGTCGCGTTTTGATGCAAGACCTGTACATAGAAATACAGGATATGTATACATGTTAACTTTAGAAGAAAATGGAGCGTAAAAGTATTAATGCACAAGAATTCAGTTACAACTATTGATTAAATTGTCGTGTTAACAAAATTGGCATTTGGAGACAATGAACGAGAAAAGAAATATGTATTTTTATTGGCTTTTAAATTAAAGCTCATTCATGTTTTAAAACGAACAAAGAAAAAATAAAAGATTTGGGTGCCGTAGAATCAAAAGATAACCAGTCCCCAGGGGATTTGCATGAATAAGAAAAAACGTTCAGAAAGAGAAAACGACAAAGAAGCTCTCTATTTCAAATTATTTGGATACAAAAAAGGGGAAAAATACGCGCGCCATATTTTTTTGTGCACCACATTTTTTCGCGCACCTTTAATCCTAAAAGGTCTTATGCTAAGGGCTAATTGTCACTTGATTGTATTTACCTTATTTTTTCTCTCACGCCACAAAAACAGTTTTTTTTTTTTTAGTTTCATTATAAATCCTTTTTTTTCTTTAGTTCTTTCTTTTTCTTCTATAACTGGATTCGGTTGTAAATGGGTCCACCAGAGTACAATTCGTATGTCAGAATTATTTTTACATGAAGATGAATTGAACTTGAGCAGCTACTCTGAAGCTGATTTCTTTCATGACGTTTGGCCATTCGTTTATCGGATATCTGAAGAAAAGGGTGTGATAAAAATGCTTGGCGAAAGATTTAGTGTCGCTGTGGCCTCGGCACGAAATGCAGATAGAAGCCTTGAAGTAACTGAAAGAAGACAAAGGAAGATACCAGGAAGCTGGTTAGACGTCCCATTTAAAATAGTAAATGATGAGCTTGGCTTGTGTGAAGTGGGAAAAGACAAGTTCATTGCCAAAAAGATTTGAGGGTATCACAGACTTGTTGTTTCCTAAATCTTCCTTCGGTTGTTGATGACAAATAATTTGACGATGGTCTCGTCAAATTACCTAAAACACTAAAGGATATGTTCTTCGTTTTAATCCAAGAGAATCCAGCTCAAGTGTAGGATTTTTAATGACGGGTAAGTAATACATACATATTGTGATAGTATAGAAGCATCTAATAATGCAATTTTTAGGATTAAACGTGGAATTAATTACAATGGATATCCCCATTGGTCATAATATTACATGTATTTCAAAACTCCAAAACTCAAATTTTTATCTATATTGAGTACACTCGCTGTTGATTTTCTTCCTCTTTTGGAAGCTGTGTGGAAAGGGAAAAAAGCTACGAAAGCTTCAATTAAAGCTTTGAATGATCATAAAAGAAAGGCAATTGAATTGACAACTCACGCCGATAAAACACCAGTACTACTACCACCCTCCTTCGTTCGTATTTGTATGATTTAATATTTATCCCTCTTGATCGCGGTAAGTACGATATATTGTACACAATACCATTATAGTGTAGCAGCCATAGGAGGCTTAATAATTAATGTCATACAATAAATATTATAAAAAAGATAAAGCATAAATAAATAAAACGGCTTTTTCTTTTTAAAAATATTCTTTGTGTATGATAGTTGAAGACCTATATATGCATTACACTGGATTAACCTATACGTAAATGTTAATTGTATAAAAAAAATTTTTGAATAAAAAAGAAAGAAAAAAAAAGTGGCGTGTGAAAAAAAAAGAAGTCAAATAATAATCAAATGAGTGGTCAATTCTAACTCTAACAATCAGCCCTCATTACTGCGAACAAAAAATAACAAAGTAAGTGCATATTGCTTTTTATAATTTTATAAGAATTTGGTGGGGTAAAGTTCTTCTAGTATGAGAATTAGATATATGTTTACAAGGTAGAAAATTACCATGTTTAGTATAATCCTATACCACGGAATAAATTCGACAAATATAGAAAGTCTTAACACGCCAAATTTGGCGAGTGATTTTTTTTTAATAATAAATATTTCTTTCTCAAATAAAATGAACATTATTGTAAACCGATGAAGTAACTGATAAATATATGAAAGCGCCTAATAACTCAAAATAAACACCGTTTTTTATTTAATTTTGAAAACACGTATTTACATAAATACCACATTAATCTGTATTTGTTGCTTGGTACATAATAATATCAAACTTATCACAATCTAACAATTAAAATAAAATACTTTTTTATAAAAAATAGTTTAAAACAAGAAACAACTTTTTTTTTTTTTTTTTTTTTTTTTAGTTATTTGGTTTTGTTTATTTGGTTTTGATATTTTAGTTTTTATTATTTGCATTCTATTTATTCCAAAATACAATCAGGTTTTTTTATATTTTAATGACAAGCCTTTTTAAATTATGTGTGGCTTGTCTCAAAAAATAATCTAGAGAAGTATATTATTTAGCATGAACTACATCTCTTGTGGCATGATAGTTTAAAGTTTGTAGTGAATGATCTCTTTAAAAATCTAGTGAATGATATTTTAAAATTTATAGTGAATGACGTTTTTAAAGATACAATGAATGACATTTTAAAGATTTGGTGAATGATATTTTCGAGCATATAGCAATGATATAAATTGTGGAGAAAACATATCAATATGTCAAGTATATATATATATATATATATATATATATTTGACAGCAGTTGACATTGTATTTGAAACTATTTGTGTATCAAAAAATTAAATTATTATTTCCTTAAAAAGGTTCCCTTAAAATATACCCTATTCAAAAAAATATGCATTTTTTTTTCTTAATGCTTTTTAGAGTGTGTGCCTGAATCTGTTCATTCTACTTATGTCAAAGAGATCTTCATTGACTGAAAAATGTAGTTGGGTATAAAAAAAGGTACACCGACTCTTTTTTCCTCATCATCTTAAAAAAGAAAAAAGAAAAAAGAAAAAAAAAATATTGCTTGACATAAATGCTTATAAATGATGCAAAAAACAAAAAATAAAGTAGCTGCTCAGAAATTATTATATAAAGACAATCGAACTCATTTTGCTTTACATTTCATTTTCGTTTTTTTTGAAAAAAAAGATGGATGGTTATAAAATAACACATGTGTGTAGTAATAAGCATTTATTTTTACATAAAAAGATCTTTTTCTTTTTATTCGTACGCTTTCAAATTAATAACTTTGCTAGCATAAAAAAAAAGAAAGTAGTAAACTATTAAAAACATTTATAATAAAATGTAAATAGATGTTGAGAAAAAAAGCGACGAGGAGAATTAAACAGTAATACCGAACATAATATTTGGAGTTGCTGTTGCGGCTTCAACAGAGAAGAAAAAGAAAGTAAACTTTTTCTCATGTGGCGTGTGAAAAAATATATGATACCAATAAGAATCGAGTATATCCATAAATGGGAAAATTTATGCCAATTTTTTTTTCACATGGTGTACTGGCATTATGGTGTTATATAACATAAACTTTACTTAATAGCTATCCAACCAGAGTTTGAAATAATACGAAAAGCTGTCAATGTTTACTTTTAACATGAAAAAAATTTTCTATGCTTGTCTTCTTTTTTTTTTTTTTTTTTTTTTTTCTTCTTCTTCTTTTTTCTGTAAGCCGTACTCAAGCGAAACCTGCTTTTATTGCAATCGGATAGGAAGTTGCAGATGTATCTGGCGAGTAGATCGCATTTTTGAAGCTTTGGTGTACGTAGTTTATTTCTTCATGAACCCTTTCGTACTTGCTCTGGTGATACTGGATATAGATGAAAGAATGGTGGCTCATCTCTTATATATTGCCTCTTCGTCAAACGCTATGCTTGTTTTATTTCAGAGAGTTATATCAGATTAATTCTGTACTGGCTCACTTTGGTTTGCAGATCTCTGATGTGATTTTTGTACAAAGGTATTAGAAAGGATTGTTTATTACGTCTTTGGTGAACCGTGGTACTTCTTAATATGTCTAGCATAGAAGCTTGTAGTATTTTAGTAATGTGGTGGTATATGATGATTTTGATATGCTGAAGTGCTGATAGCTTTATGTATGGAAATGGTGTGTTTTCCGTCTTTGATGAATCGAAGATAAGTAGGTGTTTAGGTGTTTGGTGTAGCTTTTGGAAGTCTTGACTTCACTGGATGAACTATTTTTATTCTCCTTGCTTCTTCTTGTTCGTCTGGTGTTCTCCTACAATCTAACTTGATTGTTCTTGATAAAGAGTCTACTTGACCCGGGTTTACTTCTTACTTGGTTATCTTCTACTAGAATCTTGTCTTCTGCTTGGGGTTTCTATAATGTCAATCAACCAAAAAAAAAAAAAAAATCATTATAGTTTTGCAAAAACTCTTTCTTTCGCGGTTTTTACTCTTTTTACGCGCTTTACAACAAAAATCATTTTGTTTAGACAATTTATAGACCAACCACCCCTCTCTTTAAAAAGCAGACCCAAAAATCTAAAAAAACACAAAAAAAATATAAAATTTAAAAAAAATGGTTGACATTCTAGAAACACCAAGCAAAAGACATGATCCCAGTAGAAGAAAACCAAGACGGTTGTAAACCTTGATCAAGTGGACTCTTCATCAAGACCAATCAAGACTGACTGTAGGAGAAAACTAGAAGGACAAGAAGCTGGAAGGAGAATAAATCTAAAGTTCTGAAGGTGTTGTTGAGATGGAAGAAAGCTGCAACAAACACTGACATACCTACTTACTTTCGCTTCATCATAGATAGAAAATTCACCAGTTTCATACATAAAGCTATCAGTACTTCAACATATCTGTATCATCATCATGTATCACCATAATACTATTATAGTGCAAGCTTCCATGTTAGACATATTGAGAAGTACTATGTAGATACGATTCACCCGAGACGTAGCAGGCAATCCCTAATACTTTTGTATAAAAATCACCTCAGAGATCTGCAAACCAAAGTGTTCAGCACAGAGTTAATCTGATATAATTCTCTGAAATAAAACAAGCACTGCATTTGACGAAGAGGTAATATATAAGAGCAAGTGAGTTGTTGTTTGGAAGTCTTATTTGGTGATCTGGTTCCGGTCTTAAGGTATTAGTGGCAGGGTACGCTATTTATATCGGGTGGATAATTTTCGCTGGTCAAAAGTTCTGGGTAGTCTGGGCATGTGTCCTCCGTTTGTGGTAATCGTAACAACCTCATTGAGTGTAAAGCAAGGGCCCTATAGTGAAGTAAATAAGCTGGTATCATACAAGTTGGGCTTTGGCTCAGGCGAGAAGGAAGCAAGGACCCTTGACCGGTGAGCCTTGTTCTATAATCAAAATTCTTTGCTTGTTGGTATTCGGTACGGATAATAAGTAGTAAGAGCGGGATGTCTTGATTGTATGTCTCGTTAGTCGAGTGGTTTTTATGAATCTTCTACTTGTTTGACGATACAGAATAGGGTACCGTTAGTTGGTGGCGGGTAAATAGACCGCGGGACGTGATCGTACGTCTAACACAATATGCTTGCATGAGCAGATCCAGTTGATCGTATCTTGGGTTTTATTGCATCCACTAACACTTTACAAGCGGTAATATTTTTGGGACCAGGTGTGTTTCCGCCTTCTCGTGGCTGTTGTCCTGTTAGTATCATTGTAGTTTTTATAATTACTTTGAGAACCAAGAGAAACACTTTTTTTTTATCTAGCTATTAATAAATAAATAAAAAACATATTTTTAATATATCATTACTTCTGTTTATAACATAAAACTATAAGTTCTACTCTTTAACTGTTTTTTATTCTGCCTACATTAATTGTAAGTGGCAATTTATGCGAGTTGAATACGTTGGAGGGCGTTTCTTTTATGCTTTAAATTATATAAGCATTATAACAGGTACCAGTGTAAAAAAAAAAATATATATATATATATATATTGAAATTATTTAGTATTTATAAGCACATTAAATTCGTTACTCTCTTCTTTTTTTAATATTTTCAAACCTGTGTATCTGCTATCTATTAAAATACTTGACCATCGTAAACAGCGTTGTTTCGAGCTCTAGTTAACTGTTGAAGAAATTGTGCATCTGCTAAATTAAATATGGCAGGAGACAACAGTAGTGAGTTGTTGCAATAAATTTGTAATGATTTACCTTGATGTCGTTGATTTCGTATAATATAATAAATATGTAAATAAATAACTCGAGATAGTCTATATTATGTTGCAACTGGTTTTCTTGATTTCAAATGTCAAAAATAGCTTTTATTCCATCAACTATACCTAAACCTGTCATAAATGATCCCGTATACAGTTTGTGATGATGCTTTTTGGGGATAAAAGAATGATCACTCCATTGTTGTAAATGTTGAATCTATCGTTGTATAATTTAGTTAACGGATGAGTGTTGATGATTCCGTAGCAATTCTTTGGTTAATTAACTGTCGATATTTAGCCTTGCCGGAAATACACCAAAAAAGGTATTAATGCCTTTCCAATAAAAGATGCCAACACCATTAGTTTTAGAGTAGTTTGATGTAATAATTTTGAGTTATACAACGTATGTCTCATATTTTGTTGATAGATACTGTGAGGGTCATATTTTTTTTTTGTTGATGAGAAAACCAAGACGTTGAATTGTGGTTGAAGAAGGAGCTACTTGGGATTTCTTTTGGTTGACCAGGAAGTCTAGACCTGATAGTTTTTGTTCGATTTCATTGTAATGGATCTTGTAAATATTACAGTAAGCAATGTCGAATGAAACCTGAATGATAGTGTTGATTTTGTATTTCGCCTATTGTTGAAATAAAAGGAAAGTGAAGTACCAAAAGCAAAACAAAAGATGATCAGGCCTTATAATTATTAAAGATATCATATTATTATCATATTTTCTCTCTCTCTCTCTCTCTCTCTCTCTCTCTCTGAATATTCAAACTAACAAAGAAAGAATGATAACATGAAAAGAGTTTCCTTTAAAACACGGGATAATGAAAGTTTTAATGGTAGTTATTTATTGACCTGAACCAATTATCAAACATTCAGTCAACAAACGAACCCAACTAGATATATATATATTAATTGAACAATAATTAACACTAACTATAGAAGCATATGTTTATGCGAATTATATTGACAGATGGGATTCAGACATATTTAAAATCAAGTTGGAAATTCAGGCGCTTATCATAAAAACATTTGGTCACGCAATAATAAACGCGTTTTTTAATCTGACATTTTGTATAATTTACAAAATATCTTTATCTTTTTATTCTATTTGTTGTCATACTATTATTGTGAAGAATTGCATGAAGAATCTTTTTATTTCGTACCTTTCTTCTTTTTTTAATATAATGTAATTATAATGTACCATTTTAACGTCCTTGATTTTGCTAACACTGCAAAAGCCCAAATACCTAAAGATTTACGACTCAGATATGAATTACAATCAACACTTCCTTTTGTTTTGTTACCTGCTAGTAAATAGATACAATCGTAAACCTCCAAATGTCTAGAATTCAAATAAGTTTTTGAAGAAGTTGTCTTTTTTATTTTGTACCTAAAAGATAATATAAGGAATGAGATACATCTGCAATCAAGTTGAGGGGATCAAACCCAGGTCCAAATGTCCAGTACAATGAAGGCCAATTCAGTGCTTTTTTATATCCATAATGTAATCTAAATGTTGACAATTCCATTTGTATTTGTATTGGGAGGAGCAATCACATTGTTTGTGACGGGAAGTATTATGGGAGTAGCCCTTTCAATTGTATATAATGCAGGTTTTTTTTTTGTTTTGTCAACATGGATACTTTTTCTTTGGGCACTTATACATATTTTAATAGTTTTAGTTAGCTCTTACATATTCAACCATTACTGTCATTCTTTGAATAATAATATTTTGTTTTATAAAAAAAAAGAGTACATTTTGAAAAGAAAATATTTACATGTATATAATCAATAGAAGGGCACGAACCGACAAAAATAAAAAGCGTTGGGAAATGTGACAAAAAAAACTTTTGTGCAGAAGAACCAGTACTTGTCTAGCCTTCCTGCGTTTTTAGTTCAATTTTCCATACGTATTTTTTTCCTTATACAGTGCTTACGGTACCAATTTGCGCGATTTCAAATAATTTTGCGTATTTTGTGGATGCATTGTTAGTCGGGGAAAAGAGTAGTTAAAAAGACGGTAGTAAAATCATGGATGACTTTTATCCGGATTTATATAAAGTTTAACCAGGCACATCGTCACGTGAATAAGGTTTTTTATAACTTTTGCATGAAATATACCATTTTTTTTTCATCATATGGCATACAGGCAGGTTTTTTTTCTCATACGCCATGCAAACAAGTTTTTTTTTTTTTTTTATTTTGGTGTCATTATAAATCATCTTTTTTTTATTTTGTTCTTTTCTTTCACTTTCTTCTTTTTACATATATTCCTTCCTTACCGCTCCATTTTTAATCTCTTCTTTTGCCACACTCCTTATCTAGAGAAGAGATCGTTCCAAGAAAAAAAAAACCTGTGCATAAAACATGTTGTTATCAATGGTAAGTCTAATAATTTTATCAAAAAATAAATGACTCATTTTATCTAATAAATCTCAAATAGAAAATGATCCTTTTTTCTTTTTTGTCCAAATTACAAGTAAAAAAAGAAAAAATTACCTGTTTTTTTGTTAAAAAAAACAAGAATTATACTAGTCTTTTCTTAAAAAAAACTGTTAAGTATTTTGGTGGCTTAACGGTTAGTTGGATCAAATTTCATCCGTGATTTTACTACCTCATTTTTTACTACTCTTTTACCCAGCACCGCTTTTGAGGAAGACCAAATATGGGTTTAAGCGTTTTTGTATTCCTGAAAATATTCAGATGGAGCTTTGCGATACTGGGATATAAATTATTAACCAGAAATAAGATATAATGTCAGAAAGAAGGCGGAACCACCCTCTAAGTAGTAATCAAGAATAAAGATATATATCTGGTATATATCAAGAAGGATCAAATGTGGATTTTATATCGCTAGTCATGAACTTACTGCAAGACGTAGACAAGAGATTCGAAATAAAAAGTTTAAGATTGTATTATGTGCAGAAAGTTATTACTTGAAATCATGGACCGTAAGTAGAATTTATCAAAGTATAGCTTTACTTTTTTTTTTTTTGATAGATTGAATTATTATTATTATTACCACAGAAATCAGAATCAAAATTTATATGTGAAATGTTAACAAAACACCGCCGGGTTATTCCAACTGCAGAGTCTATACGCCACCATCGACTTATGGACTTATTTACTCAAGCCCGAACACTTGCATCCAACTTATTCCCGGATTTCGAATCATATTCAAAACGTTACTGTGATCCAAAGAATCCGGTATTTGGCTATCAATATTCTGGTAAATCCAACGAGCTTGAATTAAACTATCTATTGGATTCATATATCTAGACCACCTCCAAGGCGAATAGATCAGGCCAAAATTCTTGTAGGACTAAAAATTGACAAGGCCTCGCCAGATGCCAATATGTCTTTTTTCACGCCAAACTCGGGCATTAAGATACCCCTCAAGCCAAACTTGGGCATGATAATACCCTTCACGCCAAAATCCCTTAAGCATATTATTATTATTATTATTATTTTTTTTTTTTTTTGGTCAAGACATTATTTTTTTTTTATTATTAAACGTGAAGCTATTTAGAAACTGGTATCATCACCAAAAGAATACGAAAAAAAAAAGTAGTTTTTCAATGAGTCACCTTTTTAAAGTTCGGCCACTAATGGAGCATTATTTCAGATTTTTTTTAAATACCTATGTACATATAAAGTAACAACCATTAGCACCACAAATCTCATTTTTTATAAACAAGTTACAATGGTTCAGTTTGCTTAACAAGTGTGTCACATGCTTCTCTGGATAAAACTTTGCTGTTCTTGTCTACAATATTTATATTGGTAAGTCACTTCTTTTTTTTAAAAAAGAAATTTATATACTCATAAATTATTCCTTACCTAGAGTTGAATCCTTCATCATCTCATTTATCATTGAGACTAAAGCACGGTGACCTTCTCTACAAATGTTGTTTTCCTCGCAGATATTTACAAGACGGATACTATATTCTTGAATACGACTGAAAGCATTTGATGGTACGAATACATCACGGACAGTGTATTCTGATTCTTCCTCTTGTGTAATATTAATACCATCATCAGGGTTGACTGTATAATTGTTTTTAATTGTGTAAATACAATTTAATATAAATATATATATATATATATATATATATATTAATTGCTGTACGTACCGGTATTAAAAACATCTTCCTCTTCTTTATAGTCAATTGTTTCAGAATCTTCAAAGTATACATTATCTTCTTGATCAGACATACGCTCCCGCTCAGATTTATCAGGATTGTTAAAGGCAAGATAGTCAATATTCTCTTTTTCAGATACATCAAGGACAGGTTTTCTATTTTTTAACATATCATCCAAGCGTTTAGAAAAAAGAGCAGCAGCAGCTTTGGTATTTGCTCTTTTACACCTTTTGTTAGGTCTTTCAGCTTGGTAAGTGTGTTCTTGATTCATAATAATAGATTTAAAATACTTAATCTTTTTTTCTAAAAAAAAGCTGCACTTATATACCTTATTTTCTGGAATTGAAAATATACTTTATTTTTTGGATTTTTTTTTCTGAAAAGGAATAAAACGATCAATGGACTTGATTGGGTAGAACGCAAAATATGAAAAAATCTTTTAACAATTATATCAAACTGCTTTTATCTTTACTGAAGAAATACACATATTAAAATCGAAAACTGAAGAAGAACAAATGCATCTATGTACACGACTTTACCAAAAAAAAAAAGATAACAAAGATGTTATGAAGGTATTTTATTTTACTTTTTTTTTTTAATGGATTAGTGCTCTAAAAGGTAATAAAACGGCTAATGAATTTGATTGGATAGAACGCGAACTTGGCAGAAAACTTTTGATAACCGTATTCTGTTTCTTTTATCTTTACAAAAAACATAAATACTATAGAGGAGAACTAAAGAAGAGCAAATGATCTATATACACATCTTTTCTACATGCAAGGTTACAAAGGTGGTTTGAAGGTGGTTTTTTTTTCACTTTTTTTCTTTTTTACTGAACTAGTGCTCGATAAGGTAATAAAGCTGCTCACAAATTTCATTGGGTAGAACAAGAAACCGAAAAACTTTTGACAATTATATCAACATTTACAGAAAAACATATATTATGAAGGAAAACTGAAGCCTAACAAATGAATCTATGTACATATATTTCCACAAATATAGCACAAAAGTGTTTTAAAGGTGATTTATTATACAATATTTTTTTAAATGATTCTTGATTCTTGTCCGCTTTTTTATCCAAAAATAGAACCAGAACCAAAACCACCAGAAATTGCCGATTCGATTTATATTCGCGGTTGTCAACTTTTTTTTATAGCAAAGTTACTGTTGACAATCTTTTAAGAGACAAGAACTCTTTGGGACACCGTGAAAAAAATGTTGACAAAACAATCAAAGGTAATAAAGCTAGACTTCTGGCTGTCTGTGGTGACATTCATGGTATATCTGATCAAGAAGAATTGGACAGAAGATATTCTTGTACGTATGAAGCATTGAAGAAATTTGTACGTGCTCAACTTCTTCCTGGTAAACGAAGTGATTTGACATGGAGTGACATTGGTAGATCAGAACAATGTTTGTATAAAATAATGGTTGAAAACTTTGTTATGAAAACTTCGGGACCTACTAACAGCTTACCGTTGTACTGTTGTACCGAATCCTGGGGAATAAGAAATTATTTATTGCTCTTATCAGAAACTGTGATAAGGTAAAAAAAATAAAAATAAAAATAAAAAAAGGTATTCGCGATTATTTATTTACCAAATTATCTTTATGTCCTTTCTCAATATTTTAATACTCAAAGTATTAATAATAAACTAACACTACAATAAAAACATTGATTTAATTGCTAATAGACAGTGATTAAAATTGTAGGTTACTATAATAGGTGTCAAAGAATATTACTCCTGTGATTGATACCCCAGCTGTGACAATCAGTAATGAGGATGGAATAACACGTAATGGTGAGGCAGCTATCAATATTTCTGAGTGGACAGATCAACCCTCAGTTTCCCAACAGATATTGATGAATAGAGATCTGGTGGTACCCTGTGATGATATTAGTAGTGAGTCCGAGGATGAAGATACGGCAAGTAGCAAAGTGGGAGAGGATGAAGTTAGAGAAGAAGAACACGAAGATGAAGAAGATGAGAATGAAGAAGAGATCCAAAGACTTTTGGAGAAAAATAAAGCTGACGAAGAAGAACTTCATAAAAAATTAGAGGCTATGAAGAGAAAGTCAACAGTTACAAGCAGGTAAGTATAATATTGCTTTAGTAAGCGTCAAAGTAATCTTATTTTTTTGTATGTAGATCTGCTGCAACAAAAAAAAAACAAAAAGTAGCCCTTTTTTTTTGTATTTAAGTGCTTTTATATTTTTCTCTTTCTTCTTTTCTCTTTTCATTTTCATCTTTCCTTTTCTTTTTCTTTATTTTTTTTTTTTTTTCTATTTACTTTAAATAAACGTCTTATTAATAGTGCTTTACAATACGCTGATTATATCACACCCCCTAAAAAGGAACGTGATGATATCATTAACCGAGCATACTTTCATGGCCATTTTGGTATCAAAGCTGTTGAAACAACAATCCACAGAGATTATAACATGCACTGGACCAACATGAGAGACGACATACAGAGAATTATCTCTACATGTGACGCTTGCTCGCACCTTAACATTGCTAAAGTCGGTTATCATCCTTTTAGATCCGTGCTACCTGATCAACATTTAGACCATTGGAGTTTAGATCTTGGAACTTTTAACACTACATCTGCTTCAGGAAATAACTACATGTTAGTTATGGTCGATCACTTTAGTAGATTTAGGGCGTTCTCAAGCAAAAAAAATAATAAAACGGAGCGAAAAAAGTATTGACTAGAATAGTAATAGTAAACTTTAAATTTATTTTTCCACAGCCAAATTTCAAAATGTGTAACAATTTCAAAAAACATTCCCAAAAGGTCATTGTATATCGTTCCTAACACAATACTTGTTGCCTCCGCTTCGGATTCCGAAGTGGTACAAGCTCTCTGATCCACGCTTTGTTTTCGGTTATATAATAATAATAAAATATTATACTTCAGCCTTTTTACTTAAAAAAGTACGCGTTTTTGTATGATACGACAATCAAATTAGTAGTAAAAGTATTTACCAATTCTTTGTATATAAAAGACAATCATGCTGTTATTAGAAGTACTATTCCAAAGAGTTGGCCCAAAGGTGTTTTAAAAAGCTTAGCAATATAACAAAGTTAATTTACCCGAAATTATTATCTTTATGGAATACGTGATTCAAGTGTAAACTCGTTACCTCTGGCTCTTAAATAACAAAGAGCCCATTACTTACAATATTTCAGAAACAGCAAATACTTATTATAAGATGATGTACCAGTTTTTATCAAGTCATTATTTTTTTTATAAGCTCACATCTTATTTTATTTTTTCCCCCTCCCTCTCCTTTTTTCATACATTTTAGAAATTTAGATATGTCAGAAGCCACGAATGCAAATGTATTTACAGCTATTGAAAAACGTTGGATTCTTGGGCCATAAACATTATACGGTACATATCGTAAAGAACATAAAGTGAGGCCAGGATAGAAAATGGTCAACATCGTTCAAATGCACGTCTCGAATCAGCAAAGGCAATTACAGTGCCCGAGAATCCTGTCAATTGGGTTTAATTCAGGTAAATATGGAGACAGATGCGTCTGCTTATATCCAAATCTTTCGATTTATCTTACCTACCTTCAGTTTTGATTTATGTATAGAACATTTATCTACCACTGAATAATTTCTTTCACTGGATCTTTATTAAGCTCCATGGTATTAAGCAGAACATTCAAGAATTTGATAAGGCACACTATATAAATAAAGAAAGAAAAAAGAAAAGAGAAAAGGGCGCAGAAACAAATGCTTACATGCTACCATCAGGAAATGCCAATTCCTATTTTTTTTTTTAGCTTTGTGTAATAAACAGCCTCTTAAGTAGGGATTGAAATTTTGTATACTTAGTATTGCATAATATCTACATCATAAATACGTTTTATTTAATCATATTTTATGTATTTTTTGGGGATAAATACGCCCACCATATTTGCGCACCATATTTTTTTGCATACCATATTTTTTTGGGAACCACGATTTTTTGCGTATCATTTTTAAAACCATTAGTTTACTTGAATACAATATCTTAATGAAGGGTTGGATGTCAGTGGAAATCCGTTAACCATTTACATGATTGTTATGGACATCTTATTTTTTCACACGACATACGGACAGGTTTTTTTTTCCAGACGCCACATAAACAGGTTTTTATTTATTTTGATTATAAATCACCTTTTTTTTTTTGTTCTCTTTTTTTCTTTCTTTTTTCTCACTTTCTTTTTTATACAATTTTTAAAATGAATTTTCCTTGCCTCTACAGTCCCAATCTCTTCTTTGACCATATGCTCTATCTAGACAAGAGATATTCCAAGAAATAAATAACTTTGAAACCTGTACAAAACGTTTTTATCAATGGTAAGTCATATCAATGTTTTAATAATTTTATCAAAAAGAAGTGATTCATTTTTTTTAAAAAATATCAATAGAAAATGCTCTTTATGTCCAGAATGCATGTATTAGACAGAAAGGATATTCCCCCGAACCTGTTAGTGGTGTAGTGGTGAAAAAAAAAACGATGCGCAAATATAGTGGTTTTTTTTTTAGAGAAAAAAAAATATGTGTATTATTCTTACTGCTTTCGCTTTAATCTCATGTTTCATAGCATACAAGAGGTCATATAAAAAAATGGACAACTTTCAAACTTGTACAGTTCATGTTGTCAATGGTAAGACATATATAATTTTCTTATAAAGAAATAGTTCACTGTCTAATTAATCCCAATCTATTTTCAAACTTTTTTTTCTGAATTAGACTGTAGATGTTTCATTACGGATGATTTTTTCTGTGATGGATCAATAATTTGCCATTGCGCCAAAAAGATCGGCTCGGACGGAAAATCTGGCGTGTCAGAGGCCTAACGCAAGCAAAGAAGAAGAGAACTTGGCTGTCGAGTCGTCGTCTATCGATGCCATCTTGGCTTCAAAAATAATTGGACTGGATTATTTAGTAGTAGAAATTTCTGATCCAATGTTGAAAGAGGCATTTTTTAAAAGATCGCCTTAAGTCTTAAATACATTTTCAAAAGTATTCAGCCTGTAGTGTGAAAAGCGAGAAACCTGCTTTTATGTTTTACCGTTCACTTGATGCACCTCTTTTGTTTCGCTTTTAGAAATATCTATATTTTCCTTTTTAATTAGTTATATTTACTACCTCACTTCTTAAATATTTTTTTTTTATAAATATCCCCACATATTTTGTATTTTGAATAAACAACCACTTTTCTTCCCAATTTTATTTTAGTACGTAATTCAGAAAGGAAGTAAACTCTTTCTTTTTTTTATTTTCTTTTTTTTTTTTATTTCCCATTTTCCCGCGTAACAAGTGTCGTCTGTCAAGAACTTGAGACTTTACGGAATTCAGGTTTACAAAAATATTATTTATCTCTACTCATTATTATCTATGCCGATAATGAATTTATTCTGTTTCGTTTAAGCCATGGAGTTCAAGATACCTCTTCAAGCATCATTATTTTCAAAAGAGCTTCCTCATTATTTTAAAGAACTTATCAAAATGCTCGTATGTGTTTTACATAAATATCGTGAACTTGAAGAATACATGACATCACACGAAGGCTATGATTCGGAAGAAAGCTATGACTGGAGTAATACTTTATCCCCACCGTAATACTAGATTAATCTATTTGTTAACCTGGTTTACCTTTTTACAGGATGTAAGAGTAATGATAACAATACAGATACTTAGTTGAACAAAACAAAACTTTGTACATTTCTAATACTTTATTTTTTGTGATTTAGGGCTTTATGTTTTAATACATGTGTTTCTTTGGAATTAACTAGGCTATACTTATGATAGAGTTATTCTCGTTTAATGTGCCAAAATGCATTTCGGAGCTATCAATGTTCGTGATGAATCTAAATCTACTCAAACAAATTATGTTAAGTCATAAAAACAACGATCTCTTTGTGAAACCATTAACATCAGGAAGCCAAAGAGAGTTCGACCTACACCCTATGTTTCAAGTAAATTTAAAAATAACATCACTTGCTTTTTTTATTATAAAAAATATCTTCTCACAATTCTGATAACATAATAATTAAATGAACTTTGTATAAATTTGTTTTTTTTTTAGTATAACTATCACAATGTACATAGAAGTAATATGAGTACGGGATTGTGTTACTCCAAGTTACTAGAAAGTATTTTTGTTTATTTTCTTTACCTAATAAATAAATATATAGACTAAAGCAAGTCTGGTTCAAATTATGTGAAAAAAAAAACCTTTATTAAAAAAAACTATTATTATAAGGGGTGTATGTACATATGTATACGATATTATTTTTTTCTTTTCATGCCAGCTTTAACTGGTGAAACATATGGTGGGGATAAAGTATTACTCGAGTTATGGCTTTCGTCTGAATCATAGTCTTCGTGTGATGTCATGTATTCTTCAAGTTCACGATATCCATGTAAGACATATCCCAGCATTTTGATAAGTTCTTTAAAATAATGAGGAAGCTCTTTTGAAAATAATGATGCTTGAAGAGGTATCTTGAACTCCATAACTTTAACGAAACAAAATAAATTCATTATAGGCATAGATAATGAGTAAAGATAAATAATATTTTTGTAAACTTGAATCCCGTAAAGTCTCAAGTTCTTGACAGATGAAACTATGAGCTTTTGTCTCAAAATACTTTTGAAAACATGTTTAAGACTTTTGGCAATTTTAAGACGATCTTTTAAATAATGTACATAATCTTCCTTCAACATTGGGCCAGAAATTTCTACTACTAAAAAATCCAATCCAATTATTTTTGAAGCCAAGATGGCATCGATAGACGGCCCGACAGATCTATTCTCGTTATCAAACTTAGCCAAGTTCTCCTCTTCTTTGCTTGCGTTAAGCTTTGCCTCCCCCCATTTGAATTTCCAAAGTTCTTTCTTTAAATAAAAAATAGAAGTTAAGAGCTTGCTGAAATAATCAATCATAAAGGAATATTCATTCTCCAAGGTCAGATCATCATTTATTCGGTGTCTTTGTAGCTTGATTATTCGTAACGCCTTCTTCTTCCAAACATAATCCAAATCTGATTTATCTAAATTTCTTTTTGCTTTCTTTTCGTTTAGCTTCGATTTGGCCAAGAGTGTACCAGACACAATCTCCTTTACATACTTGTGTGCTTTCATAGGATCAAATTCATTGGTGTATTGAGAGGAAAGTCCAGTTAACTCTTCATTCCACTTGTCATAGTCATTTGAAAGAAGTATCATCGTTTTTTTATTATTCATTTTACTGACAAAATCAAGTATTCCGTAATACACGTAATCTTGCTCATGAATATTATTACATCTTTCAAGCTTCTTCCTTTCATTATTGAACTGGTTTTGTAAGGATAAAATATCGATATTAAATGGTATTTGAGTTAAGCCAGAGTTAAAAAATTCATCAATCTAAAAAATAAATGAGATTTATAGCAGAATATCACCCTGCCAGTGTTTACCTCGTCTCTTTCGGCAATTTTCTCATTCGCTTCCTGGTTAATTTTTGCGTATTCCTTATCACTGCTGTTTTTCTAATCATTTTAAAACGCGTAAGAACAAAAAAAAAAAAAAAATAATAAAAAAAAAAAAAAAAAAAAAATACCCTCAACACACGAAAAGCTAAATGTCGCCAATCGACTAAATTAAAATCAAGTATGAAATAGTCTCCGTATTCTTTGAGTACATCGACCCAAAATTTCTTTAAATTCAACGGTGTAATTTCAGGCAATTCATTGTAAAGCATGCAAGTAACGGTATGCTCTTCAGATTTGAAGAAGTCAGAGGCCTTAATTTTGTTTGAAGTTGAAGCTTTGTTGAGGAACTCTTCTATTACGTCCATCTTACTTAAACAATAAAGATATAATTGAGGATAAAGCAGGTTAAAGGTTAAAGATAAAAAAGAAAAAAAAAATGGAGCTTCACTTCTTCCGCATTTAGGTTCTATATATGGCAATTTTTTGGCGTTTTAAAAAAAAGGGGGTGGGGAGGGGAAATACGCGCGCAACATATTTTTTTCACGGACACTGCTATTGGGATTTATTAGACAACGAATCGCTTATTTCTGATAAAATTATTATGGTTTCGATATAACTTAACACTGACAACATGTTTTATGCAGGTTTCAAAGTTATTTACTTCTTGATACAATATCTGGTCGGGATAACGTACATGATCAAAGATGAGACTAAGAGGGTAACGGCGAGGAAGATTCATTTTAGAGTATAAAAAAAAAGAAAGAAAAAAGAGCGATTTATAATGAAATTAAAAAAGACCTGTTTGTATAGCGCGTAACCTTGATACTTTCAAGATGCATGTATCATTTGCATAAATCACAAGTGATATTTATTGCCTTACTTTAAAACCAATTTCTTAGTACACCTCTATAACAAGACAGTGGCAGGGCATGAAATTGCACCTGCTGAAGATTCAAAGCGAGCAAATTTTTATATACACAGATAATAGCATTAAAACCTGTAAGATAAAAGTAATGCTAAAAAAAAAAAGGAAAATAATCTAAAACCTCGCAAAAAAAAAAATAAGAATAATAATAACAATAATAATAACAATAATATAAAAACTGATTTTTTAATATGAAGCTTTTTGAATATGACTCTGATTAAAATATTAAATGGAAGGACAAAGTTATCTTCGGTCTTGGATAACGGCTCAAGTCTTTTGCATGTGTAAAAGCGTCGTCCAAGAATCATAGGGGTAGAATACATGTCGGGAAGCATATCAAAGACGTGAGCAATTGATTAATGAATATTTCAATATTTTGTATCCAAGTTGATCATTTGTAGTTCATCATCCCTATGCGCTCCACTGAGTTTTTTTTTTTTTTTTTCTAATCTGTTCAGAAAGAGCATTTGTTATTGAGATATGTTAAACAATGGTATACTTGTTGGTAATAAATTTACCGGAGCTATGATATGTCTTACCATTTATTTTTGATATAATCTGCTATCTGAACAACATGTATAGTCAGTTGACAGATGATTTTTATTATTAGCATTGATAGTGCATATTTAATAGATATTGTTTCTATAGACTTGAGTCCCATAAAGCTTCGAGTTTGTCACATCAGATAGCATTGATTTTGTCTTGAAGAGTTTTTGAAGATATCCAATAAAAAGTATAATTCTAATGACTTGCAATTGATTCATTCTTCGCTTGAAAAGCAGTTGCAGTAAAAGTTTATGTCTCCAAATCTAATAATCGAAAAATGGCATGTTAAATGTGTATAATACTCCTCGTTATCATCAATTTGAAACTACCTGCTAAAATTACAACGACTAATCCCAACCAATCCAACACGTATAGGGCGTAATACCACCTTGCCGTTTCCAAGAGCCCACAAGTTTGATATCAATCGAGTGCATTACTACAATCAATAAAAAACCATAAAGTGTAGGGTGCATTACCACTACTGCCAAATATAATGTAGGGTGCATTACCACTACTTGGCGATCCCATAGCCCACAAGTTTAATATTAATCGAGTGCATTACTACAATCAATAAAAAACCAAAAAGTGTAGGGTGCATTACCACTACTGCCAAATATAATGTAGGGTGCATTACCACTACTTGGCGATCCCATAGCCCACAAGTTTAATATTAATCGAGTGCATTACTACAACTAATAAAAAACCATAAAGTGTAGGGTGCATTACCACTACTGCCAAATATAATGTAGGGTGCATTACCACTACTTGGCGATCCCATAGCCCACAAGTTTAATATTAATCGAGTGCATTACTACAATCAATAAAAAACCAAAAAGTGTAGGGTGCATTACCACTACTGCCAAATATAATGTAGGGTGCATTACCACTACTTGGCGATCCCATAGCCCACAAGTTTAATATTAATCGAGTGCATTACTACAATCAATAAAAAACCAAAAAGTGTAGGGTACATTACCACTACTGCCAAATATAATGTAGGGTGCATTACCACTACTTGGCGATCCCATAGCCCACAAGTCTGATATTAATCGAGTGCATTACTACAATCAATAAAAAACCATAAAGTGTAGGGTGCATTACCACTACTGCCAAATATAATGTAGGGTGCATTACCACTACTTGGCGATCCCATAGCCCACAAGTTTGATATCAATCGAGTGCATTACTACAACTAATAAAAAACCATAAAGTGTAGGGTGCATTACCACTACTGCCAAATATAATGTAGGGTGCATTACCACTACTTGGCGATCCCATAGCCCACAAGTCTGATATTAATCGAGTGCATTACTACAACTAATAAAAAACCATAAAGTGTAGGGTGCATTACCACTACTGCCAAATATAATGTAGGGTGCATTACCACTACTTGGCGATCCCATAGCCCACAAGTTTAATATTAATCGAGTGCATTACTACAATCAATAAAAAACCAAAAAGTGTAGGGTGCATTACCACTACTGCCAAATATAATGTAGGGTGCATTACCACTACTTGGCGATCCCATAGCCCACAAGTTTAATATCAATCGAGTGCATTACTACAATCAATAAAAAACCAAAAAGTGTAGGGTGCATTACCACTACTGCCAAATATAATGTAGGGTGCATTACCACTACTTGGCGATCCCATAGCCCACAAGTTTGATATTAATCGAGTGCATTACTACAATCAATAAAAAACCATAAAGTGTAGGGTGCATTACCACTACTGCCAAATATAATGTAGGGTGCATTACCACTACTTGGCGATCCCATAGCCCACAAGTTTGATATCAATCGAGTGCATTACTACAATCAATAAAAAACCAAAAAGTGTAGGGTGCATTACCACTACTGCCAAATACAATGTAGGGTGCATTACCACTACTTGGCGATCCCATAGCCCACAAGTTTGATATTAATCGAGTGCATTACTACAACTAATAAAAAACCAAAAAGTGTAGGGTGCATTACCACTACTGCCAAATACAATGTAGGGTGCATTACCACTACTTGGCGATCCCATAGCCCACAAGTTTGATATTAATCGAGTGCATTACTACAACTAATAAAAAACCAAAAAGTGTAGGGTGCATTACCACTACTGCCAAATATAATGTAGGGTGCATTACCACTACTTGGCGTTCCCATAGCCCACAAGTTTGATATCAATCGAGTGCATTACTACAACTAATAAAAAACCAAAAAGTGTAGGGTGCATTACCACTACTGCCAAATATAATGTAGGGTGCATTACCACTACTTGGCGTTCCCATAGCCCACAAGTTTGATATCAATCGAGTGCATTACTACAACTAATAAAAAACCAAAAAGTGTAGGGTGCATTACCACTACTGCCAAATATAATGTAGGGTGCATTACCACTACTTGGCGTTCCGAAATCCCACAGGTTTAAGCATGACTACAACTAATAAGAAACAACTGGCAACGAAGGAAAATAAGAAGGATTACGTTTGCGGCACCTAAATAAATATTTTTTGAGACTTGGCGCAGCACGACATTTTCAAAATTCATGACGTTGCATTTTTTTTTAATTTCTTGAAGCCTTGCATATAACCATTAGTTTGCTTGTGTGCTCTCCCACGGGAGTGATTAAATCCCCAGTAAAATTATGGTATAATTATTCAAATGGGTTTGCTACTGATGTACCCATTTTACAGTTTTGTAAGACTCAAATAAACCTATATCTTCACTTTTGTGTTTAATATTTTAGATATTTGATTCCTCCCATTTCCTTTTCTATATTTATTCGTTGGATTTTTTATTTCATAGATTTCGACCTGAGGTTCAACATACAGTGCTTTGCGCACGCTTTTTTTTTTTTTTTTTTTTTATTTGCACATGATGAAAAAGTATTTGCGTATTCGAAAAATTGAAAAAAAAAAAAAAAAAAAAAAAAAAAAAAAAAAAAAAAAAAAAAAAAAAAAAAAAAAAACTGTTGCGAGGCGTATGGCGGAAGAACCAAACGTCATAAAGTCTCTTGAAGAAGATGTATGTATGTACATACTTTTATCAGATGATGATATTTTGACTATTAAACATATGTATAAAAAAATTAATAAAATTGTCAGCTAATATATATACACTTGTTAGTTACTTGGTAACTAGCTGATTTGGTTGTTGTTTTTACCGACACAGTAATGAGTATATATCTTCGTTACGAAATATTGCTACTTATCATGTGCAATTACCTTGATTTGGAGAAAAAAAACACTGTTACTGAGGCTGATATTTTATGAAGTCAAGTAGGCGCCTTCCTATCTTTAAAGAAAGAAGTTAGTTACTTTATTGTATTTCAGTACGAATAAAAAAAATCATGAGATTAAAGCCAACAATATCATTAGGTGTATATACCTCACACCGTAAGTTTAACTATTATAGCATTTTTTTTTTCTTTATCTCAAAGACTACTAACTTGAGTTATAAAAACAGTTTATGTAGATAGTTATTTTATTCCCAAGGAATATCTAAGCTTATTTTTCTAGTACGGATAATATGTATGTACATGAGACCAGACATCTATTCCGAGCCTGAAAAATTCGAGCCAAAGATTTTTAAATGATCTAAAAACTATGCAGTCTACCACCAACGGAAAACTGAAAGAGCAGGATCATTAACATTTTGGCTGGGGAAGGTATATATTTAAAAAAAATATTAATTGTGCATTTCATAAAGCAGTAAAACTCGTTAGACGTGTATTTTGTACTAGTATTTATTTATTTAGCAGAAACTGAAATGTTTGCTATTTGTTCAACTATTTGCTAGTAGATATTATATTGAGCCTCTACAAGAGATGAATTACTCGAAAGCGCTATAAATGCTGGTTTAACGAAATGTGCCTGTTAGCTACTCGAGGTCAAGTTTATTTAAGCGTACACAAATATACTTTATAATTTACAATTAGTAGTCACTTACAATAAGCCAGAAATAAATGATCTTCTGTGCTCAAACAACATTACCTCTTCCTCTTTCAATCCAGTTTCAAAACAAATTGCAAATAATAATAATAATAAAAAAAAAGACAAGTGTTGATATCTAAAAACTTTTTTTTTTCGTTTTTTTTTTCTTCTTTTATTAAATATATATATACTATACACATGAATCTATTTTTTAGCAGTGAAAGGCACAGAGAAAGCAGAAAGTAACAAACGACCATCTGTGTTTGTATAGGCGGTCGTGTTGAAGATGACATCAAAACCAGTCATTTTAGGATATACATCAAATGAGCCTTCAATTTCTGGGAAAAGAGCAAGAGCAGAAGGTGGGAAACCAATAGCAATGTTACCATTACCATCACCTGCTGTAATTGAAAGACCTGGCCATTCTTTAAGACGAGGAAGAACAATTTCAACTAATTTATCCATGAACTGGTACATTTCTTCTCCACGAAGAGTTACTTTAACACCAACTGGCATGCCCTCACTATACAATTGAAATAAAATAAATAACCTCATTCACTCTTTTCTTTTTTTTTTTTTTTTTTGTTAAAAAAAAAAAGGGAATTCTCTCTTACCGTAATTTCCAATTAGCAACAGAGTTTCTTGCATAAACAACATCGGGTCTAATACCAGTGATACTTTGGAAAGCCATAAAGGCAGATAATAAATTACTCTTACTGTTGATAGAATCCTTAATCATGGCGTGAAGGATAATTTTATCGAGACGAGGGATGACTTTAGCGCTCTTGAGAGGTTGAAGAGGTTTGACAGGTTTACCACCTTTACGAGTACGAACGGCGTCAGGGCTTAAAGTGTTGGTGGATTTAATAGGTTCTGGTGTGTTGGTTTTTTCTAAGGCGTTTTTAATTTGTGCTTCAAGATCGGCGTGCTTAGAGGTAGGAGGAGCAACACGAGTATGATCATAACCTAAGACCATCAAGTCTTCGGATAAGGTATGATCATAATACTCTCTCATTCTTGATAAACCATGAGAAGAACTGGCTTTTACTGAACTAGTACTGAATGCACGAGTCACTAACGTACGTTGTCTACAAATATTTCTTAAAAGTGAAGCCATTTCAAGGTTTTATATATATATGTATAATAAGAGCAAAAAAAAAAAAAATCTAACCCCCACTACAGATAAAAAAAAAGTAACCCTGGCAAATTTATAAGAGTCACAAAAGAGCAAAAAAAAAAAAAAAAAAAAAAAAAAAGGTTCAAAAAAGGATGGTTTAATTTCAGCATGATTTTTTTTTTTTTTTATGTATATTTTTATTTTGTACAAGAGTTTCTAAATAAAATCTAAAGAGATGAACCACCAGCAATAACAATACCTGGTCCACGGGTTGATGAGAGTACAACATTTTGTACAAAAGCTATATACATAATCCTTAATTTCACTCATCCTGTCATATTTCTATAATGCATCAATCTTACCTTTCAAATTGTTGGTCTTTCCAAATACCTTTAATTCCTCAAGAATTGCCTTAAGATTGGCTTCGATATCAGTTGCTTCAAAGTTTACTTTACCAACACCTGTATGTAAAACACCAAACTTATCTCCCTTGAAATCAAATGCACCCTTTGCAGTAGTAACAGTGTTTAAAATATCGTCAGTTACAGTACCTAAAAAAAAAAAATCAATCAATCTCTCCAAAAAAAAAAATCCACTTTTTATCTTATATTTTACCCTTTTTAACGGTAGGCATTAAACCCTTGGGACCCAAAATACGTGCAATTTTAGTGACCTTGGGGAACATTTGAGGAGTAGCGATACATTTATCAAACTTTAATTCACCCGCTTGTACTTGTTCAATCAACTCCTCACCACCTACAAAATGAGCACCAGCAGCTCTTGCTTCGTCGGCCTTTTTACCTGTAGCAAAAACTAAAATGGTAGCTTCTTGCTTGATGCTTTTAGGTAAAACGATCGATCCACGAATTAAAGGTGTAGACTTTTCGATTTTACATTGCACATGGGCTTCAATTTGATGACTAGGGTTACCCACTTCAAACGCTTTTAAAATTTGAACTGCTTGTGAAAGTTCAACTGCATCAGGGTTGTGACGAGATGAAGCCTTCTTTTTGGTGGCATATGTGCGCACTTGGGTGAAACAACGGGCACTGGTACGTGAAAACATGCTGCTTTTAATTTGTAAAAATAAAAAGTTGTACGCCTTTGGAACAGGGTATTTTTTGATTTTTGTTTTTTTTTTTTTTGCTAGGTCGGAGTACTTGACTGCTTTTAAAGGGTGATTTGTATTCAACCTGTCAAACCCTTATTAAAAAAAAGGGGGGGGGAGGAAAGTTATTATGTTTACATAGCAGCATAGCTATAAACATAAAGTATCAACTCCTTCTATTTTTGTTTATAGCTTAAATTGCTGTGCTGCACATGAAGGCTCAAAATTAATTAAATCATCTTTTTTTTTTCTTTATGTTCCCTATATTACCCTTCTGTCAGTAACCCATAATTCAATCTGCATGAACCAAATTAGATTGCCATAATTTTTGTATTGAGTAAAGCTGAAAATACAACACTATAAAAGTGTTCTCCATGCAATTTACTTTTATAGCAGATCTAGCTAAAAAAAAACAAAAAAAAAGACACCATTTATATAGGAAGGAAATACTATAAACTTATTGGAATCAGGACAAGCCTTCAAAAAAAAAATTAAATAGAGGATTTTGTATGCACTGAGAGTGAAAATCAATTTTTTAAGCTAAAAAAAAAAAAGGTAACTTTTTGCCTGTCATTTCTCGATTAAAGTTTTTATGTATGTACATCAGTTTGTTCGCTCAGTACAACTAAAAAAAAAAAAAAAACTATCTTAAAGTAAGCAATAGAATCAAGACAGAACAAGTCTTCCACTGCTAAAACTATCTGGATATAAGAGCTCCCTTCATTACATGAATTCATATTTCTTCAACTTAATGAAGAGCAACCAATACCTTCGGTATACTTGATATTACTTTCTATGTGTAGACATGTTCGTCTTTCATGCAAGTTTACCTGTTTTCTCTCTCTCTTCCACCTCATATTTATTTGTAGGCATTGGTGAAGCCCTACTATGTACATACAGCATAATATGTATGTAAAACACAAAGCATAAACTAAAAGTCACCGCCTTTGTCTCTGAGGGAGATCCACAATACTAGTAGAGACTTATTTTTTATTGAGTAGAAGAATGTTTTCAATTGAAGATCAAAAAGGTTGTCCCAAATTAAATTGGTTGAAAATGTTCCAATTTATTTTTGGACGCATAGTTCCAGAAGCGGACCTCTTCAAGGGGAAATAAATTGTACAACATGTGACAAAAGGGTAATGTTGTCATAGTTTTTACCACAATAAGAAATTGAGTTTCTTTTTTTTTTTTTTTTTTTTTTTTTTCTTTCTTTCTTTCTTTCTTTCTTTCACAAAAAAACAAAGAATTATGCTAAAAAAAAGAAATGTATTTTCGTTCGCTAATGGCGAAGAACATGACAAGTCAGGAACAAAAGATGAATCTCACCAACAGCACCGAATCACGAAAGTATTTCGGCACCATAGTACACCACCTGCTCCTAATACTACTACTACTACAAAGGAGTTACCAGAAGATATTTTGGCAGATAGTACGATTTTCAAACAAAAGGAAACTCCACCTATCTGGAAAAGAAAGCGGTTTCATTTCGTGATTGGTTTATCCGTTGGTTTATTAGCTGCATATGGTGCATCCACTACGCCTACTGCTCAAACTCATTTGAATGAATTACATTCTTATTTGGCGTTACAGATTGCCGATATGATACCTGTTACAGATATTGTGGATGAAATCTTTGGAAATGTAACCAATTTCTTTACGCCCGTTCCTTCAAGTGATCAATCTTTTATGCCTGCTATTAAATACAAGTGAGTATTATTTATTTATTTTTTTAAAAGAAAAAGTTAAGAGTTGACCACTTTTTTTTTTTTATATATATATTAGAGATGAGTTGGATTTAAAGCCTCATTTTCCTGTTGTTTTGATTCCTGGTATTATCTCATCTGGTCTAGAAAGTTGGGGAACTTCTGAAAAATCATTAAAGTTTTTTAGAAAGCGTATGTGGGGAACTACAAGTAAGTTTTTTATACAATCAACATATATCAAAGTGTCTACTGAATAACTGATATACTATATAAAATAGCCATGTTTCGTTCTGTATTGTTAGATAAAGAAATGTGGACACAACATTTGAAACTTGATCCTGTTACAGGATTAGACCCTCCTGGTATTAAAATACGAGCAGCACAAGGTAAATAGAATAAATAAATAAATAAGTAATACTAAAAAAAAAAAAATCATTTTAACGAAAAGGACTTGATGCTGCGGATTATTTTGTAACTGGGTTAGTAGATTTAAAACTAGAAATGTGACATAATAATGTCAAACAACACACACACACACACACACACTATACTAACATGTGAGAATGTAATAGTTATTGGATTTGGGCAAAAATCATTGAAAACTTGGCTTTTATCGGCTACGATAATAATAATATGTACTTGGCAAGTTACGATTGGAGATTATCTTTTGCCAATCTACAAACACGCGATAAATACTTTTCTAAATTACAATCTATCATCGAAACGTCTAAAAAAACCAGAGAAGTTCCTGCTGTTATTGTGACACACTCAATGGGTAAAAGAAAAAAAAAAAGATTTGATGTTGAGTTACACAATTTAAACTTTCTTAAAAAAAAAAAAAAAAAAAAAGGTTCTACTATGTTTCCTTATTTCTTACGTTGGGTACAAGATCCAAATGGTGGTAATGGTGGTTCAGATTGGACTGAAAAACATATTGCTTCTTTTGTCAATATCGCTGGTCCAATGGTAGGTGTTCCAAAAGCATTAACTGCCATGTTATCTGGTGAAACCAGAGATACTATGTCATTAGGAAGTTTTGGTGCGTATCTATTAGAAAAATTCTTTTCAAGAAGAGAAAGAGCTAATCTTATGCGTACATGGTAAAAAAAAAAAAAAAAAAAAAAAAAAAAAAAAAGTTAAATATAAACATAGATAATATATTAATTATGTTTCTTTTAACAAAAAAAAGGGGTGGCGCTTCGTCCATGTTACCAAAGGGTGGTGACACAATTTGGGGTAACTCTAATCATGCTCCAGATGACGAAAAAAATTCAGAAAATCATTCATATGGTAATATCATTTCATTTACGAAAAAGAAGGAAAATGGTAACACCACAACATCATCATCATCATCATCATCATCATCAAACAAGACAGAAAAAGTAGTAGATGATGATCAAGTAAACAATTATAGTATAGATGAAGCATTGGATTTATTATATCAAACAGCAAATGGTGAATACACACAAATGTTGACAACCAATTATTCTATGGGTATCAGTGTCTCAAAAAAGGAATTAGAAAAAAACAATTTAGATCCATCCAAATGGTCAAATCCACTTGAGTCACAGTTACCTATTGCACCCAGTATGCATATTTATTGTTTATATGGTGTGGGATTATCAACAGAAAGAAGTTATTATTATACTAGAGCAAAAGATGATATTGAAAATAGTAGTGTCAAATGTGATCATGATTGTGAAATGGACGTTTCTTTACTATTTAATGGGTCTGATATTAAACAAGAGGAATTTATGGATGCAGTCGTAAAGAAATCATTAGATGATACGAATCAAGAATTACCTCAACCACCACCTATTGTAAGTTTATATAAAAATAAGAATAATAGTAAAAAAAAAAAAAAATGACCTTATATATATAATTAATAGTATATTGATGGTGCGATACATGCACCTGAAAGAGGTATACAAGCTGGTGTTCGTTTTACAGATGGGTAAATGAATATAAAATAGTTAATCAGAACGTTTTATATATATATATATATTTATTAATTTGATATAAATATAGTGATGGTACGGTACCTGTTTTATCTTTAGGTTATATGTGTGCACCCTCTGGTGGTTGGACAAAGCATGCAGATCTATATAATCCAGGACATAGTCCAGTAGTTCTCAAGGAGTATGTACATGAACAAAGTGACAGTAAATTAGATGTGAGAGGTGGCTCAAAGGCTGGTGATCATGTGGATATACTTGGCAATTGGGAAATGACAGTAAGTCGCTTTTTGTTATATATATATATATACAATCTCCTTTTATTCATATAATAGAGAGAAAACGTTAACTAACTAACTCTCTCCCAAAATCATTCTCTCCTTTTTTTTTTTTTTTTTATGCTTGTGTACTTAATATAGTTGGATATTTTACAGATTGTATCAAACAAGGGAAATAATGTTACTGAAAGAATTACTTCAAATATTGAAAATTATGTACAGAAAATTCATATTAAACCCAAACCATAATAATTGCACATATATTTAAACACACGATACATAAAAAAAAAAAAAGGGAAACAATTATAACTATATAATCCCTTTTTTTGTCGTTGTAATAGGAGAAGAGTGTGTGTATATCTATAATAATAAAATAGTTGAAATCCAAATAATAAAATGTTTTTTTTTTGCACTCCCTTCTTTATTTAGAAAAAGGACTGTTTATTTTAATTTTTACATAAAATGGTGAAACTTTTATTTTTTTTCCCTTTTTCCCTTTTTTTCTCTATCTCTCTTTCTCTTGTAAAACAGATACAAAAATGTCAACGGATGGACTTATTACACCACCTCCAACACCTGTTTGGAATCAGTCACAACAACAAAAAACAGCGTATCCTAGTCCAACATCATCTTCTTCGAAATCATCTACTAGCACGAGACCTACCTTAAAACCTTCATTTTCAACAAAATCCACTTCGATACGAGAAAATGTACAAGTCATGGTACGTTGTAGACCAAGGTCAAAAAAGGAATTAGAAATCGATGAAGAGCCTTGTTGGTTGATCAGTCCAGAAGAAGGTTCAATCGAATTAGCTCGTTTAAAAACTCCTTCTACTATCAGTACTTTTCATTACGGTATGTTTGATAGAACAATTAAAAAAAAAATATATATATACCATGTGAATTAATCTATTGTTAGATAATGTGGTAATGGGTGTGGATAACGAACAAGTGTATAAAGCTGGTATTTTAGACCTTGTGAGGTAAAACTATTTACAAAAGCATGATTATGAATCTAAACTTTATATTTTATATTAGATCCGCAATGATGGGCTATAATGGTATTTTTTTTTATACTTTTGTATTAGAGCATAGTTTAATATGTGTTTAATTAGGTACTGTATTTGCTTATGGACAAACAGCAAGTGGTAAAACTTATGTAAGTTTTTTATTTATTTATTTATTTATTTATTTACTGCGTACACTAAAAAAAAAAAGCCTTCTTTTTTATATTTTAGACGATGGTAAATTATTAAAAATAGGATAAGCCTTTGTGTTACCTTTATTTTTTTTTTTTTTAACTTTTTTGAAATGAATTTTTTGTTCGTTTAGATGGGTAAAGTAACAGCAAAAAAAAAAAAAAAAAAAAAAAAAAAAAAAAAAAAAAAAAGCTTAAAAAAAAAACAGCATTGTTTATTTGGATTTTAATCACCGTTTATTTTGAATCAGGTACCGAAAGTGAACCAGGTGTAATTCCGCGTGCTGTCCAAGAAGTGTTTTCGTATATTGAAGAAGTAAATATTTATTTATTATTTTTTAAAAAAAAAAGAAGAAACAAACAAATAACGAAAAAAAAAAAAAACTTTAAAAGGATACGTCAGGCAGAGAATACTTGTTACGTGTTTCGTATATGGAAATTTACAATGAAAAAATCAAGGATTTATTAAACACGAAAAACACAGAACCAGAAATTGTTGAAGATAAAAAGGGTATCTATGTCCGTAATTTGAAAGAAGTGATGGTCAAGACAGCTCAAGAAGTCATGAACTGTATTAAAGAAGGAGAAGGCAATCGCCATATTAGTGCTACAGATTATAATGAACACAGTAGTAGATCACATACTGTCTTTCAATTCGTCATTGAAAGTCGATCTAAAGGAGTACCTGCCAATGCCAACCGAGGAGTTCGACTTTCTCAATTGGTAAAAAAAAAAAAAATAATAATAAAAAACAATAAAAATGATGACTCCATACTAACTCTTTTTTTTTTTTTTCTTTAAAAAAAAAAGAACTTGATTGATTTAGCAGGTTCAGAAAAAGTAGCCACTGATATTGAAAGAAGAAAAGAAGGCGCTTATATCAATAAAAGTTTATTAACTTTAGGCAACGTTATTTCTAAACTTACAAGTGATGAACCGTAAGTATATACAAACCTGTATCATTTAAAAAAAAAAAAAAATTCTAAACAAGAAATTTGACTTTATAATAAATAGATCAGCTCATATTCCATTTCGAAATTCTAAATTAACAAGAATCTTACAAGTTGCATTATCTGGAAACGCTCGTATTTCCGTTATATGCACAATCAACCCCACATCTGCATCAAAAGATGAATCATTAAATACATTAAGATTTGCACAACGCGCAAAACTTGTAAAAACTGCAGCTAAAATGACACGCGTAAGTTATATATATCATATTCATATATATCATATTTATATTTATTTTATCAATGGAAAATAGATCTTGGATAATTCTGAACTTCAAAATTGTCTTTTAAAAATTGCTGAACTCCAAACAAAAATGCAGGAAAAAACTGATGTAAGCATGAAATCAATCTTATTTATGCATGATATTCCTCTCTCTTTTTTTTTTTTTTTTTAATAATAATAATAATATTTTTTTTTTCTTTTTAAACAAAAATGCAATTTCAGCTTGAAGCCGAAACGAGAGAAAGGCTTAAAAGCTTATTAGGTCTCATCTTGACAAGTTCAAAAGAAGATCATCCAGATCACGTAGAAATGGTAAAAGTTCCTTATATATATATATATATATATTTAAAAACCTCGTCTCATTTTTTTTTTTTTATTTCATTTAGTTCTCTCAATTTTCAAATATTTCTGCAGATGACTTGATGAAAGAATCTACGATGCGTGATGTAGTAGCACGTTGTGAAGAAGGATTTGCAGCACAAATCACAACGCATCAAAAGCAAATGGATAAAATGACACAAGAGTATGAATCGATGCGAGACATGAAGAATATCCTAGAAGCCACGCATCAAAAACAATTGGATGCACTCTCTAAGCGAGATGCTCAAATCGAGAAATTAAAGCAAGAATTAGCTGCTGCTAAATCCACAACCACAACAAGAGCTACCAAGATGCCTATTCTCAGACAAACAAAGACTCCCAGATCAACTCAACCACCACATCCTCCTTTCACGCCAACTCCCACCTCTACATCACCTGCATTTATTATACCCACCACCACATCATCACCATCTAAAGTAACCGAATTACAGGAAAATCTAAATATACCAACCCCTAAAAAACATCATTTGGACTTAACAAAGAATCAATCAGCAGTCGATACTACTAAAGTACCTGAACCTACTAAATCCACCACTATTACTTTACAAGATTTTACCCCTGCTATTTCTTTGGCTGTACAACATATCTCAGAAGCTATCTCAACGGGTCTTTCAATCAAACCAGATGAACAACACGATCAAGATGAAGAAGAATACGATATGCTTGACTCTTGTTTGGAATCAAGCTCAACTGTCGGCCTTCATCGTCGTCCCATGAAGGATATCTCGATCGCAATCTCTACTGCGTTTGAAAACGTCATTACCTCTACCATCTCAAATCAACAGCAACCTGTCGAGATACCAAAAGAAGCTATCACATTCGCACTTAAAAACGCAGTTCAGTACTCCATTAGCAAGAACTTTACACCAATTCATGAAGCGGTTTCGTTTGTTCAACCTTGTTCTGTTTCAGAACATATTAGTTCTTCTCAATTGGAAATTGAGCATGAAGAAGAAATACCTGAGTTGGTGATTGATAAAGAACACGTTATGATAGCGAAAGATAAGGCTGTCAATACTGAACAAGAAATGGGTATTTCTACTGAAGAAGGAAAGGAGACTTCTACTGAAGAAGAAAAGGAGATTTCTACTGAAGAAAAAGAGACCTCAGCTGAAGAAGAAAAAGAGACCTCAACTGAAGTAGAAAAAGAGACCTCAACTGAAGAAGAAAAAGAGACCTCAGCTGAAGAAGAAAAAGAGACCTCAGCTGAAGAAGAAAAAGATATCTCAACTGAAGAAGAAAAAGAGATCTCAACTGAAGAAGAAAAAGAGATCTCAACTGATATCCCTACTGAAGAAAAGAATATCCCTGCCGAACTCATTCCAGAATTAAAGCACGACATACCCAACCAAACAGAAACGATACCCACAGTGGAACTAACAAAAGAAACACTTTCACCTGAATTTATCATACCAGACGACGATGACACCCAAGTCGAACAAGATTTATTTAGAGGAATCGAGGACTCCGTTTCGACCAAAGAAGAAAATGATTCAGAACAATTGCTTGTTGAATCATTATTGGATCATGAACCTTATACACACTCTGTCAATCAACCTTCAACACTTTCCTTTGTATTCAATCGTTGGACTGTTGTTTGTCTTGTTGTATACATTATCTTTCAAACGAACTAAAAAATAAAAATAAAATTAGCTCACATATATGTAAATAAAAAATAAAAAAAAAGGCCCTTTTTTCGATAAAGCATATTTTTAAAAAATGATTAAAATTGAGTGATATCACAAGAAAGAAAAAATGATACATCACACATATAAAAAAAAAAATGGCCTCACTGCTTTGCTTCAATGATCATCTTTACGTCATTTTCACGGAAATGATGAATGATGCCACATGAGTGTTTTGGAAATTACTCCTCACATAAAACCTTTTGTAAACAGAGGCGTTTGATAGATCTTGCATATATATATTTTTTTTTTTAAAAACGAGAATTCATTGATGAAGTAGTCGCGTTATCATTTGACAGGACTTTGATCAATTATTTTTTTTTTTTTTAATTACCGCTACTCTAGAATAGAACAAGTAAAAACGTTAAATGAAAATCTGATAAGAATAATCAATAGAACGTATCAGTAAAAAAAAATGATGTGGGAATGATCAAGTCTAGAACGCATAAACAAAAAAAACTACATCATTTTCTTTCTTTCTCTAAATGTGAATTTTCAACCCAAGTTTCATATTGAAAGGTTTCTTTGTAATAATCCCAAAGTTCCATCTTCATGCGTACTACCCATGTTTCGTTCCACTTTATTATTTAAAAGAGCGTTTTAAAATATACTTATTTGTAACTTTTTTTTTTTGATTACAAAACATCATATTAAAAAGGAGACGATTGAACTTGGTTACACACGGAAACACGACAGAAACCAGATTCTACCATTCACGCAATCCTTTTTATCTTTACACAATTATTGTTTAAACAAAACAAAAAAAAACAAAAAAAAAAAAAAAAAAGTTTCACAAAAATATATATATTTTATCCACCGAAAAAAAATAAGGGTATAATAGAAAACTTTAATATCAAGGTAAAAAGAAAGAAAGAGAGAGAGAGAGAGAGAGGGTAAAAGGAATATGACGTTTTCTTGGCGTCTTATTTTTACAAACCTTCATTTTTTGTGTGTGTGTGTCTCGGAACTGTAATCGGTGTATACATTTTAATTTTTCCGTTCAATAAAAAGAAAATAAAAATTAGTAAAGTTTTCCCTTTTTTTCTCTTCTAACAAACAAATAATTTTATTACAAAAAAAAAAAAAATGAAGATAACTGCGGCAATTCTTGTTATTGTGGCCACATTGACATTAGCAGAGGAGGAGAAGGGTATTATTCGGGCACCCATCATCCGTAATCCACGTCAAGGAAATGCATTAGAAGTCGCTCGAAAGAGATATCAATCAATGCAAAAGAGAGCTGAATACAATGCTCCTTTATATAACGACCAAGGATCTCAGTACTTGATCAATGTAGATATTGGTACGCCATCTCAAACGTTTGCTGTCACATTAGATACAGGAAGGTAAAAAAAAAAAAAAATGAAATAAAATAAAAAAAATAAAATTATTTTAAAAAAAAAACAAACTCTCTTTTTTTTTTTTTTTTTTTTTAGTGCTGACCTTTGGGTACCTTCAACAGGTTGTCCAGCATCCAATTGTCCATTCACTCGTTTCAATTCTGCAAAATCCAGTACATTCAAGACATTAAATAAATCATTTGGAATTCAATACGGTATCGGAAGTGTGAATGGTACCTATGCCACAGATAAAGTGACGGTAGGTGGTGCCACAGTTCAGAATCAACAATTTGGTCTAGCCTCAATTACAGAAGATATCTTACAGCCTAATCCATCTTCTGGGGGTCCAGGATCAGGTGCACCTGAAACCTCATCGAACAATACATCATCAAACGAAATAGAAGCTAACGGTATCTTAGGTATGGGATACCCCTCCTTAACACAAGCCAACAGTCAAGGCGAAGGAGCATATAACCCATTTGTATTCAACTTGGCTTCACAAGGCATCATTCAGAACCCAATCTTCTCCATCTTTCTCAACAGTATTTCCAAACCAGGCTGGGCAGGCGAAATCATCTTTGGCGGTATTGACCAATCTAAATTCGAAGGCGACTTGACTTATTTACCTGTAGCTTCTTTAACTACAAAAACACCTACGGGTCGACCCTCTTCACGAAACGCAACCAATTCAGGCTATTATTATTGGATGGTGTATGGTCAAGGATTAGGCGTAACGAATTCAGACATGGGAGAGAATCCGGCTTGGACCTTGAGAGAAGTGGGCGCATATATTTTAGATACAGGAACTACCTTGACTTATTTACCTACCTCGGTTGCAACAGATATCGTAGCTGCCTTTGCTGGACCGAATAATTTCGCTTTGGATCGTCAATCGGGTGTGTTTATCGTGGATTGTGCGACTGCAAATTCTCCTGCAAGGTTTGAACTGGTCATGTCTACCTCGGCTAAAGTCAGTGCAAATCCAGTGATCTTGAGTGTGCCCGCAAAAGAATTGGTGATTCCAGTGGACTCAAATAGTGCAGATACTGCGTCTACATGTATGTTTGGTATTGCTCCTTTAGGTGGGTCAGGTGGTATTGGTGCAAATATGTACTTGATTGGTGACTCGGTGCTTCGATCGTCTTATATGGTGTTTGATATGGGTCAACATCGTATTGGTTTAGCTTCTGCAAAAGGTATTGGTGGTATGGTGTATATGAATGGAACAAATACACCTTCTCAACCTTCGACTGAAAATGATCCAAATGATTCGAATTCGGCCATATCCATTCAACGTAACCTTGTTCTTTCCATGAGCGCTTTAATGATTACTGCATTAGCCATGATTTCTCTTTAGATAACAATTGTTCATATAATATAAATTGTGTATTAAAAAAATAAAAAAATAAAATCATAACGATAGTATATATCTCTTTCCAGGGTTTTAAACAACTGAAACAAATCACATATACATTTTTTTTTCTTTTTTTTTTTTTTTTATGAAGCTGTATCTCTTGTTCTTTTATTTATATGTTTTATATGCTAGCATTATATTTATTATTATTTGTTGCTGGTTACATCAACGCAACCAGTATTTCTTTACCCATTACTAAACGCTATCCACAAGGCAATCGATTAAAAAAGCGTATTCAATATAATTCAACACTCTTTAACGACGATGGTTCAGAATATTTAATAAAAATTGGTGTTGGTACACCTATTCAAAATTTTACAGTTTCTTTGGACACAGGAAGGTAAAAAAAAAAAAAATTACATGTGACATTTGCATCTATCAAAAAAAAAAAAAAAGTGACGTTACTTAATCTCTATATATAGTGCTGATTTATGGATACCATCTATAGAATGTCCAATGGAACAGTGCCCATTAACACGATTCAATGCGTCACAATCCTCTACATTTGAGAAAACGACGTCATTATTTCATGTGGAATACGGAATTGGAAACGTCAACGGGACATATGGTAAAGATCATGTCTATTTGGGGTCAGCGCACGTTCCTCAACAGTTGTTTGGATTAGCCAGTAGCACACGTGATCTTATCCTAGTGACATCAACAAATACAGAGGAAATCGCCAATGGCATCTTTGGTCTAGGCCATCCTTCTCTCACACGAAAAGAAGATAAATACGAACCTTTTATGTTTCAATTAGCCAAACAAGGGATGATTGATTCAGCCATATTTTCAATTAGTATGGGATCAAGAACAGAAGAAGGATGGAGTGGAGAAATGGTGATAGGTGGTACAAATGAAGCAAAATATGTAGGCGAGATTGAATATGCAGATGTGATGTCAAATAGTAGTTATTGGATGGTAGGAGGCCAATCAATAGAGATCATGCAGGAAAACAATGTAGTATACAATGCAACATTTGATGGAGTACGAGGCATGATTATTGACACAGGTACCACATTAAGTTATGTAGATCCAGTGTTAGCACAAGAAATTGTACTCCAAGTGGCGGGAACGGAAAATAATAAGGTTGCACTTGATCATATGTCAGGTACGTATATCGTTCATTGTCAAGAACCAAGATTTCGAGATCAAACTTTAAGAATAAATCTGGAAAATGGGATTGTGTTGAATATACCAATGTCAGATTTGTTCATTCCATTAGAAGGTAAAACTTTGGAGGATTCAACACAATGTATGTTTGGAATTGCTCCTTGGATGTCTACCGGTACAAGTGATAAAATGAATAAAAATGGTTGGATCTTAATAGGCGATTCTATACTAAGGTCCACTTACTTGGTATTTGATATGCAAGAAAATCGTGTTGGATTTGCAAAAGTATTATAAAATAAAAATAAAAAAAAACGTTTTGTGTCACGCAAGTCTAAAAAAAAAAAAATTTTTTTTAGGCTGTATCAATGGTATCACAGCAACAACAACAAGAAGAACAACAGCAACAAATGGTTTCCCCTGGCAACAAGATATCTCCGCTATGGTTGCTAACCTGGATTATTAAAAAAAAAAAAAAAAGGTTTTCTTTTTGAGGTGGTTTGAATTGGTCCGTGCCTAAGATAAATAAAAAAGATAATAAACTTTGCTTTTTAATAGTCAGATTTAAAGTTTATTCTTTTTTCTTCTTTCTTTATTCATTCTTCATTTCAATTCTTGTGTCATGTTGCATGTGATAAGTAAAAAGTGAATTATTTGATTTCTTGACTTTTTTTGTAATCATGAGATGCAATTGTATCACACTTTTTACTTTTTTTTAAAAGTTCAAAAATACTTTTTATTCATATTCCGCTGTTTTGTGATTGGTTTCTATTTAATTTTTTTTTTTTTTTCTCCCTTTTTTTTTTTCTTTTTTTTTTTTTTTTTTTTTTTTTTTCTCTCTTCTCTCTTTCCTCTTTTTTTTCTTTTTTACTTTTTTATAAAAACACTTTTTTTTTTTTCTGATTCGATGACTATTGATAATAATAAAGAAATGTTAATGAGACGTTTGGCAGATGCAAGTCAATATAAAATATACCCATCGATTATTCCTAGAAATGAACTCCCTTTAAGAAAAATATTATTAACCACGAGGTAATTTCCCACACACGTACCAACACCCCCTCGTCCTTTTTTTTTTTTTTCTTTTTTATATTTATTAATTTTTTTTATATTTATTTTTTATTAAATATAAAAAGATTATGGAATCATGTACGTAGACAGCAAGCTCTGATGACGATGCCTGCGGAAGATTGGTTATTTGATCAACAACAACAAGAGGCACTCTTTATGTTTAATAATGAACAGAGTATACCTAAACCAGAACAAGAACAAGAAGAACAAGAAGAAGCACAAGTACAAATAAAAGAAGAAGAAAAACAATTGGAAAATACATCAACTATTACAACAACTACAACAACTACCACAACAATTACTAATACAACAACAACAACAGCAGCAGCAGCACAAGATTGGACTTGGTTTAATGAAGAACCAAAGGAACAAGTACTTTTAGATTCATTTAGTCACGAGGAAAAAGAACAAGAAAATAATAATAATACCCAACAAGTCCTATTGATTAAATCAACCAGTAATCTCTTATCCCATGATTTATTAATAGAAAGAAAGCGTACCTTTGATGATTTATCTGATGAAGAATCAAACAAAAAACCTAAACACTTTCATCACCATCATTATACAATCGATTCCCCGGCTTCACCGGCTGGTCCGGCTTCTCCTCCAACTTCTCCGAATAGTCCTGCAGTCTTATTAAGTGCATAAGATTCCCTATTATTTTTATATACAACTCTCTCTCTCTCTCTCTCTCTGTTTCTATTTTCTTTTCTTTTTTTTTCTTTTTTTTTTTACTATTATTACTACTATTATTACATATTCAACGAAAAAAAAAAAAAGGGCGAAAATCCTTTTTTAAAAAAAAAAAAAAAAAAAAAAAAAAAAACTAAAAATATATACGGTAAAACTTATAACCATTATGCCTATAAAAAGAAAAATAAATAAAAAACTGGGCCAATTAAATCATGTTTGGGCGTTTTATTCTTTTGATTTACTTTGAATGGTAATACCGGGTTATGATTTCATGTTGTACAGCATGTAAAGAGTAGGACATTTTGTCATTTTTGTAAATCAGCTGTTATACAACAAACACAGGCTTTTTTTTTTTTTTTTTTTCTTCCAATCTATTTGATTTATATATATATATTTTCTTTTTTTTTTTTTGCCTTATTTCATCACTTCATGTCGATCAATAATTTTTGTACACTGTAACTCTATATATCAAAAAAAAAACCATTATAATAATAAATTTTGAACAATAAGTCATGTAACACAAAGAAAATATCTTTAATAATTTAAATATACACATACAAACAATATTGTTTTCTTTTTTTTTTTACAAATCATAACTTCATCTGTTGTAATACAGAAAAAGTGCTACGCAGAGTGCGCTCCAACGGTTAAAGATTAATGAGCGTAGTAAGGGTTGCTTTAGAGATCTTGAATAAGGTACATATCCATCATTATTCACTTCAACTGTAAGTTTGATACCTTTTGGCTTATATACAACCTCTTCATTTAAACTTAATGCAATTGTTTCAACATCACTATCATCACTGCTATTACAAATCAAGTTCTTGTTATCCCAGAAAAAGTCTTCTTCTTCTTCAGATTCGTCTTCAGACACTGAATATTCAGATAATAACTCGGGTAATACTTCTTCTTCTTCTTCTATGATTATATTATGATTGTAAACAAAGGAAGGACTGTTATTCTTAAATTCAATAAATGAAACTGCTTCATCAATTGAAGTAAATAGAGTAGATGGTGGTGGTGATGATATTACAACAGAAGATACTGCACTTTGAATTACATTTTGTAAAGCTTGTGTGATGGTGTTTTTAGGTACATGAATTTCTTGAGGCTTATTAAAAACGAGAGAGGACAAGACGCCTTGAAAGAGACTAAAAACAGCTTTAGATAGATCTACATGTTCTGTAAACGAAGTCAAGAGACCATCATTTTCTTTCTTATATGAAAGACCTGCAGAAATAGCTTCAGAAACATGTTGAACTGCTACTGAAATGGCCGGTGTGAGTAAATCATCTGTTTGTGTACTAGCTATGGTAGGAGGAGTATTATATGATTCAGTTTGTGTAGCTTGAGTAGTGGGTTTATATTCGGTCTGTGTAGCTTGAGTTAAAGGCATATCTTGTAACGAATGTAAATGAGAGGGCGTAGGTGAAGGAGGTGGGTTGGGTTGGGTCAAATTAGATGCTTGTTGTTGTATACGGTTTAATTCTGTTTCCAATTGTTCAATACGTGCATCTCGCTTAAACAGTAATTCATTTTGTTTGGCATGAACTGAATTCATATGATTTATCATGGCTTGCATGGATTCTACTCGAATTAATACCTTGTCCATTTGCTTTTGATGTGCAGTTATTTGTGCTGCAAATCCTTCTTCGCATCGAGCAACCACATCACGCATAGTAGTAAACTTCGCTAGCTCTTCTGAAGTTAAATTGGCATAATGTGACAGCTACATAACATTTATGTTTTTTAATTATTTGACAAAATACATCTTGTAAAAAAAATATATATATATATTTTTACCATCTCTGTATTTTTAGTTCGGCCATGATCTTCTTCTTTTGAACTGGTCAGAATGAGACCTAATAATCCTTTAAGACGTGTTCTTGTTTCAGCTTCAATCTATAAAATAGAATTTAAATAAAAGTTCTAAAATATATGTATATATAAAGTTTACATTGTTTTTCTCTTGCATCTTTGTTTGTAATTCTGCAATTTTTAAAAGACAGTTTTGAAGTTCAGAGTTATCCAGAATCTGAGTAAAAATTTGATAAAATTAGAAACCAAAAAGAGATTACTATTATATATATTGAGTAGCTTACTCTTGTCATTTTAGCAGCTGTCTTAATTAACTTTGCTCGTTGTGCGAATCTTAAAGTATTCAAGGATTCGTCCTTAGAGGCTAAACTAGGATTGATAGTACAAATAACTGAAATTCTTGCATTGCCAGATAAAGCAGCTTGTAGGATCCTTGTTAATTTGGAATCACGAAACGGGATATGGGATGACCTATATATAGATGGTACAGAAATGTTTATACAAAAAAAAAATGCATGTGGCGTAATAATTGAACTTACGGTTCATCACTAGTGAGTTTAGAAATGACGTTTCCCAAAGTCAATAAACTTTTATTAATATATCCACCTTCTTTTCTTCTTTCAATATCGGTGGCTACTTTTTCTGAACCTGCTAAATCAATCAAGTTCTTTTTTTTTAAAAAAAAAAGAAAAAAAAAATATTGTTACTATGGAATTAAATCTCTTTCTTCCTCTCCTTACCAATTGAGAAACGCGAACTCCTCGACCGGTATCAATGGATAATCCTTTCGATCTACTCTCAATCACTAACTGAAAGATAGTATGGGACCGACTACTGTGTTCGTTATAGTCTGTAGCACTAATATGACGGTTCCGCTCACCATTATGAATACACGCCATCACTTCTTTCACTGTCTTCACCATCACTTCCTGTAAATTACGAACAATAACGCCCTTTTTCTTATCTTCAATGATTTCAGGGCTCATGTTATCTGAATTTAATAAATCTTTAATTTTCTCATTATAGATTTCCATATATGATACACGTAACAAGTATTCTCGCTTGGCTGTGTCCTATAATGTTTTATCGGACAAAATTGAATATTTAGTCTTTTGTTTGTTTGTATATATCTATCTATCTCTTTCTTTATATATTACCTCCTCGATATAGGAAAACACTTCTTTGATGGCACGTGGTATTACTCCCGGCTCAGCTTCGGTACCTGATCAAAATAAATAAATATTTAAAATTTGCCAAAAAAAAAAAAGGATTTGCTTTACACATTAAACTTACCCATCTGCAAAAAAAAAATAAAAAACAAATAACAAATAACAAATAACAAATAACAAATAACAAAAAAAAAATAGCTTAATAAAAATGTGTGACATAAACGACGTGTATATACATATTTTTTTTTACCATTGTCTACATATTAAAATATAAGAATTAATTCATTTTATTAATTAAAAATAACATTCAGTATTATATGTACTTACGTATGTTTTACCACTTGCTGTCTGACCATAAGCAAACACAGTACCTATCAAAAAAAAATTTCTTTTTGAGTTTTTTTATGAAAAAAAAAAGTAAAATTATTTAGGCTATATACCATTATAACCCATCATAGAAGATCTAAAAAAAAATATATGTTAAGTAAACAGTGTATAATAAAAAGTTAAGATCGTTTTATACCTAACAAGGTCTAGAATTCCAGAATTATAGATTTGTTCATTATCTCCGCCAACCACAACATTATCTATAATTTGTCAAAATGTTATGTATCAGAAAAGTAGAACGAAATTAAACGTTGGATCATTATTTACCGTAGCTAAAAATGTTGCTAGAGGGTCGTGCAAGTGCAATTGATCCTCGCTCTGGATTGATTTTCCAACAAGGCTCTTCTGTCAATTCTTTTTTAGAACTGGGTGGTCTACATCGTACCATCACTTGTACATTTTCTCGAATCGAACTCGATTTGGTTGGTAATGGAGCTTTTGGTAACCTCAAGGAACTGGTAGATGATGTAGGTGTTGGGTAAGCTGATATAAATGGGATAGGTGGTATCATTGTATGTATATATGTATATTTTTTTTAAAAAATAAAAAGAAAGAGAGAGAGAGAGAGAGAGAGAGAGGGGAAGTCTTCTTTTCTCGTTTATGCTAACGGTACCAATATTTATATATGCCTGTCTTGAGATTATAAACAGTCCAAATAAAGTTGAGAAGCGAAAAAAAAGGCCTAATTCGGATATTGACCGTATATGATGAGGGTCTGTTACTCCTGATACATGAAGGGGATTTAGATATTATAAGTTTTTGAACAAAACTGAATAATAAAAAAAAAACTGTAAATACAGTCGCTTAGTATTTCCTCTTGCACCCTATTTTTTTGTTTTGTTAGAGTTTTAGAAAATAACAATAACAGGATTATATTAGACAGATACATGCCGAATTGACAGCTTTCTTCTGAAAGACATGTTTTACATAAACTTGGATTTAAAAAAAAAAAAAAAAAAAAAAAACTTTTTTTTTTGTCAGAGAGAGGCAAGATATTTATGCGCATCTACGCACGAAAATCTCTCTTTCGTCACTAAATCATCTAATACTTTCTTTCCCCCTATTTTTAAGCCCATAAATTATATACACTTGTCACTTCAACTTTTTTTTTTTTTTTTTTTTTTTTGTTATCGTATGCCATGAAAATCAAACCGCCCACATACACATAATCGTCTTTCTAGTTTTTGAAATGACGATATAAAAAAACTTGTTTCCCTTTCTAATTCAAGAATGCTACGGTCGTTTAGTTAGATGTATATACACATACACAATGTATGCAATAGATATATACCAAACTTGTTTATCTGTATCATCTATCTGACTTTTTTTTTTTTTTTATCAGCGTCGGCAATAGAGTTCAATAGTTTCTAAATAAAACGGGATCAAACGCTCAAACAACTAAGTCTTAGTCCCGAATTATAAGCAACTAACTCTTCTAGGTAAAAAATAAAAAAAAGGGATGTTTTTATAAGCGTGGAGGAGGGATATATATTAATGATGATTTCCGGTAAAAGTAAGGTTTTGATAACTAAGATATGTATTGGTATATTAAGTGACACTTAATACATCAACGCACTTTCTGTGTCCCTCTCTCTATAATACCTCAGTATGTAATATATATTCAAGTGATTCATTGTTCCTGTTAAGAATTGTTTTTTGTTTGTTTTTCTATACATGGATTGCTTAAAATGACTATATCTCCGTCATTTATTTAAAGGGTTTCAACTGCCCTTTTTCATCTTCCCGTTTATAGAAATTCAAATAAATACGAACCCAAAATTCATTTACATACGCAATATATGTCGATTAGAGAAATATATTCTGTGTGGCATATTTTATTCGTTTTATTTTTATTTTTCTTAGAGATAAAACAAATAAATATATTGTGAGAGTCTTTGATATAAAAGGTTAAAAAGGTTTTAGGCATTTCAGTTGTATTATTAAAAAAAAAAAAAAGGCGTCGACACGTTTTAATTATTACATATACATTATATGCGCTTTTTTTTTTATTGTTATTAAGTGAAATAATTAAATATATATATACGCGATATTTCTGTTTTACATCTATTTAATAAAATTATTTGAAAAAAAAAATAGTATGTGAAGATCGAAAATATAAATTTTCATATAAAGTCAAAATATGGAGAAACATATGACAACACTTAATCATTCATCGTTTAATGTATTTTGGAAAAAAAAACACGCAGTCTGATCCAAGGATTGAATTAGACACCCTTCAAAATGGAAATAACAATAACTAGTTCAGTGCGCCTTTTTCTTTCTTTAAAATCTAACTAAAGAACTTTTTTATAACTTAGACCAAAAAGCATCTTTACGTAGTACTTGTGAGATAAATAGAATCTACATATTATTCCTGCTCCTGCGTTATACTTCATCATTTATCCCCCCAGAAAAAAAAAATATTTAATATTACTTATATTTTTAAATCTATATTTTAATTAGCTCCGTTAAAAACAAAAAGTAACACTTTTCTATATAAATAAAGAAAAATAGAATAACATAATATATTTACTTATTCTTAATTAATATTTTGCTAAAGAAACTTATTATTTGTGTATTGAATCTAAATAAAAAAAAATCGCTTGAATAAACAAAATATTGTGTCTTGTATTTGGGTGGATAAAAAAGTGATTTGTTCACAAGAGTGACAGAAACCGAAAAATCGGCTGAAAATGATATTTAAAAGCAACTACTAAGACATACTTGATTGGATACAGCATCCTCAGTTTGGGTATTATCATGTGACTATCACGTGATGATGACTTTATGCTTACATTTAACATATATTTATTAATTTGGTCAGACTATCACAACAAGTCGCTTTGTCCGAGTGGTTAAGGAGTATGACTAGAAATCATATACGCTCTGCGTGCGCAGGTTCAAATCCTGCAGGCGACGACATCTTTTTTATATTTTTTGGAGAATGTAGTGTGTGTAGATTATGTTACACAGGTCCTTAGAAACCGAAATCTGCAGTGTTGTTAAAAGTAGTTTGTTCGTAGTTAAAGAAAAATAAGTTCGATAAAGATAAAAAAGAGTTTCGTGAGCACCAGTTCCTGTTGACAAGTAGAACGACTTGATAAAGTAAAGTAAAAATAAGAAAATAGAGTTTTTTTAAAAGTAAAATACAATGGAGAGTTTAATATCCAAGGGAATCCAAATGTAAGAAATAAAATAAAATATAATAAAAATAAGATATTATTAAATCAAAAGATAAGGTCTTTAAGTATAAAGAGGAATAAGGGTTTTAATTGTTACAAAATAGTGAATTGATTTTTATTTAGTTTGATATTTTTTAAAGGTATTTATATGATTTCTAATTTTTAATATTTTTACCAAAACTGTGTTTTTAAAGGAGCATCCTCGTCAAGAAGCATCGTCGTTGAGAAGGATGGTCGTTGAAGACAATAGATAATTAAATAAGGTATTAGGTGAAATTCAGTGTAACAGTGTTTATGACAGAACTAACAATACAGATCTATATTGTGAATAATGATGATATTAAGTTTACAGTAAAAGTCAGTTCATTTTTATTACATTTAAGTTTTGTACTTGGATTCTTCTGGGTCTTTAGGCTTATCCATTGTATCTTTAACAAAAATCTACTCTTTTATCTATTTACTTTATTAATCAAGTCATCATTCTACTTGTCAAACAAGAACTTGTGCTCACTTTTATTTAATCCTGATATTATTGCCTACTACTGATTTTCTTTTATCAGAACATTTTTGGTGGTCATTTTTTTTATAAGTTGTTTATGTTACATGCTTTAGTGTCAAAAACAAACATAACTCATCACATAGAGTTATTTTATGCAAGCAAGAAATTTACAGTAAACATTATTTTTCATGTGATAGTTTGGCAGAGATATCTCTCGACGCGTTTATTTATCTTTAAAATGCAATTGGACTGAAATAGATGTTACAAATGAAAAAATCATATGCAATTTTTTTTAAAAAAAGCTTTGATGAATCAAAAAAAAAAAAAAAAAGGAATGATTATGTAAATACATTACTTATAAATAACTGAAAATAATCAATGATCAGATAATAGAGTTACTGGAACACTCATTTGAATCCATTGAATTTTATTTAAGCCTTTTTTTTTTTGATAAATTATAATAAATATTATAAATTAGCACGAACATTCATTAAATGATTTCTATATCAAACAATATTAAAGTGGCACTTTTTGATATTGTTTGTTGAACTTTTTTTTCGGATGACACCATTTTTTAGTCCTGGACCCGCAGGTTGTCAGCATATATATTTGTATATTTTATTTTAATGTTTTAGATTCGTTTTTTCTTTAACGGAAAGTGGGGCTTTTAATCTCCCACGATTTTATTTTAAAAGATTTACCTAAAAAAAGTTCCAAATCTCAAATTGCTCAATGGACCTTATGGAAATCATTAGTAGTCTAGCTATGCCTCTAATATTATTTTATTGAGTTACATAGATATTGAGGCGAGTTATCTTACATATAAGTTTTTGAAACAATCCAGATTATTTATAGCACTATTACGCCATGAGCGATCGGGACCATTTCAGTAACTCCTGCTTCCGAACATGCGTCCGTTCGCTTACCATTTTTTGATTAAAGTCCATCTTTTTTTTTTTTTTTTTTTTAATTCTAATAACCTCATAAATGATTATTGAAAATAAAGAATATACTTTTTTTATAAATTATTCAAATTTTATCTGCGTCAAATCCTTCTCGCAGTGCTTAGTTTGAAACAACTGTAGGTTGTACAAATAGACCAAATTTAACTCTTCACCAGCCCTCTCTACCGCAGTTATAAATAGTTTTTTCTTTTTCTGCACTTTGTAATCCTTTCTTTACACTTTCTTTTTTTTTTTTTTTTTTTTTTAAAAAAAAATGCCATTTATTTCTTCACTGAAAGAAAGTTTCGCAACTGCGCCGATTGAGAATCGGGAAGATGTGGTCTTGAAACTAGCTACTGCTAATACTGAAGACGCGAATTATTACCAAGGTCTTGTTATACTTCAAAAAATTTATAATGAGGTGATGAAACAGGAAGAGCCTGCTAAAGTGAGAGATGCAACTGATACAGAACGTACTCTTTTTGAAGAAATGCAAGATCACTTGGAAAAATTCGACGATCAAAATGATAAATATCGTGAACTAAACACTCGATTCCATCTTTTGGTTTATCCTTTTGAGACTTTGAAATCAACCGAGTTCATCAAAAAGGAATTAAATCTGGACTTAGTGACTCAAAAGCAAGAGCAGCAATCTGTCGAAAAGGAAGAAAATTCCAAGAATACTGCCTCTACACTTGACCCCAGCTTAATTAGTTCAGAAACTGTAATCAAGGAAGTCTTTGAACGTTCCAGCTTGTATGAAGAGCTTGATATTAATTCTTTGGCGCTCCCTTATTTGAAGTCTACTCTTGACATGGACAAATTATCGGATGTTGATCAAGTTGTACTTCTCAAAGCGTTATTTATGTACCCAACTGAAAAAATCTTTGGCAACGATATCATAGATCGTTTCTGTCGACTTTGGAAATTACAAGTAAACCAAGAACAAGGCAAATATGAGTCTTGGAACTTCAGGTCCTTCTCGTATGGTACTTTTACTTTATCCCAAATGGATTATATGATCAAGAGCATACCCAATATTATTCTTTTGGAAGAACATTTTGTTCAAAGTTATCTTGAAAAGCTTATGCCATCTCAGTATTATAGCAAGTATTCTTCTAATGAAACACTTTCTTTTTGGGATGATGATGAAAACGTTTTGCAAGATTATTTAAACCGCCTTGAAGATTTTGCTCAAAAATTACCTTCTCTTTATTTCCATTTTAAGTCTGCAATCCGATTCCATAAGTTACGTATCGATATTGTAAGACAAGATTTTGAAGAGCTTAGATTAATTGAGTTAGTACCAAACCCCCTTTTTTTTTAGAACTTTTACTAATTTTTTTTTTTTCATGCAGGTACTTGACAGGCGCTTCAAACAAATCCAATGATAGCTCTCCAATTCCTTCTCGCTTATCAAACGCCTTCTCATTTAACGAATCTAACAATGAAACCGAAATTAACGAAGAAGCTGAACATGTTAATATTCGTATACCTCTTTTGGGTGATTGTCAAATTGGAAAACAAGATCGTTTATTAGTAGTGCAAGAGTATCTGACAGGTTTGATTACACAAGACAAATTTACTACTTCTATTGAATCTCTTGGTGCTCATATGGACTATCATAATGTATTAAAGCCCCTCTATGCTGAGCTCATGTTGACCGTATCTCCTTCTCCTCAAGAATCCTGGGCTAAAGTTTTAGGCTCTCAGAAATATGAGCAACTTGTCAAGAAATCTTCTGTTGTTTTTACTCCAGCTTCCTTATACACCTCTGTCAAGAGAGGTCCTAGTGATGCTATCAAACTCCTTGTTCGAACCAAAAATATTTCACGCCTTTCTATTCGTGTTTTTCAGATCAATACAGAAAACTATTCCCGCCTTCATATGAATAGCGATGAAAGGACTATTACTACCAAGAATAATCAAATTGATCTTGATGGTCTTTGTCCTACTTGGGAGAAGGATTTGGATTTCAGCTCAGAGCCTGCTATCCGGGTCAAGACAAACGAGTTTGTTTTTGGTGGCGATGAAGGTTTTGCTCCAGATGTTTTCAATGGACGTGGTCTTTGGGTGATTGAATTTGTTGGTGGTCAGAATCAATGTAGAGCTATTATCCAAAAGGTAGACCATATAAAAATATCCCCCCCCCCTACTTTTTTTTTATTAAGTATTAATACTGAATGTATTTATGTACATATATTTAGGGCTATTTGAGACACGTTATTCAAGAGTCTGCCGCAGGGCACATTGTGCGGGTTTTAGATGAAAGTGGTAGAATACTTGAGAACTCTAAAATTTGGTGTGGTAATCAATACTATCAGGTAGATTATTGATATTTATCTATCTTTCAGTCAACTATAACTTTCTTTTTATAGGCTGACGAATCAAATAATGTTTTGATTCCGTATCTACCAACTGATAGTCAGGCTAAAACGAGCAAGATGTTGTTAATTTCAGCCTTGGAAAATTTCTGCGAGACTGTTAGTTTCTGTCAATTAGCTGAAAAGTATCAACTCTCTGCTACGTTTTATGTTAACCCTGAAATGGTGTCCTTCAACAAAAAAGCAACCGCAAGTATTATTTAGTATTATTTAGATACAATAATTAATAGTTTTTTTTTTTCATTGTAAATAGGTTGTTGTTAGTCCCAGGTTAACTATGAATGGATTTTCCGTTCCTCTCTCTTTATTGGAAAGTACAAGCTTAGTAGTTGAATGCAGTAATATTGATCAAGTAAAGAACATATCAACTTACAAACATACTAAAAAAGACGCTAGCACTATCTACTATGAGTTCATGGTACCTGATAGATTGGTCAACCTCACATTCACACTCCAAGTCAAAATCAAAACCTTGAATGATACTTTACAATCTGAACAAGTGAAGCACAGTATTATATATATCATGCCCATAGAAGTTGCCGGTGTACCTGAAAGTGTTCATTTAAGAAAATCAAATGATGGCAATTACTTTATTAATGTCTTTGGAATAAATGGTGAGCCAAAGGTTGATCATGAAGTAAGATTAACGTTTCATCATGCGTTTAATGTATACAACATGGTCATTACTACATTGAAAACTAACGATGATGGTGAAATTGCATTGGGAAACTTACCTAATATTCAATCGGTTGCGTACACAAATGATCAAGGTATTTACAAGGATTGGCCCATTCACAACAGCAAACAAAGCCTCATGCCTCTTGCCATTTGTGTATCCGCTGATACGCCTTTCAGAATTGATTGTTCTACAAATCCGTTTGATTCACTTATCTCATTGCATAGAACTGGTGTTAGAGAGTAAGTGCTTAATAATTGGTTATTAGTACGTGTTAGACTAATATAGTATTTTAGCACAATTATTGAAAACGTCTCAGAGCTTATTCAAATAAATGAAGACCATGTTTCTATTTCTGGTTTACCTGAGGGTGAATATAAATTTAATTATGCGTCTATACACGAAGGTGAACAAACCATAAAATGTTCTGTTATTAAGAATCAAGTCGACATGAACGAGACCTCCGCTAATAGTAATAAAAAAGAAATCCTTTGGTCAAACTGGGTTATTGGAAGCAGCAATTATGCAAAACAAAATGGCAGTATACTACAACGACCATTATCCATATCTGATGTTAATGTTTCTGACCATGAAAATGTTACCATCCGATTGAAAAACTCATCACCCAAAACCTTCTTGATTGTTACCACCAGTACATTTGTTCCAACCAAGTCAGAATCATTGATTGGCTTTATGAAAAACAATAATTTGTCCGGACCTCTTGTTTATAATAATGGTGTAACTGAAACAAAGTCATTTTTTCTGGATAATAAGCAATTGGGCGAAGAATATCAGTATGTCTTGAATCGTGCCAGATCTGAGAAATGGGTTGGTAGTAATTTAACCAAGCCTACACTATTGATGTATCCTAAAGTAAGTTTACTTTTTTGAATTTCATTATTATATTTTAAATCTGACTTGTTTCTTATATAGAAAAAGGCATCTACTACTTCCAAGTCCAGACATCTGCAAGCTGAGAGGGTATCTGAATCTAACCAAAAAAAGAGTAAATACTTCGGAGGAGGAAGTACTGACAATATGGGGCTGGAGGGCAGATGCGGCATGCGAGGAAAGTTTTTGAATAGTTTTACTGAAGCTAGCTTAGCCTTTTTGGATCACCAATCACCTATTCTTATTTTTCCTGTATCAAGTGATGGTACAGTCACTATTACTCGCGAGCAGCTGGGCTTTGGAGGTAATTTAATTCAAGTTGTTGCCATCTCAGGAGAGCAAGCAGTGTATAGATCCGAAGTGATGCCTTCTCATGATTCCAACAGCAATATCAAGTTCCAACTTAATGATCTTCGTCAAAAGTCAAATATCAACAAACCACTTATCCGTTCTAAGGTTGTTAGGAAACTTTTGCCAAATGACAAATTGAGTCTCAGTACACATGAATATGAAATTATTGATAGTTTCGAGAAATTGCTTGATATTGTTAAAATTATCTCCCCAATTGATAATCGTGTATCCCAAGAATTTGAATGGTTAAAGACATGGCCTACTCTCACTACCGATAAGAAGCTCAAATGGCATGAAGAAAATGTATGCCATGAATATAACTTTTGGTTAAAAAGAAAAGATGCTGCGTTCTTCGATCAATTTATAAGACCCGCTATTAAGGTAAATATATACAATATCCAGCGAAACACACACACATGTACTTAATTTTATATTTTCTCTTTTAGAGCAAAATCCAAAAGTCTTTTATGGACCTTTATCTCATTGATGAAGACCTTTCTGAATTTAGTCTCGATAGATACAAGTTTGAGGAATTATCCACTGCAGAGAAGGCCCTTTTGGCTACAACTCAATCCTCCGAATTTTTGAAAACCGTTCTTAGATCATTTGAAGAAGCTTTTGATGATAGCAAATTGGATAATCGATCTGACGCTATATTTGATTCAATTCTGGCAGGAAGTGCTCTCACTGTACCCGAGGTAACAGCTATCTCTAGCTACATGAATCAATCAGAACCTTCTACTCTGTTACGATCTCGCTCTGCTGGTGTATATGCCATGGCTTCCAGTTATTCACCTGTATCACCTCAGTATTCCATGGAATCATATGATGGAGGCTATGCTTTGGTTGATGGTGAGATACCTCCACCTCCACCTTCTGGTGCACCTCTTTTTGGTGCAGCAAGATTTGCCAGACCAGCTATGATGCAACACTCAGAAGAAGTCATTCTTCAAGAATTTACTGCCGATGACAGTGAAGATGAAGAAGTGCTTGAAGCTGCTGTTGCTGAAATGAGAGCAAAAGCCAGACAACGTCAAAATAAAGCTACGTATGAATTCACAAAATCAACTACTGAATGGGTTGAGGCCGGTTACTATAATGGAGATCACAGAATCACTGTCAATAAGTACTGGATCGATTTCCTTCAGCATCATTTAAATAACAATAACGAACATAATTTGTTTTTGTCCGAGAATTTTATGTATAGCCTCAGTAATGAAACGGAAGTCGCCTTTGTTTTGAGTATGCTTGATCTCCCTTTCGCCTCTGAAGCGGACTGGACAAAGGAAGCAATCGCAAGTAACAATGTTGAAGAAGAAGGGGATAATAACTCAATGCAATTATCCATCTGTGCCTCACCTTCACACCCATTAATGGTTTTCTATCGTACTTTGTCTGAAAATTCTGCACCTTTCAACGGTAATAATGAAAATAACTTAATGCTTGCTCAAGAGCTGTTCTTGTTTGACCAAAATACGTCAATTGATTCTGACGAATGTATCAAGATCAACCCTTTGTTAAAACACTTGGATACCTTTGTGCAATATGGAAATCATGTCATTATCAGTAATGTTTCTGGAAAAACTTTATCTTGTCAAGTAACTGTTCAGGTTCCTACAGGCTCTATACCTTGTAAAGAAACTTCTTATTGTAAATCCGAGACTATTTCAATTGAGCCATATTCTACCTGGCATAAAGTAACAGGTACATTTTATTTTCCATCTGAAGGCGAATTTAGTATGGTTCCAGTGACTGTATCATCTCTGTCTGGTGATAAACTTCTTGGTAAAATTGATTCAATCGATTTTAGTGTTAAAAACAAGTCTTCCAATAATGTAAATGCAACCAGTTCTGACGATACTAATCAAGTACTCTCTTTAACCTCTTGGCCAACACTCGCAAGCACTGGATCAAATGCAAGTGTTATTTATTTCCTTGAGAATTACAAAAAATTGGACCGACTTGATTTCAGTATGATTAGTTGGAGGATGAAGGACAGTGTCTTTGCTCGTCAAGTATTTGATGTGTTATCTCATCAACGTTGTTTCTATTCTCATGATATTTGGAAGTATGGTGTCTATCACCAATTCCATGATGTTGTCAGAGATTTATTAAAGTTCGACGGTAATCGTTTATTAGCTGTTGCAGGGCTAGAATTTGATTCCCCATTAATTCATAAGAAGATAGAAGATTACTCAAATGTTTTTGATTATTACCCTCTCTTGAATGCTCGTGCTCATCCTTTGAAACCAACTTCTCATGAAATCCTGAATGAGCAATTTTATCAACAATATGATGGCATCCTTACTTACTTAAGTCAGAAAACAACTGCACCAACCAATAATGATTTGGTTGTATTGACATTATACTTGATTCTACAAGATCGTATTGGTGATGCACAAACAACATTTGCTCGTATTCAACCTAGTGTAAATAATACCGATTCTCAGGTGCAAGTAGATTATCTTAATGCCTATTTGAAGACACGAGTTCCTGTAACTGATCAACTGGATCAGCATCTATTGGAACTTGAGACTGTAAAACAAGTCGCTAGCAAGTATAAGGACTTTGGAGTATTAAAATGGCGCAAACTATTTGCAGAACTGTATGACTTTGTATGTGAAATAGAACAAGGCGATTCCGATACGTCTGGTGAAGTAGCTCATAATAATACAAGAATTCAATCCAAACCTTTACTCGAATTTGAAATCGATCAGCAAACTCAAGAACTAGTTGTCCAATATGCTAATATAAATTCGATTGATGTCAAGTATTACGAGATAAATATTGAGGTTATGTTCTCCACTAATCCTTTCATGAACGATCGTACAAAATCTGTCGTAGACAATGACAATTTTACTTGGATTAAGCCGAGTTATTCATCAAGAATTGAGTTGCCTAAAAAGCCACAAGTCGCATCGACAGAGAATGAGAGTGATGGCGATTATGATATGATTGGTGTAGGTCAAGTAAAGTCTGTGCAAACCATAAATATTCCCTTCACAGGAGGAAATAAGAATGTATTCGTTGAGATATCAAGTGTTGATACATCAGATAGTATCAAAAGACGTCAAGCTTACTTTTCTCACAGTCTTCAAACTCATATCGTCGAGTCTTTTGGTATTGTTCGTGTTATGAGCGGAAAAACCAAGCGTCCTCTGGCTGGTGCTTATGTTAAGGTTTATGTACGTATGAACAACGATAGCAAGGTTCATTTTTGGAAAGACGGTTATACGGGATTGAATGGTGTATTTGACTATGTTGGGGTAACTGAAGGAAATGCGTTGATGGGTGGCAATCAAACCAGCCTCAAAACTTTGATGGAAGATAATATTGAAAAATTAAGTATCTTAATTATGAGTACCGAGGAAGGTGCCGTTGTAAAGGAAGCTTATCCTCCTTTGGCTGCTTAAAAAAAACACAATTTGAAATAATAAAAATATTTGTATACTTTTGTAAATTTGTTTTGTTAAATATTATGCCAAGAATTTATAAAATATCTAAAAACGCTACTCTGGAGTAGTTATTTGGATAGATCTAAGTTTAACTGGATTTTAATCCTAAAATTATTACATATAGCATTTCCTATGATGTGGTGCTCAAAGAAAGTTTAAGTTTAAGTATATTAACTTCAATCTATTCATGAAGTTGAAGCCAACTGATTATTTCATTACACAATCTGTAAAAGACGTGTTTTAAATTTGATGAATATAGATCGCTAAACTTTGAACATTACACATGTTTATTTAAGTGACCTTCAAACGTATATCTAAAAAAATTCGAAAAGTCGGATGCAAAAGACTACTGCAACAAAGGCTTTGTAACTAATAGTATCAGTTTTGGTAGAGATACTCAAGAAATTAGTGCATAGGGTCGAATTTACGCTAAAATAAACATAACATTACAGATCATATCTCTAATTTGACAAATATCTATTATCGAAACAACAACACTGATAAAATAGTAAATTTAATTTAATTTATTTTATTAATGTATGTACACTTTTTGAGAAATAGAATGATATCTATGGAATAGTTGTGCGTTCTTCTGCGGCTAATCCTTTCTTGCTGGCAATATTACGACGCGCCTTCTTAACAGCCCAAGAATATTGGTTAGGCCAGTTGATATTGACATCCAAAGCTTGAGCAGAAGCCAAAACAAATGCACTATCACGTAAAAATTCACGGCCAACCAAAATATAATCAGCTTGCTCCTTCTCAAGAATATTTTCGGCATCTTCGCCTTCAAGAATCAAACCAACAGCAGCAGTAGGGATTTGAGCTTCACGACGAACAGCTTCAGCAAATTGAACTTGATACATGGGGTTAGCAGGATATTTAACACCCTTAGTAATACCACCGCTAGAACAATCAACAAGGTCAACACCCAACTTCTTAAATTCCTTAGCGAGTTGAATAGATTGTTGAATATCCCAACCATTGGGGTCAAGACCCATGGGTTCGGGATTAACATATTCGGCACAAGAGATACGAACCCATAAAGGTTTAGTAGAAGGCCAGACAGCACGAACAGCTGCAACGACTTCAAGACAGAAACGTGCACGGTTTTCGAAGGATCCACCATACTCATCAGTACGCTTGTTGGAGTTACCAGAGAGGAAACTACTGATTAAATAACTAATAAAAAAAAAAAAATGTTAATAATATGTTGCTTGGTTTCTAAGAAATAAATAATTACCCGTGAGCACCATGGATTTCTAAAAGTTCAATACCAGCCTTGTCGGCACGAACAGCAGCATCAGCAAAAGCTTGGACAGTCTTCTTGATTTCTTCCTTTGTCATGGCATGAGGCATGGCATAGTGATCAGAAAAAGGTAAAGCGGAAGGGCCTACAACAGCATTTGGCCATCCACCATTTTCTTCAGTTTCAAGATAATCACCCTTAAAAGGAGGAGCAGTAGAAGCTTTGCGACCAGCATGAGCAATTTGAAGACCAGCAACAGTGCCTTGAGATTTAATAACATCAACGACCTTCTTTAAGCCATCGATTTGTTCATCTTTCCAAAGACCAGCACATTGAGGAGTAATACCTGTATATATATATATATATATATAGATATCGTTAGAAATTATATTTACGAAAGAAAAAGCGCGTACTTACGTCCTTCAGGTTGAACACCAGAAGCTTCAATGATAATGAGACCAGCACCTTTTAATGCAAAAGAGCCATAATGACTGACATGAAAGTTACTGAGGTGACCATCTACACAACTATACATACACATGGGAGAGAGACCAATACGGTTATGCATAGTGACAGACTTTTGTTGATAAGGCTTGAAGAGTTTGACATTTTCAACATCTTTGGGAGAAACTGGAGTTCCAGGGGGTTTTGTGTTGTTAAAGGCGCGAGCGGGTACTTCCATTTTATATATATATATTTATACACAGAAATTAATGATAATAGCTAATAAAGACGCCAAGTCGAAACCTTTTTATACCCTTTTTTTTTTTTTTTTTTTTTTTTTTTTTTTTTTTAGCAAATCTGAGGTTGAAGTTCTAAAAGATTCCAAAGTGACAACTTTTTATTATTAATATAACGAATTAATAAGCAGAAGAAGAAGTGCTTGATTTCTTCCTATGACGCTAGTTTGAAGCTAGTTAGTACGCGATAATTTTAAAGGACTTTTGTTTTTTTTTTAAAAATAAAATAAAAAAAAACTTTCTGTTAGTTTGTGATGGTCGCAACGGAAGTTTAAGACACAGATTTTACTTATTAGTCGCAGACACTAGATCAAAAGACATTTAACATAAATCATGATGTCTATTATTGTTGAGTTACGCAAATCTGAATTTTGAAGTTTAGATCTATTATACGACATATTCCAAACATTCGTCATAATTTTTTGAGTAACCTAAAGAGTCGCATGATGTTTCCTAAAAAAAAAAAAATATTTCTTAATTCTGTCTGATTCGTAGATAGAATCGAAGCAATTTCAATTTTCTACGTTCTACATATGTATGGAATATGTGTTTTCTATAAAAACTATGTATTAGATCTACTATTATACCCTTATATTTTTTGCAAGCAATATTACACAAAGACCTTTCGACCTTGAATATAACATTATAGCGTTAATATCATGGAATTATCCTTCTCCAAATCAATAGAAGATAATATGTTATAACATATTGATCTAATATTAAGATACCAATATCTATCACACTCTCAAATGCATTACTAAATCACTCAAGTTTAATGCTGAAAATATCCCCTTTGGATTAATAATAGAATAAAAAAATAAATTTCATTTTTTTTTTTTTCAGAAAAAAAGAATACTCCTTTTTTTCGTAGTAGTTTCAAAGTAATTTTAGGGCTTTAGTAATTGTAGAGTAACGTTATAGACAGCCCCAAGTCCCAAAATAAAGACTCATATTGATTGATAGTAATAACATTAATTCAGCAAGGAACGACCAAATCGAAAAAGGGAATATTTAAGAATTTACAAAGAGGCTAAAGAAAAAGTAATTACCTAAAAAAAAGGACCTTCTAGTTATTAGCGATGTTGGGAGTATATCTTACTCCCAAAGAGCTAGATCGAGAGGAATATTAGGATTAGAAAATTTTTGTTACGCCAATATTCAAGACAACAGGATACATTACTCCAAGTCTGCTTGATAGCGCAGTATTTACTTTAAGAAGGATTTGTTTCAGCACTGTTCGTTTTTGAAATAAATAAAGTAACAGGGCCTTGCTCTACTCAAAATTGCATAATAGCTTAGTAAGTAGACCTTTTTTGAAACTGAATTGTTCATAAAAAGTTTCGCCTAAACAAGATAAACATCTAAGAAACCATGTAATAAAGAAAAAAAAAACAATATTACTGCTGAGACACATATGCAGGAAGTATATATTTGACACTAATCCTATTTAGGATATGCATAAATGAATATAAATTAAACTTTTTTCGATCAGACAAACCGATTTTATACATTTTTGGTTTTTTTATACATAAAAAACTACAGAGTGATTTTATTTTATTCTCTTTCTCCCAGATTTTATCCGGCATTAGTTCACTCATCCATCTAAATCATTCGTCTCTCATCTTAGCAGCAGAAACCTGTTATAACTATAATTTGCTCTCAGATAAGTTTAACCTGTTTATTCATAGGGGAAATAAAATTATCCTTTGTAAATAACTTTCTTCATTTTACCTCCAAAAATAAATGGCTTTCCTTGTACCATACTATATTTAACAAATTGTTCTTTTTTTTTTTTATCAATGAGTATAAACTCATGATTTAATTTTATAGACGATGAGATCCAAAGATCAATGGCACCACTATACCAATCCTTACTTTTTGCAGTATATGATGAGAATAATGTTGTTTAAGATTAAGTCTTATCTTTTTAAAACGAATTATTAGCTCCGTAAACCCGTATCCACATTGCGACTACTATTTACGAATACGAAGTGACAACTGTTTTTTTTAGTAGTTCTATTTAAATTGTCGGATTTACTTTGATTTTATTGAGTAGCTTTGTATATATATTTTCAATCAACAAATTGTGATTTCTAGAATTCCAGCCATATAAAAAAGAAAACCTCTCCTATTGTTTTAAAATCCTTATGTCAAAGTAACATCCCTATCAACTAGATATCTTTATCAAGCTATGTGTACATGAATATGTCATATACTTCTGTTGATGATATTGAATTTGAGTGTAATAAGTGTATGATTAATATATGAATGTACATATTAAAAAAAGAAGTAAATGGTTATAGACATGATATAAAGTAATTTCCAATGAACATATTAGCCGGTTAGTATAATAGAATAAATCTTATATAGACAACCAAAGAAAACGAATGCGTTTTAATATTTAAAAAAATATATATATATATATATATTCGATTACAAACTCTCAAGTACATAATTGGACAGCCTCTCTCGGTTTCAAAATAATACTTTTTTTTTGTTTTTGTTTTAAAAGCACGGTTACAGACTGCGAAATAAATGGGTCTTCATTCTCTCTTGGCGTTAGCTGGAGAGAGAGAGAGAGAGAGAGAGAGAGAGAGAGAGAGAGAGAGAGAGAGAGAGAGTCGTAGAAGAGAGGAGATATGTTGGTTTAAGTCCAAGGTAAACGTTTTATACTAAAAAGCGAAAGAGAATAAAATAGAATAGTTATATAACCTGTAAGGTAATAATAATGACAGGGCCTAATAGGCATTGGTTCCGAAATTAAAATCATATTTAATAACTTAATGTCACTAAAAATGAACCGATGCAATTGTGTAACTTTCCTTCGTTACTCTGACTTAACAAAAGTGAAAAAAAAAAAAATATAAAAGTTTCTAATTTCTGCAAAATTTTTATAACCAGGAAAATCTGGTAATTATTTGTTTATATTTATATATATAAAAAAAAAATTATTACATTATTTGGGCACATGACCGTTTATTATTTGATCCGCTTAAACGATCAATATTGGGATCAGGTAGGACAAAAGCAAGGGAGAATAGGTTTTTCCTTTTTGTCAATGCAAAAAAAAAAAAAAATGAAAAGTATTAGTGGGTTTCATTTCTAATCGTCCCACTGTTGGGATGAATTTAACATCAGCCAATTAAATTACTCTCCCACTCATTAGAAATGAAACCCATTCATCCCATTTTTAGAAATAAAATAAATTATTGAGTTTTATACGTAAGCGAGATTCAAGCTTTTCTCTCAGAAGCTGTTTGGGGCTTCTAGTCATTTCAAGTGATGTAGTAGTGTTAAATAAAAATTTAAACAAAAAAGATAAGAATTCCTCCCACCGGTCGTCCCAAAAAAAAGTGGGATGAATTGAGTTAAAATGGGAGAGCGATTTTATTGGTCAAAATTAAGAAATAATTCGTCCCAAAAGTGGGACGACTAGAAATGAAACCCACTATTTATGCGGAAAGGGCACGTTTTGTTTGATTTGAAAAAAAAAAAAGATCGACTTTTAATAAATTGTGTATATATATATATATATCAAGGAGGTGAGACAAAACCTATCATTTTGTGTGTGTGTATATGTGTGTATGTTTGTATAAGTTAAAGAGCGGTTTTTTTACACATTGATAAAAAAAAAAAAATTATACTGATTTGAAATGGTTTGTTTTATTCGGATAAAGTTATACGGAACTTCTTCTGTCATTTTTCTGTCTTGCACAATATAATATTACTAAGGTGCTTTTACTGACTTTAAATAGTAAAGGAATAGCTTTTTCCTTTGTTCAAACTATTTTGAAAATTTGCGTTTTAGTCATTTTAAATCGAGTGAACCTGTGACTGTGAGAGGTGTATGAAAAAAAAGGGTTATTTTTTTTTTTTTCTTCCCCCATTTTATTTATAATGATGAAAATGATCTTTTCAATTTATTTTATTTTATTTTAACTTTTTTTTTTTTTTTTTTTTTTTCGAACTTGACAAATATTAAATATGCCTAATTCGACTTTTCCCGCCGTTATCTCTTTTGCAGATAAAAAAGAAACTACTCCTGTTATTACAGCAAAGTATGGTGATGAAAATGATGAAGATTTTGGAGCTCGTATGGCCAATGCAGTTGAAGTACAAGAAGTGGATGTGAATTTGTATATGAGTAAAGAACTTTGGTTACCAGCTGGTGCACGTGGTGCATTTGGCGGACAGGTAAAAAAAATTTTGAAGCTTAAATGTTTTTTTTTTTGATAAAGACGCATTATTGATGAAAAAAAAAAAAAAAAAACTTAGATTGTTGCTCAAGCTTTAAGAGCTGCTTTTTATACTGTTTCTGATGAAATGGATATTCATGTAAGTAATCTGCAGATCGGATTAGAATATAACGAGCGAGCGAGCGAGAGAGAGAGAGAGAAATTAACCTTTTTTTTCTTTTTTTTTCTGTAAAAAAAAGTCTCTTCACAGTTATTTTATTTTACCTGGTAATGTTGAAGTACCTGTCATTTATCAAGTACAACGTCTTCGTGACGGTAGATCTTTTGCTACTAGAGTTGTTACTGCTTCTCAAAGAGGAAAGGCTATCTTTGTCTGTAGTTTCAGTTTCACCAAAGATGATCCTTCTACTCAATTAAGTCATCAAACTGATATGCCTGAAGCTCCTGAACCTGACTCACTTCCTTCGTAAGTTTTTTTTTTTTTTTTTGTTATTTGTTATTTGCTTGATTTTCTAATTCTGTTCCATTATTAGTGAAGTTGAATTAACTCAAAAGGCTTTGGAACAAAATGATTTACCTCCCAAGTATCGTGAGTACCTTCAACTTCGTATTGAAGAAAGTTCTCCAGTGGATTATCGTGAGATCAACATCCCTCAACCTACATTTATTGCAGTAAGTTATATGAATTGTCAAATTTGGTGGGGGGGGGGGGTATAATATAGTGATATTAATTTTTTTTAAAAAAAAAAAAAGCGTCGTTGGTTTAAAACAAGAGGTCAACTTTCATCCGATAAGAGACTTCATGCTTGTGTTATTGCTTATGCTTCTGATAGTGGATTTGTTGGTACTGCTGCTAAGGCAAACGATGTTCCTGCAAGAGGAATTGGTATGTTGGCAAGTTTAGATCATTCCATGTGGTTCCACGCATCTGCTAGAGCCGATGACTGGTTACTTTATGATATGCATAGTCCTCGTACTGGTGGTGGACGTGGTGTTGCATTTGGTAGAATTTATAGTAAAGATGGTCTTTTAGTTGCTACCACTGCACAAGAAGGTATCCTTCGTTTATCAAAGAGAGAGCAAGCCAAACGTAACAATATGATACCCGCTCAAAGCAAATTATAGATAGACATCATATTCATTCATTTTTTACCATATATCACTTCTCACACACACACACACACACACACTCTTTTTTTTTTACACACACATTAATACTATATTAACACACATCAATCTTTATGACCGTGTCAAATTTTTTTTTTTTTTATTTTCTTTTAAGAGGAGATATTTATATGCTTATAAATTCATTTTTTATTTTATTTTATGCCGTATATAAATTACTACACACATTTTTAATCATTTGGATTCATCTAAAATAATCAACTTTATTTTCCCGGAAAGCACTATATAGATTGTAATAGAGGAATGTTTGAATATACAGAAGGATGATTTATACTCATGATAGAGAACAAGTTTTAATTCTTAAAAGAACTACAAATGTTGAGTTTATGGACTTCATGATGTATAGGCGTTTGAGTGTACTCAGTGTTTTTACTGTATTAGTACTTCTTAATAACATATATATAAAATCCTCATCAATCTCAATATACAAGCAAGGTACAAAGGTTACTTGCAGAGAAGAACCATGTAGATAAATTTCAATGATGGTCTTTTTTTTTTTTAAAAAAAAAAAAAAAAAAATGAAATTCGAAATGGAATTGCTATTATTCCTGAAATTTAAACATTCCTATACTTCGTGGCATTTAAAATTATTGTATAAATACAAGTTTTCTTCCAACCTTTGATTTCATCACTTTAATAATAATAATAATAATAATAATACATATGAGATTAGTAATAAAGACCTGGATGTTTCTTGCCATGACTTCATTGACAATGGTGAACTGTAGACCTATGGAGATAGTAGCTCCCTTCTTATCTATTGAACCATTATCAGCATTTGTCATTCCGAGTAGACATAGCTTATCTGGATCAAGCAGTAGTAGTAGTAATAGTTTTGAACCTACCAAGTCATCATCTTATTCTGTGGAGATATTTCCAGATAATATTCTTCCTACTTTTACAGATAATATGTTTCCTATGCTTCATGAAAATGCGATTGCTGGAGTCCTCCCAGCGGCTTTAGTTACAGAAGTACAAAATAGTCATGCTAGAAGATTAAAGCTTAAGGTTGCAATAGATAATGCAAGAATTCAAATCAAAGCTCTCAATCAAGATCTTTAGCCTGTCCTGCCTATTTTTTTTTTTTTTTTTTAAACCCGTATATCAATAAAAAATTAAACCAATTTGATAGTTTTTTTTTTTTTTTTTTTTTTTTTTTTTTATCAATTGACATTATTATTATTTTTTTTTTATTTAAAACAAAAAAAGGAAAAAGACCAAAATCAAGATATGCCTTGCAGGTATGATTGGAAAAATTAATTTGTGTGATATGAGAGAGTGTGTGTGAAAAAAAAGTGTGAGAGTGTTGGAGTTGAGGATTTTGTCATTCTATATACATATTGTTTAGACTAAAAAATGTATTTAGGCAGCACCGACAAGGATGTTGTTGATGGGAATGTGAATGAGCTAATATATAAAACGCGTGTTAGTAAAGGGGAGGTCTTTTTTTTTTTTTAAAAAAAAAGGTGTATATTGACGCGTGATGAGGTTATAAAGATGATGATCCCTTCCCCCTTTTTTTTTTGACAATTCAAAACTCTTTTCAACTCATCACGTAGTCCCTTCTTTCTTTCTTTCTCTCTCTCTTTTTTTTTTTTTAAAAAAAAAACTATTTACCTTGACGAAATAACCGAGGGCACCAAGAGCAGCAAAACCCATAGCAACAGCTTGAGTGATCTTTAAGAACTCTGTAAAGGTACAATGTTTTTATTTAAATGTCTTGTTATTTTTAAAAGTTTCATTCTAATGCTTTACCTTGTTGATCAGGCTTCTTACAACGGTTGATGAATTGAACACCTTCCTTCATAAATTGCTTAGGACCATCAACAACTTGTTGGACAGTGTCTTTCATATCAGAAGAGCTCATTTTTTTTTAAAAAAATATTATAGATGAATAAAGAGATGATAAAAAAAAAAAATAACGAGGGACTTTGTAATAGCAAAAAAAAAAAAACCAAAGGGTTGTTGCTATTTGATTGGTAGTTTGATTCCAGAGCCAATCATTGGATGTCAAGTAAAAGGACAAATATTAATTTCCTGTGTAATCAATCATCATGGTACAAAAATGATTATTTTAGGCGAGTAGATAGTTATATATTTCTTATATATATATATGGACAAATGGAATTTTCACTCTTCTCAAAAACACCAAATGAGTTTCAATCAATTTGTATTAGCCCGTACTTTAGATCAGTCAATTCACAATGATATATCCTGATAAAAGCTACTTTTTTTTGCGTAAAAATAAATGATGATTTCTCGACAATATATAGTGTCTGTTTCTGACTAAAGCCAAGATACGTCTGTTCAAAGTTTATACCACCAACAAGAGCTCAAAATACTATACAGTTTAAATGCATTATACTATTTTTTTTCAAATCGTGTATTCATAATACTTACGATAAAAATGAAAATGGCATATATAAAAGAATGAAAGCATTTGAATGATTTTTATATATATATACTGCAAACAGTATATGAAAAGGCGAGAGGTTAATTGATGAAGAGCAACACAACAAGCATATCAGTATTATAAGCACCCCAGACAAAAGTAAAGACTTGATAAAATAATAAGTGCTTATTTATGCTGATAATAATTCATTCGAAACGTATTGAAGAATTGAAGGAGAAAAGAGAAGGAAATGAAGCTCTGTTTGGAGAGGAGGAGGAAGGAAGACCCGCCAACTATATAAATACAGCAATCTAAATCTTAATCGTTTGATTTAATAATAATAGGTGTATAGCTTTTTACTCAATTAGTATTATATAGGATATACTCATTTTCTCTCTCTCTCTCTCTCTCTCTCTAAATTAATAAAAGCAATGGGCACTATTTCTAAATATTTACTGTCATTTTATAGCTTTATTATATGTCTGGTGCGTTTACGTCTTAAATTCCGTTAAAGCTCTGTTATATAGTGCAGATTCTTATTTTATATAATGTTAGCTTTTTAGCGCATCGTTTGTATTCTCAATAAATGAATGGCCTTTGATATAATATCGTATATCATGCCGTGTCACGATATCCTATTTCTAAATGGAAAGATCTCTATTATAATGTAACTATTAGAATAGCTGTTTTACAAGAAAGCGATACATTATATGTATTGAGTACCTTATAAATTATATCTCTCTATCATGAGGTTTAAATGTACGTTTATACTAGTTAGTGGTATTTTATTTATTACTCAAAAAATAGTGTTGAAATAGTTGAATTTGCTACACATCCTTGAGCTCTCGTCATAATTACTATAATGTACCAATAGTTTACATTACGAAATGTCACACGAATCGAGTTTTCTTTTTTTTTTTGCAGTTCAAAAAAGGTACGGTTACTCAATTTTAATACAAACAAGTTTTTTTTTTTTTTTTTTTTTCTTATGATAAATAAAGACACGAAAAGTGACGGGTCAAAAAATAAACAAACAGGATAAAATGAATAAAAAGAGTTGATGAAAAAAACAATGGTGCCCAATCGTTCGATAATTATAATAGACGTATGATGTTGTACAAGACATCCCCTAGGAAATCTCATTGTGGAACTTTGATGAGCAAATGATGCATCTTTTTTTTTTTTTTTTTTTTTTTTTTTTTCATATTTTCATTTTTTTTTTTTTCATTACTTTATTCTTTTTTTTTTCTGTACTAATTTTTTTTTTTAAAAAAAACATTTCATTTTTCTTGAAGAAAAAAATATATACACCATGGCCCAGATCTTGCAATCAATCTTGGAATGGTTAAGAGGTTTATTTTTTAAAGTAATTAGCCAAATAATAAAAAGAAAAAAAAAAAAAAGGAAATAAAATAAATTTTTTTTTTTTTTTTGGGTTCATTAGACCGAAATGGAGTTAACCCTAGTTGGTTTACAAAATAGTGGAAAAACAACACTTGTGAACGTTATAGCAGTATGTTGAAAGAAGAAGAAAAAAAAAAAAAAAAAAAAAAAAAAAAAAAAGAAAAAAGAAAAAAGAAAAAGGAAAATAAATAACTAATCATAAAAGACAATAGTCAGGGCAATTTATTGAAGATTCGATTCCGACTGTAGGATTTAATATGAGAAAAGTGACTAAAGGTAATGTGACCATGAAGTTATGGGATATTGGTGGCCAACCTCGTTTCAGAAGCATGTGGGAAAGATACTGTCGAGGAGTAAATGCAATTGTGTACGCGGTATAAATAAAATAAATGTTTTACATAACATTTTTATTTATACATATATGTGTATATATATATATATATATATATAGGTTTGTAGTGGATGCAGCGGATCATGATAAACTAGAAGCTGCAAAAGTAGAATTGAAAGGTTTATTAGAAAGACCACAGTTAATTCATATTCCAGTTCTTATACTTGGTAACAAAAATGATTTAGATAATGCATTAACTTCCGAACAATTAATTGATATACTGTAAGTCTTAGTTAAAAAAAAAGATAAATAAACACAAGATAGATAACCTTATTTTTTTTTTTTTGATAGACAACTCAAGACAATCACTAATCGAGAAGTATCGTGTTATTCAATTTCTGCAAAGAATTATGTCAATATCGATGTCACTCTTCAGTGGTTGATAAAGCAAGGCAAAGGACAAAAGTAGTAACGCTAACAAGATGTTAATCTCTTGACTTGAAAAATAAAATAAATTATTCCCACCCTTTCTCTCTCTTTTATATATTTTTGTTCTCCTTTTCTATTTAATTTTTTTTTTTCTTTCTTTTATTTATTATTTGTATTTACTTTACTTTTTTTATTTTATTTTTTTTATATATGGACGGATCCAAGTTAATAAACACAATTGAAAGTTACGGAGCCGTCACTTTCAATACGAATAAACCGCGTTCCACTGTAATTGACCCGGGACAAGAAATATTAAATCAACTTGGCTATAAACAAGTAAAAAAAAAAAATAATTATAATTGTCAAATTATTTAAAGTTTTTTCTAACAATTTTTATATTTCAGGAACTACAAAGAAAATTATCAACATTCGCGACGTTTGGTAAAAAATTTAACTCATCAAAAAAAAAATTCTTAAAATTTTAATATTTACCATCCCCTTTTTTGATTCATAAGGTCTTGCATTTACGAATATTGGTATACTATCAAACACGTCTGCTACATTTCAAACTGGTAAAATCATGTGTATACCCTTTTTTTAAAAAAACAAAACAAAACCCCCCTGATTCTTTTTATTAGTATTACAAAGAGGTGGTCCTGTGACAATGTTAATCAGTTGGAATATTGTGGCAATATTTTTGATTTGTGTGGCGCTTTCATTAGCCGAGATATGTTCCTTGTATCCAACCAGTGGAGGTCTTTATTATTGGGTTTATGAGCTATTAAGTCGTCATCCGCGTGGTAAATCAAAGGCGGCAATCGCGTAAGTAACAGCAAAAAAAAAAAAAAAAAAAAAATATCTAAAAAACAAAAAAATGTGACATATTATCTTGTGTCTTTTTGCATATTTAGTGCATTTATTACTGGCTGGACATATTCACTTGCAAACATTATATCGATTGGTGCAACCAACGTGACAGTAGGTAAAGCCAAAAAAAAAAAAAAAAAAAAAAATCAAGAGTCGATATATATATAAGAAAAAAAAAAAAAAAGGCTAAAACTACTACTACACTACAGCTCTTTCGGTTGGCTCTATTATAAAGCTATCAACTGATATAGATGTTTCTAAAATTCAGTTGATGCTTATGACATTAAGTATCACATTATTGCATGGCTACTTGAACGTGCGTGATTTAGGTGGACTCGCCATCTTGAACCAATGGAGCGTATTTTGGTCATGTACTGGCTTACTCGTCATCATTACTGTCTTATCCATTTTCGCTCCACATCAAAACGCTTCCTGGGTTTTCACTCATTATCAAAATCAAACTGGTTTTGAAAATCCTGGTTATGTACTCGTTCTCGGAATGATTGGTGCTGCTTATTCACTCTTTGGTAAAAAAAAAAAAAACTATAAATATTTATTACCAAATATGGGAGATAAATCAGGGTTCTCTTTTTTTTTTTTTTAAACTTTTTTTTATTATTATTGCTTAGGTTGTGAATGTGCAGCTTCTGTAAATGAGGAAACAAAAGATGCAGATATCTCCTCACCACTGTAAATTTTTTTTTTTTGCTTTAATACATCATTTTTAACAACATTTTTTTTTTCTTTAATACATCATTTTTAACAACAAATTTTTTTTTTTTTTTTCTTCAGTGCCATGGTAACCTCCATTGCTGTCTCTTGGGCAGTTGGACTTGCATTCTTGATCGTACTTTTATTCTCGATCCAAGATATCGATACAGTCATGAACTCTACATTAGATATGCCTGTAGCACAATTATTTTATGCAAGTGTTTTAAAAACAAAGGGGGAAATTTTTTGTATGTATCAAAAATAATTAACCACTTTTTTTTTTTTTTTTTTTTTCAGGATGCGATTGGTATATGGGGAACCATGGGATTTTTAATTCTTATTGTTGTCTGTCAATTTTGTACAGGTGCAACCACTGTGACCGTCACCTCTCGCCAAATTTATGCTTTAGCAAGAGATCATGCTACACCCATGAGTCAAAGCTTAAAGACAATCAATTCACATCAATTACCTGAAAATGCTGTTTGGTTTACCATCCTCATGACTTGTTTGGTCGTTTTACCTTTTCCATTGTCTGAACATTTATTTGAGACGATTGTGAGTGCTACAACAATTACAGGACATTTTAGTTATGGTATGATGTCATTTTTTTTTCACTTGCCTTTTAGTATTTAACACAGGGCCTTTTTTTTTTTTTTTTTTTGTTAGCTATGGTTTTAGGGTGTCGATTGATTGTACCTAATCCAGAAAACAGGAGAGGTAGATTTAATTTAGGGAAATGGAGTGTATGGATTAACTTGATTGGCTTCTTATGGGCGGTTTTTGCTATCATTGCGTTTGTTTTACCTACTTCTTGGCCAATCAATGGTAACATTCTGGGAAAGAAAAAAAAAAAAAAAAAAAAGAGTCCCCCCCCCCTTTTTAACTCATTTTTTTTTTTTGGTAGGTGATACGTTTAATTACGCAGGTGTTGGATTTATGACAGTAATCATCATTATTGTGACGTTTTGGTTAGGTTGGGGAAGGTATCATTATGAAGGTCCTAAAGCAAAGAGTGATGAAATCGGTGAATAATAATCGTCGTTTTTTTCCCTATTTTTTTTTCTGGAAAAAAAAAAAAAAAAAAAACTTCTTCCCCTCTCTCTCTCTCTCTCGTTGTTATATTTACTTTATATTTTATAAAATAAATTCTTTTTTAGATTTTTCTGTAACAAAAATGTAATTTTTTTTTTTCTGTTCAATCGGTTACACAAATCGAATATAAATGTAAATATTTTGCAAAGAATAATGATGAAATGGTCTCATATACTACACACTAAAATCATTAAATGCTAAAAGCAGAAAAATCGCATTTCTTCGGTCATTATGACTTTTTAAAATATATAAGAGGGAGGTGGAGAGGGTACTAATACATTTTTATTCATATAGTTGATATTTACAATAATTACATAGGTGTGTGTGTGTGTGTGTGAGTGTGAGTGTGAGAGGGGGGGGGGATTATTTTTATAGAGTCTATTATTTGTGTTTGTATTCTAAACTATATTTATGATTTACGTAAGCGAAATGCAGAATTTAGTTTAGATACAAGTTTCTTGGTTGCAGAATGTCTTTTTGTTGAGGAGGATATACTGGGAGCACTTTGGCTGGATAAAGCAGAGGTAGCACTTGCGACAGGAGAAAGAGTATACGTTGACTTACTATTATCATTGGTAGCAACAGATGAAACGGAAGAAGAAGAAGAGGAAGTGGAAGCGGACATTCTTTGATGAGAAGAACTATTGGTTTCAATTTGAGTGGTGAGATGAATTGAAGAAGAAGAAGAAGGTACAGGAACAGGCTGCTTGATCGATCTTGGTTTTGAATCACCATGAACAGGCGCATGTCCCAACATGATTCTGGTCTTTTGCCACCATATCGGGGGACAAGTTGTACCAGTCAATTCATCCTGAGTCGTTGGTCTTTTTCTGATTTCTACAGCAGCAGCAGCATTAACATCTTCTGAAGTTTCTGTGGTGGTGGGTAAACTCAATCGTCGATGCGCTTGTACCTTTCGATCTTTTTTGGTTTTCATGGTTTCTTCTGACAAGAGTTGTTGTAATGGTTCAGAATGAGACCTGGCTCTTGAATGGTTTATTGGTTTGATGGTGGTTGGTTTCTTTAATAATCCTGATTCTTGAAATATACAGAAAAATGCAGAACACAGCCAAAATAGTTCAGATTGTACGAGCGCTAAAGATATTATAATTCGATTCGGTGGTGGTTGTTGGTTATAAGAAAGTGGTTGTTCCATGTGGTTTTATCGATAAAATGTTGTTTTTACTAAATCAAATTGTTAATGTTGGATATAAGTAATTAACATTGAAAAAAGAAGAAGAAAAAGAAAAAAGAAAAAATCTGGGGAAAATAAAATAAAAAATGAGCTTGTATTTATATAGATATATACTTATTGAATGACCGCGGCGACGAAAGAATTATTTTTTTTTTTCTGAAAAAAAAAAAAAGCTTCTTATTTCCTTAATATCCAATAAAAGGCAAGTCAGAAAACTAAAAAGTGATTTTTGTTTTAATGTTTAAAAAATCACAGGGTTTAGATAAACGTAATGATTCATTTATTACGTCGTTTTAAAATTAATCATTAGTTATAAAATCTGATAATATTACAAGAAACTCGGAATGTGAAAACTGACAAGTCTTGGCCACACACACACACACAGACACACACACACACACGCTTCAATCTAAAAAAAGCAGCCCCCAAGAGATTCTTATTTTTTTTTTTTTTTTTTGATACTCATTGTTCTCACTATTATACCTTCTAACAACAAAAAAAAAAAAAAAGTCGTAATAGAGTCTGAAATGTACCGTTCCCAAGACCGAAAAAAAAAACCCGCGATTTTTACAATAAAGAACAAATAAACGTATGTAGCTTGAAAATCCATAATTCCTAAATCATAATGACCAATAACAAACAATGAGATCCATTCTATCAACCTTATAATTCCTTAATTTTTTTTTTTTTTTTCATGATGAAAATGAACACAGTATTATTTAATCTTTTCGGTTGATTCATCAACAACAACTTTTTTCTAAAAATAAAATGGCCTATGTTGCCAACACACTGATATATATATATATATACACTTCTTTATATAACAACCATCGTCCCATTGTTTAATAAAAACCCCATTTTTAATATAAACTTGAATAGTACTATTATTTGTATGTGTGTGTGTGTGTGTGTGTGCAATATGAGTACCTTAAATTACTTTTTGAAACGATTATATTTGTTTAAAGAGAGAGAGGGGGGGGGGTTTACCAAACAAGACGACCTCTTATTAGCAAAAAAGCTCTTCATAACAAATAAAAATGCTGTTATGGTACTCTATTCTGTTCTTGGCATAAGCTATATATATTTCCTTGTGACTCAGTAGTAAACACATTATTCGCTATAAGTAAAAAAAAAAAAAAAAAGGCCTAACTCGTTTTGTTTTTTGTTAAAAGCTTAAAATTCTGCGAAAAAAAAAAAGGAGAGGAGTGTTTATAATAAAGTTTCGAATTTCTTGGCCTTTTTTTTTTTTTCTTTCAAATAGAATACAACGTTCATATGCTAATAATAATAATAAAGACTTGGAATTTTATGTCAAAGAACACGATATAAAAGTTTTACTAGTAGATACACGCATGCATATAAAAAAAAAAAAAGAGAGAGAGAAGAGATGTGTGCCAAGTTTCTTTGACATAAGTACAGAGTTAAGACGAGTATCATCATCTTGAGTGACAGCAACTTGTTTTGTGTTTACTCTATACTCATTGACCTATCTTTTTTTATTCCTTATAAAAAGTGCACTTCTTGAGTATCTTTGCTAATATCATGATACACATGTAGAAGAAAAAGCCAATTCTTCTCTCATATTAAAAAAAAAAAAACACGCCTGAAACTGAGTTTGAAGGGAAAAACGCGTCTAAATTTGAAAAAAATATTTTTCGACATTTTTTTCTTTCTTTCTTTTTTCAGAAAAAAAAAAAACATGTCTGATAAAAAGAACATTGATTTCAACTCAATTTATTGTGGACTTCAACCAGACTTGGGTCGTTTTCGTTTATCACAAAATGGACTTGGTTGGAAAGGAGGTCGTGATCGTACAATTATTGTGGGCACAGATGAGCTCAAGAAAATGAGTTGGACAAGAGCTGCAAGAGGATTTGAACTTCGTGTATTGAAAAAGGATAATACTGTATTGAAATTCGATGGTTTTAAACCTGATGTAAGTAAAACATGACAAAAACAAGTCATGTCTTTACTTATTTTACTTTTTTTTTATTTATATATATATATATATATAGGATTTAGATGAATTAAAAGAAGCCATCAAGATCTTTTATAAACTTCCTGTTGAAGTCAAGGAAGTAAGTGTAAAAGGTTGGAATTGGGGAAAAGCAGATTTCCAAGGTATACCTATAAAAGATAATTTAAACCTTCCACCAAAAAAAAAACTAACAGTATATACTCTTTCCCCCCCCCCCCCTTTCCAGGCTCAAATCTTAATTTCAGTGTAGCAAATAAGACCATGTTTGAATTACCTTTAGCACAAGCGATTGCCACCAACAAACCGGGTAAGAACGAAGTGGCCATTAACTTTGTCGATCCTGGCCAACCTGCACCTGAAGGGATCAACCCAAAGGACATTGACGAATTAATGGACGTGACATTTTATATTCCGGGTACAGTGGCAAAGGAAACAACCAACGGAGAGAACAACGCGAATGTAGAAGACGACGAAGAAGAGGAAGTCAATGCAGATATGGTGTTCTACGAAAACGTCAAATCCAAGTTGGAGCTCAGTCAAATGACCACAGAGAATATCGTTCAATTTCAAGAAGCCTTATGTCTTACGCCTCGTGGTCGTTACAATATTGACATGTATCAAGACTTTCTTCGTCTTCGTGGTAAAACTTATGATTATAAGATTCTTTACAAGAATATTATCAAATTATTTTTACTTTTGAAGCCTGATGAAGTTCATGTTTTATTTGTGGTAAGTGTTTAGAATATATATAAACAAAAAAAGGCTTAAAAAAAAGTGTAAAATATTAGATTGGCTTAGATCCTCCGCTTAGACAAGGTCAAACGAAATATCCTTTCCTTGTATTCCAATTTGTACGTGAAGAAGAAATCGATGTTCAATTAAACTTGGAAGATTCAACCTTGGACGAAAAATACGAAAATAAGCTTCAAAAGCATTACGACGCACCTACTTACGAAGTTGTGAGTAACGTCTTTCGAGCCTTAACCAATCGAAAGGTCACAGTTCCCGGTAGTTATCGTAGTCATCATGGAGCCAACGCTTTAAAATGTTCCATGAAGGCCAATGAAGGTTTCCTTTATCCTTTAGAAAAGAGTTTATTGTTCATTCCAAAGCCTCCTACCTTTATTCCTTTAAACGAGATTGCTGTCGTCACGTTCTCTCGTGTGGGTCAATCGGGTGGTAGCTCACGTACATTTGATATGAAGTTTAATATGAAGGGTGGAAATGATATTCAGTTCAGTAGTATCAATAGAGAAGAGTATGCTAATATTGAGGATTATTTGAAGCAAAAGAAGATCAAGATCAAGAGTGAAGGTAATGAAGATGTGGTAATGACTTATACTGATCTTGCTGGTTTGGATGAGGATGATGATGAGGATGATGATACATTTGATGTTAGAAAGAAGCGTAGAACAGATCCATCGAGTAGTATGGGTAGATCTAATCTTGGTGCTGGTGGTGCTGGTGCAGATGATGAAGATGAAAGTCGTACGTATAAATTTTATGCAAAAAAAAAAAAAAAAAAATCTATTTATTTTATTTCCACTAATTTTTTTTTTTTTTTTTTTTTTTAAATAGCTGATGAGGATTTCGCTCCTGATAGTGATAGTGATGTACCAGAAGAATTTGATTCGGATGCACAAGGTTCTTCTGAAGGTGAAGATGATGCTGGTTCAGTTTAATTTACATATTCGCAAATACCTTTTTTTTTTTTTTCTCTTGTAAATAAAAATAATTTTTTTTTTTTTTGGGGAACCAAATTTCGCCATAGAATAAATAAAATGATGACGTACACAAGTTCTGTGTATATTTCATTTTCAACCAATTATTATCCTTGGGATTGTTTATAATACAATTTATACACTTGCAAGGGAAAAAAAAAAAAAAAAAATAGACCATGGAACCCCCAAACTATTGAAAAAGAGAAGGAAAGTAACTACTTTCATATATACACACATTATAAAAAGCCTATTACTTTTTACTTTAGTTTATAAACACTTTTTTTTATTATTATTATATATATATTTTATACATTTATATTACTACACATATATTTTTATATATATATATATTTTATTTTTTTATTCTACTAGTAGTATTTTTTTTTTTTTTTTTTTTTTTTTTTTTTTTTCATCTTATTTTTTCCTTCATCCTTTTTTTTTTTTTTTTTTTTTTAAACTTGTACTTTAATGCCTGTTCAGATGGTTTCTCGCATTCGGTTAAGAAAACTTTCACCCAAGATCCCACTTCCTATCTTTAAAGAGTCACAACTACCAGACCTTATTGATCCTGCTAATATACAAAGAGCAGCACCTCAAATAGAAACAGGTGTAGAAAAAGAAGAGGAGGAAGAGGTAAAAAAAAAAAAAAATTTTTATAATACAAATTATACATGATTTTTTTTTTTTTTTGTTATTCAACACAATTTTTTTTTTTTTTTTTTTTTAGCATGATTTACAAGCCGCAATTTCGGCACATCAAGCAGCAGTAACTACTGGTGCAAAAATAGAAAGTTACATTCCAATTCCAGATGCATCTAATACGATTGATCATAAAGAATATGAATCCTTGTATAAAAAAAAATATAAAGAGCCCTCTACATTAATCAGGTTTTCTTCTACAGTAGAAGATACCTGTGGTTGTCCTTATGTTATGGACGAATTGGATGAGACTTTTTTAAATAAATATAATTCAGAACATACAACATTATCTGAAGATGATTTTGAGAAAATAATGTATCAATTTGAATCCATAACAAAAGATAAATTACCACATCTCCACCTAGTAAGTTTAACTTGTAATTATAAGTGTGCACGCGCGTAGATATATATATATATACTGATATATATATGTATATATAATATATATTAGGACCCTGAACATATTCCTGATTTCACTAGTTTTATGGAAATGGCTCCCGAATCTAGTTTTTTACATTCTCGTCCTACTACCACCTTATTAGAACCTATTTTTGCTCATTGGAGAAAAAGAAAACAAGATAGACATGGAAATTCAATTATACCCGAATTAAAGCACGAAGAATTAACAAAGAATGAATTGGATCCATACGTTTGTTTTCGTCGTCGTGAAACAAAACCTGTACGTAAAACAAGAAGAACGGATCAACAATCGCTTGAAAGATTACGTAAATTAAGATCGGAAATGGAAATGGCTAGAAACCTATTAGAAATGGTTTTACGTAGAGAAAAAATCAGAAAAGAAGGCATGGTGCTTGAACATACTGTCTTTGATAAAAAGATTAAATTAAGAGAATATCAACGTACGCTTGGAATTAAAGAAGAGGATGACTTGTTACTTCCACCAAAGAAGAAAAGACGTTCTTCTATTGGCTCTGGGTAAAAAAAAAAATATATAATAATAATATGTGTATTATACGCTTATATACTTAACCTTATTTTCTTAGCGCTACTATCAAGATTCCTTTACATCGTCTCAAGAGAGATGATACAAGAATAGAAAAGACCCCAACCCAATTAGCTATTGAAGCTGATTTAGCTCGTAAAAAGTTAGCTGATGCTCCTTACGAAGATTTAACTGAGGTAAAAAAAAAAAAAAAAAAAAAAAATTACTATAAATCTATTTTTTTTAAATGATAAAACTTACTTTCTTATCTATAGTGTACTTACCAACCATTCCCTATGAAATTATCTTCACAATTCTTTCAACCACTTTCTTCTACTGCTCCAACTCGTTACAGAAAACGTATCGGTCGTGGTGGTCGCATCTTTATCGATCGAACTGGTTACAAATCTCCTTTTTTCAATCATCACCATAGAGGAGGAGGAGGTAAGACCAAACCCGGTCTATCTGAACAAGAAACAGAATCTTTGAATAAATACAATTTTGATTCGGATTCTAGTCAAGAAGACTCTGATATAGAAATTGATGAAATGGACGACAGGTATATATAATATAAAAAAGAGAAAAGAAAAAGAGAGAGAGAGAGAGAGAGAGAGAGAGAGAGATAAAAAAAAAGCCGATTCTTTTTTTACTGATTTACCCGGACTATTTTTTTTTGTTAGCTATCTGAGGCACAGAACACAACTTCTTACCGAAATCGAACTCAGAAACCTTGTGACAGTTCCGTTTTTAACACCCATGAATATGATGAGCTTACAAGCTGCTAGAGCAAATCAAGCTGCTGCTGCTGCTGCTTTAGCCGTTCAAGCTGTAGTATCCAATGCTGCTGCCACACAAGCTTCTACGAATTCACAAACAAATCCTACTTCATCACAAGCCGCCGCCGCCGCTGCTGCTCAAACTGCAACGGCTGCTCAAACTGCAACGGCTGCTCAAGTTGCTGCTCAAGCTGCCGCTGCTGCTTCCTCTCAACGTTTATCCATTGCTACAGGTGCTGCTACATTAGAAAGTAATTCAAGTCGACCTGCATCTCCAATTACTTCTCCACTCAAGAGACAAACAAGTCGATCTCGTATGACGCCTCAACAAGCTGCTGTCGCCATGGCAAATGGTATGATTGCTGCTAATATGGCGGCTGTCGTCAATGGTTCTACCAATCAAAATCGAACTGCTGTTCAATTAGCGATTGCAGCTGCTCAACAACAGCAACAACAACAACAACAGTTACAGCAACAGCAACAGCAACAACAGCAACAGCAACAACAACAGCAACAACAACAGCAACGTGGAAATAATGGGTTACCTTCCATACTATAGATTATTAATATATACTTTTTGTAAGTTTGTTCGTTAATTCTTCTTCTTTTTTTTTTTCTACCTTGCATCACACACACACACACACACACCTCCCTCTTTTCACCTTTTAATTTCACTTCAATCGCTTACGCTCTCTCTTTTTTTTTTCTTTCATTCTCCTTTTTTTTTTTTTTTATATTTAAACCATTGTACAGATCTTATTATTACAACTACTATTACTATTACACACACACACACACACACATAAAAGAAAAAAAAAAAACTCTCCCTGTTTCCTCTATGCATTTTTTTTTTTTATAATTATTAAACCCTTTTCCCTTTCATATTACACATATACACCCCCCTCCCCTCCCCCCAAAAAAAAGAAATAAAAATTAAACTTTTATCAAATTTATCGATTTTGATCGGCCTTCATTTTAACCACTGTTGTGTGTTATAGGTTGAGGTGATACAAGTGTAATTCAATAGGGCTGTGTGCTAAACTCTCTTTTCTCGCTGAGCCCAATCCTTTTTTTTTTACACAATCAACAAAATCACATCTACTACTACTTACTCTATTATATCTCTAATAAAAATAAAACGCTATTTTTTTTTTTTTTATGAAAAAGGGGGGGGGGGAGCTTTTATTTTATTTTGATGATTTACGACCACGTGTGTAGTTATCAAGTTTAATTGAAATTGGCTTGAGTACAGTATCAGGTGCTTGCAATACTTTATCAAAACTAGGATTCTTTTTGAGCATAATATAAGCATTGACAAATTCCTTGTTAATAATTTTTGCTCCTGTAGCTGTACACGAAGCACTAATATACAAGATAAAAAAAAACATAAGTATATACATTTACACTTTTTTTTTTTCTTTGGATCGCTATATACAAGGTAAATACATTACCCAATATTAAATTTAGGTTCAAAGACATCAACAAATACCATGACATGGCCTTCCCACTCAGGTCGACGTACTGGCGCTTCATGCGAATGGATCGATTTTGGCTCTAATATGGTTGTACTATACGAAAACCATCTGAAGAGTTCCATCACTAAATCACCGACAGATTTCGTATTCTTGCTAATCCAAAGCGTCCCGTATGCGTTACCAGTAGTGCAGCATCCTTCTTCCGCTGGTTCATCAATTTCATTCACACGATCAATATTCGCACAATCATGGTAACTGACACCGAATCCTTGTACCGTTTCTTTGGTTCTAGAGCGACATACCGGGTATCTACATGGTGTATTCTCTTGCTTGGCGTGAAGGCATGGGATAACTGGAGGCTCTTGAACAAACATCAAAAAGTAAAGACCCATCATGATATAGACATAGGAGCTAGGATACCCATTTTTCTCTACAAAAAAAAAAAGTTATATTTACATTCAAAAAAAGTGAGATTTTTTTTTTTATTACTTATTACCATTATTGATTTCTTTTCTTTTAACAAACCGTCTCAAAGCAAAGAGAAACGGTTTGACACGGTTATCCAGAGCCAAGTACTCGGTAATCAAGTTCGATCGCTCGATATCAAGCGTATTGTCCACACTAATATTAAACTGGATAGACGAATACTTTTCTTTCACGGTAAGAAACGGAATAGGGGCTAAAGGGAAGACAAAAACATCGTAATAGTTTTTTCGAAGCACAGTTGATAAACGATGCGCTAGTGTTTCTACATTGACAACGTCATTTGTGTCAGGTATCCTATCGAACTCTTCCTCGTTCGTCATATCATCAGGTTCCTGCTGCTGGCGTTTTGTTGTGTAGTAGATATTTGTGATACAGATGTCGGTTGTATCCTGTTTCGTAGCTAAACCATGAGCAGATGATCTATATACATATACATTATAGCATAATACTTAATAAATTTCATTTGTGCTTTTTTTTCTCTTTTTTTTTTTTTTTATATTTATATACACATACCCATAAACAAATGCTGTCCATCCTTCAATTTTAGATTTCAATAATATGGACTTGAGAATATTTGTGAAATCTTTTCGGATATAGCAACCGTTAGGTTCCACAGCAAGGTCCTAAATAAATATAAATACATTTAATATTGGAATGTATATAATTAAATAGAAGTACATACCCAAAATACTTACTCTAATCATCACATCAATCTCTTTGTCAATAGCAGATGTCATTTTTTTTTTTGGTAATTATAATAGAAAAAAGTAAAAAAAAAAAAAAAAAAGGCAAAGATTTTTTTCGTCAAAAATAAATTATACAGGCTTTTAAATAGATTCGCGACACTGATATATTAACAACAATTCATCATAAGTCACTATGTACAAGTATTGATATCACAGATTTCTTATTACCAGTGATTAACAAGCTATTTTCTATACTATCAATCCGAGTGAGAATGCGATTTCATGGTCTATTTGCTGATGTTTTTAATATCTCCCGAATTGAATATATTGCCTACGTATTATTCTATCTATGACAAATATTATATATATACTTATCTCCTTTTTATGTTTAGTGCTTCTCATGTACTGTAGAGAGAGAGAGCAAAGATGATAAATCAGACGTTTTTCAACGCCTAAGGTCAAGTTGAAAGAAGGCGATAGTTTCAAAAAAGTGTCAGGTTTTCAAATAATAAATACATCTTATTACAGGAATTATTATACATTCAACACACACCTATTTCTGTATTACAAAAATCAGCTATATATATATATTTACATCACACAATAGTTAGTGAATGGGAGATGGAGCTTTTCGATATACTAAACACTTAAAGTACTGGAGGATCTTTTGAGTTAATAAATTGATTTTGGTTTTTAAAATAGCTGCTGTGTATAAAAACCATTTGAATGCCTCAACAAGCAATTCAATACATAGCAGGTTTCTTGTTCTTGCTAGCCCATGGCGTCCCATCATGGGAGTTAGGATACCCTTTTTCTTCTATTGAAATCTTTTTAGTATAGGTTAAAACAACATGTTATACATATACAAGTGAGATTAATGTTGCTAATTCCTCTGTATTTACTAAATTGATTTAAAGCAAAGAGAAACGGCTTGATACGTTTATTATCCAAAGATAAATACTCGGTAAATAATTAGATTTGATAGCTCAATATCGGGTGTATTGTTAACTTTAATACTAAACATGAAGGTGGAATACGTTTTCTTGATTTTTACAGTGATAAAAAAATCAGGTAATCGAGGGACACGGAGAATATATTAGTATATAAACGTTTCTGTTAATCACTGATAATAAACGAGAAGAAGCCAAGCTTTTCACGCTCATGTCAATATCGTCAGATATATCTAGTCTTTCAAAATTCATATTATTGTGCGTATTGATAGACTTTTAAATTGTTGTATAAGAGTGAATATTGGTGACATCTATGTCAATTGCCTCATCTCTTGTAGCCAAGTAGCTGATCACTACATATGTAAAAATGCCTTTTTTTTCGATTTTTTTGTTTTGTTCCTTGTATTACCCGTAAACAAAAGCAGACCATCATTTAGGTTTATAATCCAATAAATAACGGTTAAATGTATTTAAAAACTGTCGTACATGTGAGAGCGAGATTCTATAAAAAAATTATTCATTAATCTGCATCAAATAATAAGTTCATATAGTTTGATACTTTAATCATCAATTCAATTTCTTCGTCAATAGAAGAAGTCATTTTATTAATATAACTGATATGTATAATAACTACTCTAGCGAATATGATAAAAAAGTATTTAAAAGAAAAACAACTATAACGAATAGGGAGAAGTGATCAATAATAGTTAGTTTATTAAATAGAATTATTTTAGTCTTTTATAAATAAATATTATATAATGAAGATCTAATCAATTAGAAATTTCATAGGTCTTTTATTTGCTAATTATATTCGCATAGTATATGATATGGTTAATATAAATAACTACTACCTACACAAGATTATACAATAAATAACGGCACAACTACACGTGCTAAACATATTTGTGTATGTTTATCTGTCTCAACCTTTATCGCGCCTATTGTGCTATCAGGAATACCAGTTTTTGATTTAAGAAAAAAAAACTTTTTATTTAATATATGCGTAATATTGAGAAAGGGCTATGATTAAGGGCTAATACCACGCTTATATTTATAAGGCTTAATAGCAACTGGCGTAAGAATAGTATCAGGTTCAGAAAATACTTTTTCAAGACTAGCGCCTTCTTTCAACTTAATGTAAGCATTGTAAAACTCTTGATTAATAATCTTCGCTCCCTCTACAGTACATGAAGCACTAAACATAAAAAAAAAAGATAAGTATATATATAATATTCGTCATGGATAGAATAATACGTACGCAATATTCAGCTTGGGATTAAAAACATCAGCGAAGACCATGAAATCGCATTCCCACTCGGGTTGAAGTACTGGAGGTTCTTTTGAGTTAATTGATTTTGGCTCTAAAATAGCTGCTGTGTACGAAAACCATTTGAATGCCTCAAAAAGCAATCCACCGGCAGATGTCTCGTTATAGCTAGTCCATGGCGTTCCATACACATTTATAGCGGTTTTTGTTTCAACAAGTGTATTGTATTTAGCAATACGGTCTATGCGTGCACAGTCATGGTATTTTACATCAAATCCTTGCACCGTTTCGTTGATTTTAGAACGACATACTGGGTAATTACATGATTCTTTACCTAGCATAGAGTGAAGACATGGAATAACAGGTGGACTTTTAACAAACATTAGAAAATAGAGTCCCATCATAACAAATACATAGGAGCTAGGATATCCATTTTCCTCTATTAAAGTTGTTTTTAATGCAAGTTACGGGCTGTATATGAAAGTGCAATTACCATTATCAATCCCTCTCTTTTTAATAAATTGTTTTAAAGCAAAGAGAAACGGTTTGATACGTTTATCCAAAGACAAATACTCGGTAATTAGATTTGATCGTTCAACGTCGAGTGTATTGTCAACACTAATCTTGAGTCCGATGACAACAGAGGTCCTATAGGTAGCTGTAAAAAAAGGAACAGGGGCTTGAAAGAATTTTTTAACATTGTAGATGCTTTTACCAAGCTTTAATACTAAATGAGTAGCCAAGTTTTCCACGTTAACAACGTCAGCAGTATTGTTAGAAACATCTGATCTTTCAAAATTCACATTATCTTGCGTAATGATAGGCTGTTGGGATGTTGTAGAAGAGCGAGTATTAGTGACACATATGTCTACTGCATCATCTGCCATAGCTAACTCATGAAGAAATGACCTATATAATAGCGTTTAATTTTTTTCCAATCCTTCACTAATTATTTCAAATTTATTCTTTGTATTACCCATAGAAAAAAGCGGACCATCCTTCAGGCTTATACCCCAGTAAATGATGGTTAAGTTCGGCTAAAAACGCTGCTCTTTTTCTAGTATAGTCATAGCTATACAGATAAGCGTGACTCTAATAAATTCATTATTTGCTTGCATCAAATGAAATTCATAACAGCTAGATACTTACATCAATCATCGACTGAATCCCTTTATCGATTGAAGAAGTCATTTTATCAGTGTAATACTTGATGTATCTTTCACAGTGAATATGATAAAAAAAATGTATTTAAAAAGAATCGAAGGGGTGATCAATAATTCTACCTAAATGATTTTAAAAAGAGAACTACTGTCCATTAAATCAAATTGTTTTATTCTTTTATACTCTTTTTAAAAATAAATATAATTAAAAAACTAATTATATAATAAAGTAATCTAATTAACTACACACTCGAAGGTACATATCTAATAAAGGAAAAGACTATAGTTGTTTATTTTTGTTTAATTACTGTAGCCGATTTCTTACTTTGGAATATCACAGCCTTAACGATCTTCCAAAAAACATGCACCTTCAATTCTGAAACGACGGCGAAATTCTATATCACTGAAAGTTGAGCTATTTTCTTTAGTCGTTCATAGGTATCGCATTGTCTTTGTCGTTACGTTTATTAATATATCTATATGTTCAGCGGTAAATCTTCCTCACATTTCTTTGAGCTCTCCAAGAATAAGCAGATGAATTTGTACTCGTCGTTGGCTCGACAGCATTAACGCGACGCGAGAATTTATATTTATATTACGAAAAAAATAACAAAAAAAAAAAAGATTAAATAATCAAACTAAAAAAAAAAAATGTTGTGATCTCTTTCATTTATTTATAAACTGATGCTTATCTCATCATCGTCTTCTTTACTAAGCAAATAAACAGGCTATTTCTTTTCATTTTTTTGACCTGTTTTTAATTGATTCAATCTTCTGTCATCCACACGTTGAAGGAAAGCAACCTTCTCCATATATCCGTCCTTGTTCTTATATTTGAGATCATCCCGTATTCCTTCCCTATCGACATATCCCTGCCAATCCAATTTACTCTTATCAAGTGTATTCATTTTAGGTTCTTTAATGTTATATTGTGATACAAGTGAAGATAAGGATGATTTTGGTCGTTTAATTGTTGTCTTTTTCTTAATTGTTACGGTTTCAGCCTGTTTTGTTTCGGTAGTTGTTGTCGATGTATTAGTAGTAGTTGTATTAGTAGTTGTTGTTGCCTTTGTTGTAGCTTCGTTTTTTGGTTCATTCATATCAGCCCAAATAGCATCAATCCTTGTCTTTTTTACTGACGCGTCTTCTTCTTCTATTGGTGGTGCTGATAAACTTCTTTTTTTACCTTTATCTACTGTTTTCTCTTCTTCTTCTTCTTCCTCTTCTTCGTCTTCTTCAGCGTCTGTATTCACTTCACCCTCACTTTCCTCCTCTATTTGCTCATGTTAAAAACGTTATTGTATTTTATCATAAGAATTACTTACCCTCAGGTACAAAATCTGAATCTTGTTCAGATTCTTCGTCCTCCTCTTCATTATTTGTATTGTTATAAAAATCTTTTAATGAAACTTGTTTTGACATGTTATATACTGGAAGTTTAAAAAAAAAAAAAAAAAAAGCGAGAGGAATTTTTTTTTTTCTCCTTGCAGTTTCCCGACATTTACACACACACACACACACACACAGCCACATTGGATAAATAATTTAACCATTGCTTCTTTTTATTATTATTAGGTATTACGAGGAAGAAAAAAAAACGAGTTATTTACGAAGATGAAGTGATTTGGTATAAGTCCAAGCACCGGCATCTAAATGATGCTTTGAATCGATATTGGATTTAAGAGTATGGTTCTTTTGTTGATATGAATTACCAGATTGAGCATCCAAATCCTTTTCAAATACGAATAAAGCAGGTTCCCAAACTTCCTTCTTTACCTCACGTTCTTTACGTACACCACGTTGCCATTCTTCAATCTTTGATTTCTCAGCATTAGCCAACTTGAAATTCTTTTCCTTCAAGGCTTCAGTGACAGGACCCCAAACCCGATGAGTTTCAATCTCGTTTTGTTCTTGTACAGGAGCTGTTATACGTTCGGCCATAGGTTCAGCCTCAGCGTCAAATAAGAGCTCCTTTTTATCTGAAGCATCTCCAGCTTTACTATAAAAGGATTGATGACTCCATCTGCCAGATAAATTGTAATGAATTTTACCATCACTATAAAGAGAACCCTTAATATGATTATATTCACCACCAAACCAAGGCTTAGGAACAAATTCAATCACTGCCTTTGTATTGTTTGAACCAATAATTGTACATGAACCACCCAATTCAATAAATGCACCACCTGTAAGTACACCTCGAATCAAAAGATCCGGGAAATCAATCATGTATTGTTCATCATACTCTTTCAAGTATAATACTGCTCTACCTACTTGTTCAACTCGAATAGAAGTACCCTTAAACTTTGACTTTTGACCACCTATTTGTTTATATACATACATTAAAAAAAAAAAAGAAAAACTTCTTAACATATCTATACACAACTTACTATGTCCGTTTAATGAGACACCAGCCTTTTCATCTTCTAAATAAAATGCAGAAATAGGTGGGTGATGACCTACTTGTTCACATACACATTTTGCATCTCCCATATCACAAAAGAATTGTTCACCCAAAATTGGATTATAAGGTTTCTTTTCATATTTACCGTCTGTACAACGAGAAGCATAACTACCCCAAAGAGTGGAAATGAACCAACGACTGATTGCTAATAAACGTTCTTCGGGTAATTTGGCTTGACTAATGGCAGTAAAACTTGAAGGATGATCACCCCAATATGTACTACATTTATGTTTTTTTTAGTTATAAACAAAAAATATACATATACATTTAGCTTTTTTTTTTTTTTTTTTTTTACCCGTATTCTAACAAAGAAAGACCGTTTAAGAAAAAGGCAGGACAAGTCAAGGAAGAAAGGTCACCCGTAAAACTAATGACGACCTTTAAAAATTCCTTAAATTCAGCAAATTGACTCTTTTCAGCTGTATCCAAATTCTTCATTGATAATTTATCGACATCGTTGCTTGTAGGCGTTTCATCCTCGGCTGTGTTCTTTTTTTTACTACCAAATCCTAATGCCATTTTATCTTTTTCAAAATTTATCTTCTATAAGTGTATGAAAGAAAGAGAAAGAAAAGGAAAAAAGAGAAAAAAGTAACAATGGGATGTATACTTTTTTTTTTTTTTTTTTTTTTTTTTTTTTGAGCCGGAGCGTTAATTGAATATGATGATGATTTTCCCTTTTTGTGCCCGCACACACACAAAAAAGATCATGTATGGAATTATGTTATAGAGTCAATACGAGAAATAAACAATGCTGCAGGTTTTTCTTAAAAACAAAAAAGAGAGACGCAATATAGAACATTTCAAAAATAAAAAAATGGAATTGCGTAAAGATATCGTATAGGGGTTTTTTTTTTCTTTAAATTTCTATTATGTTTTTGCGGATATTTAGACAGAGTCTAATTTTTTTAGAGCCAAAACGAGGGGAACTATAAAATAAAAGCTCTACTTCTATTGGACTTCTTCGTGGCTTAGAATGAAATTGTGCTATTATTTTCTGCACCTCTTTTCTCTTGTAATCGCTTATGACACAATTTATTTACAGAGTTCCAAATTTGACTCTAGACTTTTTATACGTAAATTTTCTAATTTTAAACATTCAAATTTCTGAACCAGACAAGCGTTTAAAATAAACGCGCACTTTTTCAAATATGTAATACACAAGTGCCTATGCATGTTGTACAATCTGTCGTATTTTGGACTGCTAAAACTTTTCAAACAGGTTTGTAAAGCGTCTGATGCTGTCAATAATAAATAGAGTACAACTTTTTGCTTATCTCCTCCCTAAAATTAAAACGTGATCATTCTTTCTTCTTCACTCTTCTACTCGTGCCTGTGTCTCTTTTCGAGACTTGGCGGTATATGAAAAAGAAAGATATTTGATGCGTTATCAAGTCTATTATTGACAAACTACTCTTCTTGATTCGGTAGAAATCTTTACGAATACGAAAGGGGTTTTTATTACAGTTATATATATATATAAGATATACATTATTGATTTGAACTATTTTTATTGGGAATAAGTTGTGGGATAGGAAGACCCGTTATATTCTTGATCGATCAGGATATGCCAGAAAAATATGCAAAATACGTGATTTGGCTCCCAATTTAAGAGTAAGTACAATTCGTAAATCAAGTACAATTGGTCGATGAAAGTAAATATTCATGTGTAAAATATAAATAATTTCGATAGTGTCTACTTGAAGAATTGACGAACAGTGCCGCAATGATGGAGCAAGAATATCTGCGTGATATCAAAAATTATGTGCTTTTTTTTAGTTCTTTATACTAAAAGAGGGTCGATCTACTGCAATCGACTGTAATATGTCGAAATTAACGAAATATACAGCCAAGGTCCGTTTGTCTTTACCACTCAGTATCTATCACACAAACAGAAACATTTAGTAACTGTGTACACAGGGAGAATTGTTAACAAAGTCTGTCAATTAATATATTGATTTAAGATGATAAGAGATTGTTTTATTTGAAAGGGAACATCGCTAAATTCTGATGAACATAACATATGAGCCATAACTCAAGGACTGCTGCGCCCCGAGTTTTGATTCTTGCAAGTAGATAGTAGTTTGCTCATTACCTATATAGCTAAAGTATGTATAAGAAAGTATATTAAAGTATTTAGTTTCTATTTTATATATATATATACTACAGAATATTTATACCAAAAAAGGTACATGTATATTGAACATCTATCATAAATTTAAATTATGTCTTCTGTTAGAAATTGTAATAACAAAGTTATTTTTAGAATCAATTGGAACACTTTATAAGGAAAATCTAAAGCCATTGTTTGGAAAACCAAATGTTTACTTGCGAAAAAGTAAATCTACGTACATACTTCAAATACGTTTTCATATTTTAACAAGTCAATTAGATCGCTATGTCTTGAATAAGGTTATACTAAAATACTAACTACTAAGCATTCTACTTGAAAAAATTAAAGATAAAAAAATTGTATATATTTATAGGATAAGAATGAATGGCAAGAAAACCTGATAAAGTTTCACGATAAATAGAATCGTCATTTACGGTAGCACTACATTAAAAAGAAGACTATATCTGTACAACATCTATATGTGGATAAAGGAATTAAGCCACTATTATCCAACCGCAGTACTTTTTTTTTTTTTTTTTTTTTTTTTTCAAAAATATAAAGCAAAGTGAGATCAAAAATTCCAAATCACCTTTCTTTTTTCTTATTGTTATGTCGAAATCATTGGCTGATTTTTGTGTGCAACTACCTAAAGTTGAACTTCATGCTCACTTGAATGGTAGTTTGAGTCCTGCCACTATGCGTGAGCTGGTAGAGCGCAAGAAAGCAGTTAAACCTGAACTGGCTAATTTTCGGATCCCTGATAGCTTACAAATGGAGAGGTATACATATGCCGTTTATTATCTCCGTTACGCGAAACTTATTTTATTTTTAGCTTCTTTCCGTTATTCAAGTTTATTTACCAACTGACAGATGATGTAGAAAGTGTTCGCATTGCAGCTCGAAATGTCATTAACGAATTCGCCCAGGATGGCGTCAAGTATTTAGAATTGAGATCTACTCCCAGAAAAAATGAAGCGACCGGTAAAAAAAATAATTATAATTATAATAATAATCACCATCATACAGACAATATGTAAACATTTGTTTGTTAACTTTAAATATGTTTACCAGGTATGACAAAACATGCATACTTGGATACCGTTCTTTCTGTCATTGAAGAGCCCAGAAAAGATATTATTGTCAAATTTATCATTTCCATTGATCGCCGTAATACATTGCAAGAAGCTGAAGAAGTAATTGATTTAGCTCTTGCTTTTCGGTCGCGTGGGGTTATAGGCATTGACCTTTGTGGCGACGTGCATACAGGCGTGTTTGAGAATTTGAGGCCTGCTTTTGAAAGAGCGCAAGCAAACGGATTTCCTGTCACTTTACATTTTAATGAAATTAAAGAAAACATGGTCGAGGCACCAACTCTTTTAGCCATTGGCCCTAATCGGTTAGGACATGCTACCTTTTTGGATGATTACTGCAGAAAGACAATTTATAAGGAAAATATTCCTGTTGAGATTTGCATGACATCGAATTTACTTTGCAAGACTACGAACTCCTATGAAGAGCATCATCTTCGAGAGCTTTTAAATGATAATCATCCTTTTATTTTATGCGTAAGTCTTGGCTAGGAGTGTATTTATCCATCACACTCACTTTAAGCTCTTTATTATTTATCTAGACTGATGATAAAGGTGTCTTCTTCTCTGATCTTTCCAACGAGTACAGATTGGCTGCTGAAACCTTCAAATTGACGCACAGTGAATTATTTGAGATCTCATTGCGTTCAATTGATGCCATCTTTAGTGACGAAAAGACCAAGAATGAATTAAAACAAGTCTGGCTTGACTGGAAAAAGAACTATGAAGGATTTTAAGATATTATACATACATTTTTGTCATTTATTTCTATTATATCTTTAATTAAATTTTTGTTCTAAAGCACGAATATAATGCTTGGGATATTCAACTGTCAATAAATAAATATGGTGTGTATCTAATTCAATTTTTCCAGTCTTCAAATCAACACGCACAGGAACATGATGTAATCTACGGTCAAAAGAAACATGATAACCTCGTTCTGATAATACGTCCATCACAATTGCTGCAAAATTATCATCGCCCATCATGGGCTCCTCACTATGTATTTTTAAAGCATAGAATTTTAGTATGTAGTTCGTATGCACATACAGATTTAACTTACGTTCTAACATTGGCATGTCCACTAATTGAATGACGATGAACCTGAGGCATAACATTTTCATCAATGAATCGAATAGCTTTATGTAACCTTTCAGGTTCAATGTCTTGGTAGTGCTCTAAGCGACTAATAAGATCCTATGTAATAAATGAAGGTGTAAGTATCAGTTGTTTACTATAGCTCATGCTATTAGGTACCTGTCTAGCGTGGATACCAATTTGATTTGCAACAGGGATATGAGAAATGGAATCAAATGTATCCGAATCTAACTCTAAAGAGGATTGGTATTCAAACTCCTTGAGGATAATTTGTAACACTTCCTTAATAGAGCCAGTCGCATTAATCAAATCTTAAAATACATTTTTCGTTAGATATCACGGGAATAGTTCTTTTGAGTCTCATATGACTTACGGAAAGGGAACATTTTAGATAATTTTAAGAGTGAGCCATAATGTGCTTTGAAAATTGAATAACGCTCACGAATTAACTATGTATTTAAATGGTAAGCTTTTTTTTTTTTTTAAAAAAAAAGTAAATGTTACTACTTACAGATTCATCATTATCAGTCACTCGCTCATCCCATAATACACCTTGACCTGTTTTTTTAACTTCTGCATTATGCTCACGAATCATACGGCCTCGAGATAACTGTCTTTGTACCGATATTTCCTCGTCAACATACAATACACAAATACGGAATACAGGGCGACTACAGCAATAGAAGGAGTTATTGACTTAATATAGTTAAGCAGTTATTTCACACTTACGGGTACTGATCTCGTCTATCCGTATCCCAATACTCACGTCGAAGCTCAGTCATACGGTCATGCAGTAACTTTAAAGCTTCTACTTGAATATCCGTACGAGGAAAGCCATCAACCAAGACACCTACAGTTGGATCACAATCCAACATGGCATGTAAAATAAGTTCAATGACATATCTGTCGGATATCATTTGACCTTGATTTATCAACTCTTTGCACTCAGGTGTTTGAAGTAACTGAGAGACGGAAATGGGGGGATTTGTGATTCCACGTGCTCGCAAAATAGAAGGGGTATGTGTTCCTTTCCCCGACCTTTTAATATAATTATTAGTGCAAGAAGAGACGATAAAACAGTTACAAAGCCTACCCAGGAGCACCCATTAAAAAAATAAATTCGCGAGGTAAATGAATATTTTCTCTACCATAATGATCTTCAATGTTCTTCCAGGCCTGATTAAATATCAATTTGGCATCTTTTATTTCTGCCGCTCTACTATTGATTTTTTTCTTTTTAGAAAATTAAAGTTTTTTTTTTTTTATTGTAATATAAGAAAAAAAAAACTATGTACCTTGAATTGTCGTGAGACTCCTGGTTATTACCCCGGGATGATATCTTTGCTATTAACAATATTAGTATCTTTTCTACTTGTTTTTATCTTGTGTATTACTTGTAGGTTCAGGTACGGCAGGCAACTGCCTTGGTACAGAGGCAGTAATATACCTCCTTGTTTGACTGAAAACAGGTACAACCAGTTGTTTCTTTAAAAGTAAAGATGAGGTTGATTTGCTTTTTTGCAAAAGAAAAGAAAAAGTTCTACGAGTTGCCATGGTCAAAGTAAAGAGAAAAAGAATGAAAAGAATTTAGCACGCGGGGCGTTGCGGCGTTTTAGATTAAAAATGCGGGGAATACAGTGACGTATAGTTGCCTTTTTGAATCGCTTTATCGTACAGGAAATTGTAGTACCAGCGGGTTTGTTTAAAGCTCGCAATTATTAAGAGTCGACGTTGCTTTTTTTTTCTGCTATTGTTTTATTTTAGAAAAAAAAATATGTCCATTTTATTTAGAAGACTATCACCTATGAAACGATACGCTCTAGGTGCAGCCGCACTAGGAACAGGCATATATACTTATGATTCTCACTCAGAAGCACAACTCATCGGAAGAAATGCCAGAACATTCTATAATGGCATTGCGTTAGCCATTGACTACAAACTTAATTTCAAGCCAGGCCTTTCAAAAGAAGATACGTTACATATCGAACAGTTACACGAAAGAGTTGCTAACCGTATTTTTGATGTATTTGAACAAAACGGCGGTCTTTACATCAAAATGGGCCAAGTTATTGGTACGCAATCAGCTATCCTACCAGTTGCTTATCAAATTCGAGCCAAAAAGTTATTTGATTCTGCTCCAGCAGTGTCGTTTGATGCAGTGGAGCGCGTTTTTATGGAAGATTTTAATGGTAAACACCCAAGTGAAGTATTTGCAGAATTTGACATGTTACCTATCGCCTCCGCTTCCATTGCGCAGGTGCACAAAGCAAGACTGTTAAATGGTGATATTGTGGCTGTGAAGATTCAAAAACCTGCAATTAAGAAACAAATGAATTGGGATTTACGTGCTTTTCGAATTTTATTGAAAGTTTATGAATACGTATTTGACTTGCCATTATCTTGGTCTAGCGATTACATTGAGGAACATATGCGAATGGAGGCTGACTTCGAAAACGAAGCAAGGTAAAACTAAAAAACGGTTCTATTCTTACAAACAAAACTAAATTGATTTCATATTACAGAAATGCTAAAAAAGCATGGAAGCACCTTCAAGAAGAAAAATCATTAGACGATAAAGTGTATGTACCCAAAGTCTATGATGAGTATACTTCAAAGAGAGTGTTGGTTTGTGAATGGGTAGAAGGTATTCAATTAACTAATGTAGAGGCATTGACTGAGGCTGGTATTGATTATAAAGAGGCAATGAAGATTGCAATTGATGCGTTTTCTAGCCAAATCTTTCGTAGTGGATTTGTACACGGTAAGGTTTTATTTTTTGCGGACTAGTTGACGAACAAAAAATGATCTCACCATTTTATCATAATAGGTGATCCCCATCCTGGTAATGTATTGGTCAGAAAAAACCCCCACAAAAAAAAGCAAGTGGAAGTTGTGTTGATCGATCACGGACTTTATATTCTTGAATCAGAAAAGTAAAAGCACTGAAATACGATATAACGATTAAGTTCATTAAGCTAACCTTATTTTTCACTAGGTTCAGGAAAGAGTATTGCAAATTATGGGAGGCATTATTCATGCTGGATATTCCAACCATGACAAATATCTGTAAAGAATGGGGCATTCATGATGCAAACATGTTTGCGTCCATCACATTACAACGACCTTTTTCAGGAAAAAAAGCAGTTCATATCAATGAAATTGATGTCAAAGACATGTATGAACTACAAAGTCAAATGAAGGATAGAATAAAACACTTCTTACAAGATCAAGCACTTTTCCCGCGCGAACTAATTTTTATCTCGAGAAATATGAATATCGTAAGAGCAAATAACAAGGCGGTTGGAAGTCCAGTCAATCGAATTAATGTCATGGCTCGTTGGGCAGTACGTGGCTTAAATAATGAAAAAGGCACTTGGCTTAGTTGGAGATCAATCGTGTTTGAAAGTACTTTATTGCTCATGAGTATTAGCTTTTGGATCATGCGATTCAGAGATGCAGCCAACAAAGTGTTATTCGGATCAAAGACTCGCGGGTTAGAAGACGTATTAGACGAAAGAATGCAAGAGCAGGTAAACAAATAAATGTGAACATTGAAGAATATTTTAATTTACTTTATTATTTCATAGATGTATAAAACATTTGGTATTAAAATTGATACTTCCGTGTTCGATGGTTAAAACAAATCCTTATGCCGTATGTAGATAAAATTATTATACCATTTACCCTCTCTCTTTTTTTTTTAATTGATGTATTATTTAAAAGTTGAGTATAAAAACTCTATACTGTACACACATTTATTTTTCTGTCATTTACTTTTTGTCACCTTTTTCTTTCATTTTTAGAAAAAAGTAAAATTTTCGATTAATAAACTTTCAAGTCAAACCAAGTTAAAAAAAATTGAAGTAATTGGTGTTTGAAAAAAAGAAAAAGAGAAAAAAAAATCTTGAGAATTTGAAAGATAAACTGATTATCACCGAGAAAAGCTAGGAGATAAAACAGCAAGCGACATAGTGGAAGTTCTTTTATTAAGTAAGCCGGCATAAACCAACAGAATATACATATCATATGAAGAAGAAGAATAAAAAGAGGGTATGATGGTTTAAAATGAGAAATCATTGTAATTCAATTGGATTTGTTACACTCTCTTTGCATGAGGCTAGTTTTGCAGGACATAACTCGAAATTTTCACCACTAATAAATCAGAGATTCATAGGTGTAAGTAACTGCTTATTTTTTTTCTTTTTGGGAACGCTGCTTTCAGGAGTTATGCCGGGAAAGCTAATTTGAAGTCCAAAAAAAAAATTTTTTTTTTGATACGAAAAATCTGTTAGGAAAAAGTTAGTTTTATGTTTCCATTTTCGGGAATTATATAGTAAAGAACCCAAGGCTTCAGAAAGAAGGTTTTTTCTTTTTAGAAAAAAACTAAAATTGACATTTTTCATTGTGATCCGTATATCTGGGAAAATCCTAATAAAAAATTTATGATACTTTTTTTTTTTCATTGGTGTGACTTGAAATAAATATTTTTTTTTCTCTGTGACTTTGTATTGAATTGAATTTTTTTTTTCATTTAAATATTTCGAAGAGATCAGAACCGTTTTTTTTCTTCTTTAGAACAAAAGGTAATTATTGATATGCATCCATTAGGAGCATCCATCCATCCATCAACAAACAATGTACTAACCCGAATATTTTTAATAGCTAATAAAAATGGGTAAAGAGAAGACTCACGTTAACGTTGTCGTTATTGGTCACGTCGATTCCGGTAAGTCTACCACTACTGGTCACTTGATTTACAAGTGTGGTGGTATTGACAAGCGTACCATCGAAAAGTTCGAGAAGGAAGCTGCTGAACTCGGTAAGGGTTCTTTCAAGTACGCTTGGGTCCTCGATAAGCTTAAGGCTGAACGTGAGCGTGGTATTACTATTGATATTGCTCTCTGGAAGTTCGAGACTCCCAAGTACATGGTTACTGTCATTGATGCCCCTGGCCATCGTGATTTCATCAAGAACATGATTACTGGTACTTCTCAAGCTGATTGTGCTATTCTTATTATTGCCGGTGGTACTGGTGAGTTCGAAGCTGGTATCTCCAAGGATGGTCAAACCCGTGAGCACGCTCTTCTCGCTTTCACCTTGGGTGTCCGTCAATTGATTGTTGCTATTAACAAGATGGATACCACCAAGTGGTCCGAAGCTCGTTACAACGAAATTGTCAAGGAAGTTTCCTCTTTCATCAAGAAGATTGGTTTCAACCCCAAGACTGTTCCTTTCGTTCCCATTTCCGGATGGCACGGTGATAACATGTTGGAAGAATCCAAGAACATGCCCTGGTTCAAGGGATGGAACAAGGAGACCAAAGCCGGTGCCAAGACTGGTAAGACTCTTCTTGAAGCCATTGATGCTATTGATCCCCCTGTTCGTCCTTCCGACAAGCCTCTCCGTCTTCCCCTCCAAGATGTTTACAAGATTGGTGGTATTGGTACAGTGCCCGTCGGTCGTGTTGAGACCGGTGTTATCAAGGCTGGTATGGTCGTTAACTTCGCCCCTGCTGCCGTCACCACTGAAGTCAAGTCCGTTGAAATGCATCACGAAACTTTGTCTGAAGGTCTTCCCGGAGATAACGTTGGTTTCAACGTCAAGAACGTTTCCGTCAAGGATATCCGTCGTGGTAACGTCTGTTCCGACTCCAAGAACGATCCCGCTAAGGAAGCTGGTTCTTTCACCGCTCAAGTTATTATCTTGAACCATCCCGGTCAAATCTCTAACGGTTACTCTCCTGTTCTCGATTGTCACACCGCTCATATTGCTTGTAAGTTCTCTGAACTTATCGAGAAGATTGATCGTCGTTCCGGTAAGAAGGTAAAGTATCGATTTTTTTTAAATTTTTTTTTTAATTTTTTTTTTTTTTTTTTTTTTTTTTATACTTCTTTAAATGTACTTCTTTACTAACTTTCGCTTCTCTTTCCCCTTGTATCGAAAAAGATGGAAGATGCACCAAAGGTCCGTATAAACAAAACCGTTTGAATCATGAACAAATACTTACATATCTTTTTATTATAGTTCGTTAAGTCTGGTGATTCCGCTATCGTCAAGATGGTTCCTTCCAAGCCCATGTGTGTCGAAGCCTATACTGATTATCCTCCTCTTGGTCGTTTCGCTGTCCGTGATATGCGTCAAACTGTCGCTGTCGGTGTCATCAAGGCCGTTGAGAAGGTTGACAAGGCTGGTAAGGTCACCAAGGCCGCCGCCAAGGCTTCCAAGAAGTAAATTGCTTTCTAGCTTTTTATAAAAAGTGATTCTTATTACTTTTGTACAAATGAATATATTAATAAAAACTGTTATTATAAGATTTAAATAATTATACGTCTGAAGTCTTGTTTGATTGTAAAAGTTGTTTTGTTAACTGTTTACCTTGCATGTTAAAAAAAAAAAAAAAAAAAAAAAAAAAAAAAAAAAAAAAAAATGGCTGTCAATGGAAAATTTTAATTTGTGCACCAAATGTTAAAAAATGAATGATGGTCATGTTGAAATTAAAAGATTAAGGCATAAGCGAAACGCAAAAAAACTCGCGTACCACTGCTATATGGCTTCGAGAAGGGTAACTACTTATTTTATTTAATGCAAGACAAGGATTTTCCCGAATTAAGGGCCCAGCACGAAGTTTAATGATGCTGTCAGTAGTGGAATGCAATGGTATTGTGTGGAATGCAACGACATTGAGGGAAAACAATTGACATTGACCATAATTCATGGGCATTGAGTGTAATTCTTTGACATTGAGTATGACAGCAAGATATCTGATTACGTCCGATCAAAATGTATTTATCTTAATTTGTTGGGAAGACTTATTGCTGTATAGTCATTTATTCTATCTAAGAAGCTACTAAAGCTATCTAGACTTCCTTGAGATGTAAAAAAAAAAAAACTATAACAAATTCGTGAGCCTACCTTTTAAAAAGATTGTCAGGTAGTAACTAGTGTCAATCGTAGAAAAGCACATTCAGCACAATACGCTTCACAACTGCTTATACATGTATTTGACATTGGTTACTTTTCATGTTTTTCCCAAAAAGTGCATGAAACTATTTATTTACTTATCAACAAAAATCATATGGTCAAAAAATTAGGTCATCTTGACAAAAAAAAAAAAAAAAAAAATACATAAAAGCTGCTTTTGACAAGAGAAGCTTTTCTTCCTTTTTCTTTTCTTTCTTTACTCTTTGATCTTATCTCTTATCGATTCTCTCTTGCCGGCCTTCATCTACTTAATACATATAAAACAAAAGATCTAACACTTTTTTTTTTTGTATTATAGTATGTGTTAAATGTTATTTGTCTTTTTTATATATATGGTATGTATAAAAGTATAGAACGAATATAAAAAGTACTTTTGTCTAACTCTATATTTATTATACCAGTTTTTTTTTTTTTTTTTTTTTCTAGTTACAGGTTCGTGGGTGCTCTGGTGATGGTTTTTTCTCTTTTGTAGTGGACTGGGTTTTAGGTATGTAAATTTAACATACTGATTACATAATGTTTATATTGGCTCCTAATTAATATGACTCTTTTTAGGATTATGCGTGGATGTTGTGGATGTGGATTGAAGGTAATACTCATATTCAAACTTAATACATATCACATTTACTCACTCATATTAAAATATAGGTAATATTCTTCTCTTTTTCTTTTAAGATGAGGCTGGTAAGAGCTTGGTTCAGAGAGATTTCAATCAAGTGGTATAATCATTTGAGTTGGTGTTTCTCTATCAAAGGTGTTTGGTTCTCTTCATGTTCTCTCTCTCTTATGGCTCTCTTTCTCATGGCTCTCTTTCTCATGGCTCTCTTTCTTATGGCTTTCTTTATCTTCTGGTTGATCTTTGTCAAGGATGTGAAGGAATACACTTGTACTTTTCTCTTTATAAATTACCTGTCACTCTATTCTTTTAAACATGTTGTTATTTACTTTTAAAAAAAAATAATCCTCTGATTATAACATAAAATAATAAAATGACTTCGTATTCTTTCTTGGCAGTAAACTAATATTACATAACGCTTTAAAATAATTTCAGTAAGTCATTTTTTTTTAGTCCAACACAATCATTAAACCTGTGTTGACAGGTTATAGCTTTATAAAAAAATTTCGTGACACGATTGATAAAAAAAAAAAAAAGACTTGTTACACGACATGAAAAAAAAAATATGCAACTGCGCTCAATAATAAAAAAGGAAAGCTCTAGAATCATTATGTCTACACGAAATTATTGAAATTTAAGCATAAGTATCAATATATGGATTTTATAATGTATATATATATTAAGTATAAACCTATAGTTATAATTATTGTTTTGAAAAGTTGACTTTTTTTTTTAGGTTCGCTTATCATGACTCAAATAGTTATATAAGTCTGTTTACTGTCAACACAGCGCCAAAGGGCGTAATGACGTTAAATATTTTAGTTAATTTTTCAAAAAAACATAGAATAAAAGTTAAGACACATACATACATCATTTCTTAGCTTGACATAAATTTATGGTTAACGTGAAGCTACTTCTTATCATAATTATACCCGTCTTTTTTTTTTTAAAAGGATTAGAAAATGTTTTTTCAGTTGATTAGAATGGAGTTAAAGGATCGACAATAATGTGCATTTTTGTTTAATTCTGGTAAAAAATTTTTTTATTAGTTTATCAGTAAAGTTCATGACGCTAATTTTTTTTTTCTTGTGAAGAGATAAATATATCTCAGATTAGGGGATATTCGTGTGGTAAAACGCAGGCATAAACGCAGGCATAAACGCAGGCATAAACGCAGGCATAAACGCAGGCATAAACGCAGGCATAAACGCAGGCATAAACGCAGGCATAAACGCAGCCATAAACGCAGCCATAAACGCAGCCATAAACGCAGCCATAAACGCAGCCATAAACGTAGACATAAACGCAGCCATAAAGGGTAATGTGAATTACCACAATAATTTTAGTGTGGCCTTTTTTAAGCATTATAATGAGCACTACTCCCTCAAGTTATACTATCAGTTCAACGTTCTATTTTTCTATAATTGGCCATTTGTCTATCAAACCTCTCTCTCTGTTGTCTGTTCCAGTAGCATTAAGGTATGCAATACATTTAATATTGACGATTTTATTAGGGAAAAAAAAATGCAGATAAGGTATAGCAGGGGTCGAACCTATATCGTTTCAGCTATTCGAAAGGCTCTGACATTAAGCCATATACCAATCCACATTCAAGTATAAAGAAGTAAATAAATAAAGATGGAATTACTTTGTTCTGGAAGTTCCCGTAGATGATGTGGTGGACAATGTGACTTAATGAGAAAAGACTTAGGTAATTTTTATTATAAAATAAAACTGAAAAGAACTCTTCTAACCTAAAATAATAATCATCTTTATATTATATCCTGAATATCTTGATGATTGTGTTTGAAAAAGGACCATCTTTTGATGGGTTTAAATGAATATATACCCAATTCCTCTGCTTTGAATATAAACGTTCTACTCTTTCGAATTGACCATAAATATTCTTGGCTCCTATCTATCCGACTGGATAAAACCCTTTGTCCCTGATCAAAGGTATCATGTAACTATATTACAGGTTTAGTTATTGATCTGGAATCCATTGCTACAGATTTCATTAGCATGTAAATGCTTTTATTTTAATTGAGGAAGAACTATTTTTTGTTGTATGACCCGGTCAATCCTATTGTTCTGCTTGGATTGAATCATGTTTTCCCATTTTGGGATTGAATTGACTGTTATTGGGATATACTTGTTATTCCAACAGCGTCATTCTTTTTATTCTTATTTCGGGTAATATAATATCACTTTATTATTAATAGATGAATAATATATTTTTGCTGGTAATAGCCGTTCTTATCCCAACACAAGAAGGTAGCTAATCTTGTTATCGAGACTATTAGCAGTAAATATCTTTTATTCTAATAATTAATATAAATTGAGAATTTATTTTGTTTTTTATTTTTATTTTTATTTAATCCCAATTTTATGTTTTGTTATTTACTCATGGTATTCAACCGGCAATCATATTTGAAGTCAATTGCATCTTCATTTAAATATGTATAGAGTATTTCCTTTAGGTTCAAGATATTGATAATGACATACAATGTTAAACATGTATATAATTATGAGGAGATAACAGTTTTTTATTATAATGTTTAGTTTCATCCCTGATCTACTTATGTTTATATAAGTAGAAATGATACGAATACGACAGATGATGAGGTTTCAGGTATAATAGCTCTAGTTTGCTTGTCTAAGCAATGGTCGAGCCAATTTACATTGCTGGGACTGGCAGTTTGAGAAAGTCTAATATTTTGGTATACACTTCTAACCATTTGCTTCAGATGATATACTTGCACGAGTATCGGGAGAACCTTCTCACCGAAACTTCCAATATCAATTGGTATTTGTAGGGGTTTTCCTTCATTAACTATAGTGATGTATCCATTTGGTCGATCGACTGAAATAACTTGTATATATAGACCTTTGATTCAGGAACATAGAGCATATATCAGTGCATCATAAACAATATATAGAGTAATTTCCTATCTTACCGGAATGTAGAACACCAAACGTATGTACATAATAAATTATTAGAAACACCTTGCTTTTCTTGCAAAAGCATATCTAGCATGTCTTTTAAGACTCTTGACAGCTTCGCATTTCTTTCGATTATCATTTTGTTGCTGTTTAAGTCGTAATTTTTAGCCACGTCTGTCGCACCATACTCTAAACTAGTGGTGCTTTTTGGGTGATTTTCTCTTATTAGGAAGTCAAATCGTCGACCCATATTTTTTTAACTGAGTTGTACAGTGGGCGCTCGATTTAGTGCCACAATTTTTCGAATATAAAAAAAACACCAGCTAAATGGCACTATTGGCATTATTCTACCTATAGAGCGGAAAAACAAAGCCACAGTAAAATATTACCTTGTTAAAAAAATCTATGGCATTATTTGTGGTTAAAAAAAAATATATTTTTCGGTTAAATAATGAACTTTCTGAAAATAAACAAACAAACTTTTACCTCTTGATAGTAATCGAATTTTTTTTTCTAAGAGGAGTATCACACCTACAGACCCATATGACTGTTAATTTAAGACATACTCTAACACCGAAAAGTTCTATTTGTGCCAAATTCGATATAGTGCCACAAAATCTTCGTTTTTATTTTGGCGCTAAATCGGGCGCCCACTGTATATGTCTTCTAAAGTTCTTTTGGCGTTTTTTTCTTACAGCAGACGCCACCGATGCCCCCCTCGCCTCTAAAAACGCTTGACAGTTAATATAAAAGATTAAATAGGAATGCAACAGAGGTAGATAGATATTTTTTGCTACAGATTGAAATATTAGACAGAAAAAAAAGTTACATGGCGTTATATTTTACTTACGTTGGCGTATTATAAATTCTACTCTTTGTAGATGGATATTTTTTGCCTGGCAAATTAAGTTTGTTATAATGAAGTTGTACTTCAATTAAGAGCTTCTTACATATCCTCAAAAGCTTCATAGTGATCGCTCAAGTTTCGAGCATTAGAAAACTCTGAAGCATCACAAAGATGGCAAGTATATACTACCGGGTAATACTTAATATCAGACACTAGTATATTATAGGGAGAATAAGTAGCTATTGGCATATTTTATAATGTTGTTAAGGTTGTCATTACCTCTCAAGATACTAGGGTTTTCGAGCGCTGTTATCAAAGGGTGCTGGGTAAAAGAGTAATAAAAAAAGGAGGTAGTAAAATCACGGGTCAATTTTATCCAACTAGCCACCAAAATACTTTACAGTTTTTTTCTAAGAAAAAACTAGTATAATACTTGTTTTTTTTAAAAAACAGGTAAATTGTTCTTTTTTCACTTTGGACAAGAAAGAAAAAAGGATCATTTTCTATTTGAGATTTATTAGACAAAATGAATCATTTATTTTTTGATAAAATTATTAGACTTACCATTGATAACAACATGTTTTATGCACAGGTTTTTTTTCTTGGAACAATCTCTTCTCTAGATAAGGAGTGTGGCAAAAGAAGAGATTAAAAATGGAGCCCGGTAAGGAAGATTCATTTTGGAATATATGTAAAAAGAAGAAAGTGAAAGAACAGAACGAAATAAAAAAAAGATGATTTATAATAAAAAAAAAACCTGTTTGTGTGGCGTTTGAGAAAAAAAACCTGCCTGTATGCCATGTGAAAAAAAAATTGATGTAATGGTGTATTTCATGCAAAAGTTATAAAAAACCTTATTCACGTGATGATGTGCCTTGTTATACTTTTTATAAATCCGGGATACCTTTTTTTTACTACTCTTTTCCCCGACTTATCAAAGTAGTAAATGGTGAAATAAAAGCAAAAAGATTCCGACAAAAACCTTATAACTTTTTCCGGACAGATTGTAAAAAAAAAAAAGATGCATAGAAAGAAATTGTCTGAGGTTTTCAAGGACAAAGAAAATAAAAATATAGTCAGTGATGCAACTGTTGAAGCTTAAATTAATATCAGAAATACGGGAAGATTTTCAGGTGCAGAAATTGTTCAAGCTTATATTTCATTCCCAAAAATGCCGGTTCACCTCCTAAACAACTTCGTGGTTTCGAAAAGGTTTTTTTTGGAGAAGAACAAATTCGAGAAAACTGAGTTACGTATCGGGGGCACTGCTACCCAATCTTGGGTCATTCCATCTGACCAATTTACTCTTCGTATTGGTGCTTCTAGTCGTGATATTCGCAAGAGTGCCAGATTTAATCTTTAAAAAGCAAGACATGTATATTATATTTTCTACTCTCATAAAATGTGGAAAGCTTAGTTAAATAAATAAAAAAAGTTCATTTCAAGTAAATCGATTTTAAGTTTCATTATATCTCTTTTTCTTTAAACTATCTTGAAATGTTTTTTTTTTAATTTGCTTGATAATGCCAGAAAGATATGTATATCACCATATTACTTCTTCGTTTATTAAGAGAAGACATGTCATAGCTTCTAATGTATGTAAGTTTAATGCAAAATAATCACCTGACTTTAGGCATAAAAAAAAAGCACTCAAGATATTCATACGTTGTTAACCTGTACCAACGGGAGATGTATAACACGGACTGTTTAGGTACTATCATGCGAGTGTTATATTAGACTATACACTCTTCTAATTTTATAACTTAAAGCGAGTACATCTAATATGTCATATATATTATATTACGGACTAACTCTAACTATTTCAAATATATAAATAACAAGAAAGAGGTCGATTTGAGATGTGTGTGTGTGTGTGTGTGTGTATGTGTGTGTGTACAGCCTCCGAATTGCATTTACAAAAAAAGTTTTTTGCTGCGGCATCTTTTTATCTTTTATTTAAAAAATCACCAGGTGTGAGAGCAGATTCATTTCAAGTGGACCGCAGCAAAAAGATTTGTAATGCAAAAAAAAGAATATTCCAAAAGGAGTTAAAACCTAGGATTTAAAGGGAGGAGACTATTTAAAAGAAGCTTTTTGGAAAAAGTGAAAAATTTTCTGCTTCTTTAGCTAACTTTTTATTTATTTTTCGAACAATGTCAAACTTGCAATCCCAACATATTCCTAAAATACCCCATACAAACCCTTTAAATCCTCGTAACAATGTATTCACTTGTCTTGCTTGTCAAGTAGTCTTCCCTACTGCCGATCGTCAACGTGCTCATTATCGTACAGAGTAAGTTTTTATACTAGCATCACTTTATCCATATACTCCAGTTCATTATATTAATGTTTTTTTCCTGCTTATAGTTGGCACAAATATAATTTGAAGAGGAAGATTATGAGTCTTCCACCTTTTACTGCAGAAGTATTCGCACAAAAGGTTTTAGGTGAGTTTGTTATTTTTTTTTTTAAAAAAAAAGGGATTTGTTATTAATCATCATTACGACAGCACAACAAGCAAAAGGAAAAGAAGAGGAGGAAAGACAAGGTCTAGTTTACGAATGTACTATTTGCAGGTAAATAATAACCAACATACCCCCACTTCCCCCTTTTTTCCGAAAAAAATAACTATATATACTGACATGTAATCTAGAAAATCATATTTTTCTGAAAATGCATTCACCAATCACCTTTTATCAAAAAGACACAAAGACCTTGAGTTCAATGCAGGTAAAGAACCTCCTGCCTCTCCTATTGTTCCCCACAAGAAAGAAATCAAGCTGTTTTCAGATACAGAAGAAGACACTGACAACGAATCTGTACTTTCTGCCATGGATCAGTTACATTTAAGTCAAGATCGTTGTTTATTTTGTAATTTGATCAATACTGATTTCGAATCTAACTTGAAACACATGACATTAGCTCATGGGTTCTTTTTACCTGATGTCGAATACCTTGAAGATGCTCCTGGTCTTGTGGTTTATTTAGCAGAGAAAATCGAGGACTGTATTTGTATTTATTGTAACGACCGTGGTAAGGAATGGAAATCACAAGAAGCTGTCCGTAAGCATATGGTAAGTGTTTAAAATTAGAATGGGACGAACAAACAAACTAATAAGGTTTTATATATAGTTAGATAAAGGACATTGTAAAATGGCATACGACGAATCAGAAAATCCTGAAGATTTGCTTAGATTTTATAACTTTGGAACCATGTCAGAAAAAGATTTCGAAGCTGCTACTGTAGACACTGTCTCTAACGAGGATGATGAACTTGTGTTAGGAACTGGTGAAAGATTAGGTCATCGTCGCTTCATGAGATACTATAAACAAAAGCTTAGAAGATCATCAACAGAAGAAGAGGGTGCTGATCCTTTATCGATTACAGAAGGCGGAGAGAATTCATCAGAATCTAATAATATGATTGAACCTCGTAATAGAAGAGAACGTCGAAGTAAATTGGCTATTACTGATGGATCACACTTATCAAATAAAGCCATGATGCAAAGATTACCTGAGATCGCTCATGCACAACAACAACACTGGCAAAGACAATATTCCGAGAGAAGTAATTGGGTAGCAACAGCGAGATTGCGTATTCAAAACCCTATCTAAATTATAATGTCAATGTATTCCCTTTTTTTTTTGTTAATAAAATCACCAGTCTATTATTTGTAAGCATCTTTACAATACTATTTTTTTTTGAATATGTAGCTAGCAGATTTTTGTAGTCAATTGGCAGCTATTGTCTTTTTATGTATGCATTCTCACCTACCCCATATCCTTTCATTCCTAACTTGCAACATGATTGGTATCTCACATTTTTCTTAGCAAGATAGTTTGCTACAAATGTGCTATGTATTTCAATTCTAAGTAAAAACTTCGTTTAAAAATGTTACTAATGTTAGATCGCGTATGTTACAAACGAATATTTCCTTTTTTACTTTATTGATTTCATTTACCTTTTTATTTTTAATTTATTGTCCCATCTATCTTATCTTACTTCGTCCCTTCTTGTGTATATAGTAATATTCTTCATCCACCAAAACGACAGTTGGTAACAGTATACCCCTGAGTCTCTACTCCCACATAAACAAAGGTTACAATTTCATGAGTAATTTTCCTTTATCGATTAGATCAATATCATGATATCCAAATCGTTCAAAATTAATACTCAATTCACATGAATAGGCAACATTTGGTACATAGTGGGTACACTTGAACCTGGTTTTCATAATTATATGATACATTTATACCAAGGATTTATAATTGTATATTCAGATTATTTTTAATAACTATTTCATTTGTTTTTCTTAAATCATGGGGATAAAACAGTATTCATGACCAGTTATATAAATATGGAACAAACCGCATCCTATAATTAAACCTTGTAACGGCTATACCCAAAAAAGTTAATGATGACGGCTTTCCGGGCAATACTTATTAATGGTAAATCTTCGTTTTGTTTCCAGTTAGAGATAACTATTATTGTTAAATCTTAAGGCAGCTTAGTTGAAATAAGAGGGACTACAATCTAAAATAAACAAATCTTTAAGCGGTGGATACAAATAACATAGCATAAAAAAGTATGATATCACCATATGTTTGATCTCAAAGTCCGAGACTAATTTGACAAGTGTATTTTATAGGTAATACTTATTAATCTATATTAGATACTTCTCAATAAATGAATTCTGTATTGTTGATAACTTCTTTTCCATTTAATTTGTAAATTGATAGTGTATATTGAGATTATTACAAGGTCTTACGAAAGTAAAGAGGCACCTATGAGTTCAAGAGAATTTTAAAAGAATGATGTGTGAAGCAAGCCAAAATTAAATTAAATGCACAATTCGAGTCTTTTTTTTTTTTTTTTTTTTTTTTTTTTTTTTTTTTTTTTTTTTTTACAATTATTATTAGTTTTAGCTTTATTAATATTGTTTTTTTTTTTGTTTGTTTGAATTTTTAATCAATGAATGCATACTATGTATATAGTAATTAAAGTAGGTAATAGAGTCTCATCATGCCAGTATATTCAGGGAGTCGACCTGTAGCAACTTATTGGTTTCTTGAAGCTAAAGCTTAAAACTACTATGAATAAAAAAATAAAAATATGTAACAATAATATATATATATATATAAGAAAACCATCAGATAACTAATTAGCCTTTTCATTTTCACAATTTTCTAATATACACATTCGAACTATCTGCTACAATCTTTCGGGTTCTTTTTTGTATCAATAGATTTTTCCCTGTCAGAAGTTCTTCCCAAATTTCACAAGTGAAACGGTAACATGCGGCACTATTTATCAGTCAGAAGTACAAAATATGAGAACACATAGTATCATATTTCTAATGAATATTGTATCACACCCGTAGTCCTTTCAAGAAAGATGTCGAAAATATAATGCTAGATCAGTATCTCATTCTAAATGTAAGGCGCTCGAAAGGTTTAGCTAATCAAAAAAATTAAATAAAAGTGTTTTTTTTTACTTCGCACATAGTTATTATTTTGGTTCTAATTCGTTCAAGTAGACTATAGTGAGGAGAATTTTATAGGATTGATGTTGTTGTTACATATCATTGGGTTGGTGATACCATTAAATGGTAACAATAATTTATGAATTTATATATAGTCATTGCTGTATACACTACTGTGTCTTTGTTTTCTCTATTGAAATTTTGGGTACAGCAATGTATTTTTCTGATCTGTTACTTCCGAAAGCCTGTAATATAACTCAGATTTTAAGCCATTTTTTCTTTTTTGGAAGGTTACTTTTGAGAATAGCTAGGTCATTAAAATTAAAAAATATACGTTATATAAATTAAAAACGTGTCATGTATTCTATTAAACATTTTGTGTCCGTCATAATAAAATTACGAAAAAGAGGCGCTTATAAACTGACTAAAGCTATAAATAAAATTAGAAAACATTTATTGTAACTTGTCGTTGCACCAGTTTGGCTTGTGCGAGATTTGCACAACCATTGTTTAAATAACCGATAAAAGCGTTTGTACCAGCCTCAAAAGCACCTGTACCGGCAAAATCCGATTTTTTTTATAAGAGTCAAATGGTAATTAAAACACAGCATGTCGCATAAAAACGAAAATTATGTGTATCCGCAGCACGATCTGTCAGTTATACGGATATAATAGTAAGACTATAAACATCAATTAAAAGTAGAATCAAAAAGCTTAATCAGAATTGTGGAAATAAAAGTCTAATGGTATTTATTTATACATATATTGGTTCATAAAAAAAAAGGGTATTGGGGCATAAAGGTTTATAATGTAAATGTTTTTAAGATACAATTCTTATAAAGTATCTGGCATAATTGATGGGTGTTAATACATATATACAGTTGAATAGTGATAGTTTGAATAGATGTGTTTGTGGTATTAAATGTGATGCGGTATTTTTAATTTCTACAACGCGCAATAGTATAAGAGAACCCATTGCAGAGAAGTGTCATTTGCTCTATATCTACATAAACCGCAGAAGAAGGAAAAGCTTGACAAGAGACCCACGCGGACGAATTATGTTTCCATAATGCCTCAATTTGTTGCTGAGCGGTGCCATCAAGTTTGATCCAATTGCAGCCATTAGCGTAAACCCATTGAACAGAAGCCATTGTGAATTGATTTATATGTGATTAGAGTGAGAAAACAAAAAAAGTGATGTTGTAAAATACTAGAGTAGTAAAGAATAAAAAAAATTGAGAGGGAAGCATAATTGTCCCTTATATATATGCAGGAAATAAAAGATGGGCTTGACCTTGATCTATATTTACACTTGCTAGGACCACAAGGGCCCTTGATATGGAAATACATCTGTTGTATCACTCTAGGTCAGACGCTGGACGCCACACTTTAATATTACTCTTTTAGTTACCGACTTACTTTGTTTAGATACAGATGTCCTTGAAAAGGAAATCAGACAACTAAAATAGGCAGTGTGGCACTTACTAGCCCCATCTTTTTTTTTTTTTTACTTTTACTGCGACACATATTTACATATTTGTTTCTTAAAGAAGGTGATGTACATACAAGGAAATTAAAGGCAACTTTTTCTAGACTAAAATATATGTCTTTTTTTTAGATGATCTCATACTCTCTTGTTTTATGCTGCGTAAAAAAATTAGTCCTCGATGATTTATTTTACTCATTATGAATAATAATCTGGAGAAGATTACTTAGACATTTACTTGAGTTTGTTTGTCATTAGTTAATTCATATACATATTACCTTGTTCATAATATACAAGTAATTATCGGATACTAATTGATAGCTGTTGGAGAAAATGTACCTCGGATTCAATGCAGTTGACGCTGCTCATATTTAATGACAAATTCTGCTTCAGATTTTACTTGAAAAAAGCTACTTAATTATGGCTTCCAGGATGAGTGATTAATTTAATATTGTTAGTTGCTCAATCGAAGGCCTCTCTAAAGAAATGTATAGTTTAATGGAAAGTGATTACTACTATGATATGATTAATAAATTTGATTGTGTCGTTATAAATAGTTACGGTAAACATAAAGTATCCCCAAAAAAAAGATTGGATAGCATGTATCGACTACAAATACATAACGTTTTGAGCAGTTCTTATAATAATCCACTAACCTAACTATTTATTGTAATTAAAACTTTAGTGTTTGCGTGTATTGTCTTAAACAAAAGCCAATGCATCATGCAATTTTCTCGTATTGAATGAACTTGTTGATTGTATAAAGATGAAATATATAGAAAGATTAAACTATGTAGCGATTTTACCTTAGTACTCACGCATAAAGATAGTTACACTGCTGCGGGATCTACTATATCAACCACAATCGAAGATTATATGTTAATAACTTCGAAGGGATTTACTTTACTCGACTTATACTATTAATTGAGCTTGAAGAAGTATAAAAAGTTGCATAGCGTCAAACACTCACTCATCTGACGGTATAATGTAGTTAATTGATTTACAGCTGTCACAATAGTCCTGTTTCACCTCCTTCTTTGAGCCTTCCAAACTAGACGTCTTTCTCCTTCGTAGTTATTTTTCTTTGATTATTAAGACTAAGTGTCTAAACAATCTAAAGAGTGAATGAAACTCTACAAGCTTCAATTGAATGAAATTGTTTACTAGTTAAAGCTTCATATTCATGCGACCACTCTGATAATTATGTTATTAGGTATTAGATTTACTTATTTGATGCTGTAAAATGTTGGGCTGATATCCCTCCATTGATATATTGTCTTTACTCGGCGAATAACTATGGTGAATGTAAACGAGGAGCAAATAAAGGCAGAGGCGACCTTAAACTTTATCATATTTTGACTCGAGGAAGTCAAATGCTTAAAATCTCGCTGAATCAAATAAACTTGCTGTCTGTGGTAAAACTTATTTCAATTATTGCACCGAGAACTCCAAGGAATTCTTCTTGAGTTTTTACTACAATACCATTCACCTAGTATCTTAATGCGATGCTTGCAATATACACTTTATAGATCTACGTTTTTTAGCCACCACACTATAAAAAGAATCTCGATTGTTGATGTCATTATTTGAATATTAGATCATCGGACTGAAAGCCTACCTTTTTAAGCCAATGCGTAACTAGTAATATCATCTATCAGACATTTTCCGGAACTACCGAAACTTACTAAAACAGTACATGCTACCAAAAAAAAAAAAAAAAAAAAAAAAAAAAAAAAAAAAAAAAAAGACTACGCAACAGTCGGCTGTGTAAAATTTATTGTCGTTTCATATAATAATTTTATTGGTCAACATTTGGCTTATAAAGATCGTTTAAAAATTAGTTATAATTAGTTTTTCCTCTCACAAAAAAACAAAAATGCTGGTAATTATATGATGAGAAGATTATGACTAAATAACAAATCAAATGTCTCTCGTAAAAGCAATGTGTACCACCACCCTCTAGCGCATCCTTATTACGGAAAGCATATAATTAACATTTTGTGAAACATATGTAAATAAAAAACAGTTACAGCGAACATATGTACATAATAGATATAATCATGTAAATATCTTCAAAACAATACATCAAACGTAACCCAATTTTTTCTATAGTTAAAAATTTTGTTGCGAGTTTATTTAGTTGTATTCAAACATTGTTTTTTTTTTGGCAAATGACTGTTACATGTTGTACGAAAGATGAGGTAAGAAGTCAAGGATACGCCCGGACCTATCTTTTTTCGTTTGAACCTAGTTTTTTTTTTTTATTACAGGTACTTCCATTAAAGTGTTCAGTTGCCAATTGGAAAAAAGTAACTGTTCTGAAGCACGTTTAATCTTCTTTATATCTTTTCCTGTCTTGTATTGGGCTGCGACTATTTAAATGAAAGTAAAAAAAGAAAATAATTATTAATTATCAAATGTACCTGTTGTTTATCAAAAAAAAAAAAAAAAAAAAAAATCTAGAAAAAAACTAGAAAAACTCAAACAGTTCAGTGTTGCTCGGAAATCACATAATAGAAAATTAAACTGGTGACGTTTCCACTATGTTAGCTAATAACATTGTTGTTCTACTGCATATGTACACAAATATTTATGCAGCTTTATTTATTTGTATAGGTTTTTTTTGATGTTTTTATGTCAATGTACATATTGAATGTATGCTATAGAGACTTTTAGATTTCGAGGTTTTTATTTTTATTAAAACATATGTAGACCCATCGCTAGTGGATCAGAAAAAAAAAAGTTGCCTTTACTAGAATATTTACGATTTGCAGTATTCACTCATGTAAACTTAATTGAAGAAATTCTGTCAGTAGTGTTCAAAGAGATCAATAAATTTCCAGAATTCCAAGACTCTTTTTCTTTTAATACCAATCACTCTGGAATCCCCTATACACACGGCAATTAACTTTATGTATTTTTGATTTGACGAAAAAAAAAGACAATCTAGATAAAACTTAAAAATTTTATGAAAAATACCAGAGATAACCGATACCCGACTTGAAAAAAAAAAAAAGGTACTCCATATATCTTATTAATTGATTCAGACCCAGAGCTCGACTCACTCCAACAAAAATAGGCAAAGATGATATATACACATTGTAGATCTCTCGAGGGATAAAACGTTTTGTCAGAGAAAAAAACTGGAATGAAACAACTATATATATATATACATACATATTACGGCATCAAATTTTCAAAAGACGCTGCTAATTAAATACATATAAAATTAGTTTATTTCATTATTCTTATAGCTCATTTGTCGCACGTGAAATGGAACTTGACTATTTAGTAGAGCCTAACGAAACATGAAGAAAACAAGAGATCTGATAAATATAATGTATTACGCATGCTCACTTTTTTGAAGGTACATGTTTTTCTAGAGGAGAGAGTCTCTATTGGCTCTTTGTTCTTTTTTACGGCTTTCATAATGAGAAATAGTTTTCAAATAAGAATACTTCAAATTAACTTTCATTTAAATATTTATTTTAGTCCTATTATTTTTTTTTCTTCGTTACCAATCTTGGTATATTTAACAAGTACAAAATAGAAAAAGATCGTCCTAACGAAAAGTAAAAAACGTGTTGTACAATAGTAGCGTAAAAAAAAAGTAACTCAGTCAAAATTAAATTACTTTCTTTTTCAATCTCTAATTTTAAAACTCCCAATTGGAAATACATATAAAAAGACCTTTACAATATTTTAGTTTCTCTTTTTTCTCTTTAGTTACCCATTCCATTCCTTTATAATATTATGAAATTATCATTAACCTGTGTTACTCTCTTTATTTTCTCATTAACTGTCGATGCAGCAACATCTAATACACTGTCATTTGGTTTAGAAAAGAACGTAAATTATAAACCTAGTGCAAAACATGCAGTTCTCAGGGCCAATGCAAAATACAGTATTCAACCATTCAAAGCTGCTAATTCCCATAACAATGATGCGGCTACCATGTCAGCTCTCAATAAAGGCTCTGTACCTGTTGTGGATTACATGAATGATATTCAATATTACGGTACTGTCAAACTCGGTACTCCACCTCAAAAATTTAAAGTCAATTTTGATACTGGATCCTCTGATTTCTGGCTTGGTAAAATATAATAATAATTTTGTCCATTGTTTTTTTTTTGTTACTAAACAACATTCTAGCTTCTACTTTATGTCCTACTTGTAAAATTCATAAGCAATTTGATGGCAATAAATCGGAATCGTTTGAAAATGATGGTCGTCGTTGGGAAATTGCATACGGTGACGGATCACACGCAAATGGTATCTTAGCTCGAGATACATTAAACTTGGGTGGACTTGTCATTAAGAACCAAACGTTTGGGTTAGCTAAATTTCAGTCACCATCATTTGCTAATGATCCAATGGACGGTTTGTTAGGTCTTGGCTTCAACAAGATCACTACTGTCAAAGGTATCAAGACACCCATGGATAATCTCATTAGTCAAAAAGTTATCGATTCCCCCATCTTTGGCGTCCATCTCGGTAAAGCCATGAAAGACGGCGGTGGTGAGTTCTTATTTGGTGGTTACAACGACAAGAAATTCAAAGGTAATTTGACCACAATCCCTGTTGATAAGTCTGATGGATTTTGGAATGTTAAGGTCTCTAGTATCAAGATTGGTGCCAAGAAAGTACATGGTTCATTCAATGGTATCTTGGATACAGGTACTACACTTTTGATCTTTACCGATTCTATTGCCAAAAAAGTAGCAAAAGCATACAATGCCAAAGATAATTTAGACGGCACTTTCACCATTTCTTGTGATACATCCAAGTTGAAACCTCTTAAATTCACCATGAACCGTCAAACGTTTAACGTCCCAACTGATTCTCTCATTTTTGAAAAGTATGACACTTATTGTATTGCAGGCTTCGGTTATGCTCATACGAATCTCTCTATTATTGGTGATACCTTTTTAAAGAATAACTATGTTGTTTTTAATCAAAAAGTACCTAATGTTCGTATTGCTGCTTCCATTGATCAATAAATTTATAAAATATAGACTTAATAATACTTACGTAACTGCCCCTCAAAATGAAAAAAAAAGACTTTTAAACATAATGACAAAAGTATTTAATATATAGATATGTATATATGTATATGTGTAATAATAATAGAAATAATAAAAATAAAAATAGAAATAATAAAGATGAGATTAGTCAAATCCAGCAAACGCAGTATGTGCAGCAGAATGATGAACGGTTCCTGAATCTAAATCAAGCGCATAACACAAAAAACTTGCATCGATACTAAATATAAAAAGATAATTAGTAATTGTATTATAAAATATCTTTAAATGGATCAAACTCACATGCTCATCATGGTATAAGAAAAGAATTGTGACAAATACCAAGGCATTAAGGTCGCAATCAAACCAACCACAAATCCATGTGGCGAATGAAGATTATGTGTTGCATAAATATACGCTCCAAACCCAGACGATAATGCAATCACACTTGCTCCAATATATAATATCAACTGGGTTAAAAGATCTAAATAAGAAACAATCAGCTATCATCATCATCATCGACATAGAATTGTATGCATATATTTACCTCCGAATAGTCCAGAAAGTAAATTACGTCGAAAGATTTTTGTAGCTGATTTAGCTGCTGAAAAGAAACTCTCTCCTGTGATACCCGCTAAACTGATCGTATAGTTGTTGAATGTGCTGATTAACATATCAATGTATCCTAAGATAATCGTAATCAATGTAGCAAAAGGTCTAGGAACTCTTGTATACTAAAATTCATGTTACTATACAGGATCTATGTGTAAATGCTTTCTACCTATTTTTTTATATTATTATTACCTTTCTAAGGAATCGTGCAGAAAATTGAAGGAATTGAATGACAGCTAAAATCAAACTCCCAAATGCAATTGTACCAAGTGAATTTGTAGATGCACGCATCAATGCATTCTTCCAAGGTACAACCGATGGTATAGGCTTGTTTCGATGAAAGTACCATTGTGCAGTAATAGACGATAATGCAAACCTATTATAAAAATAATGAGAAACTTCTAACTTCTTTCATTATATTATTACCTTTCCATATAGATTAATAATTTTGCTGTCCACATATAAATAAATACATAGAATGCAGCTAAAGAATAAACATAATTATTGACAATCCAAATAGCACCTAAAATTAAAAATATAAATATACTAAACAATAATATTCCCTTCTATTTTTTTTTTTAACTACCTGAAAGTGATGAAGAGTCACCCAAATGACCAATCAGCCATAATCGATTGAAGAAAATAATCCAAACGATAGAAAAAACGATAAACACAGTCAATAACAGCATAGACACAAGAATAATACCTGGATTATGTCTTATCACATCACATGCAAGCTAAGTAAATTGAAGTTAGTACAAAAAAAAAGTCATATTTTTTTTTTTTTTTAAATGACTAACTTCAATGACTGTAACCGTCTTTGTAATACGATGTCTACTATCATAAATCACTTTGATAAAAACTAAATTTGTCACAAAAGGTATAAATGACAAAACGGTCAACCTGATACAAAAAAAAAAAAAAAAAAAAAAAAAATGAATTTCCTATATCTATCTAACATGTGAAGGAATCACAACATACCCTGTGTCTTTTGCAGAACGTTCGTCACCATCGTAAACAAAATTGGTTTGCAATGACTCGACTAGTGTCCAAACAAATATAGCTGTTAAAGTAATTGGTATACATATCACTGTACCCCACACAAACATCTAAAAAGCATGTTATTATCCCCTCTAAAGAAAAAAAAAACCTGCTCCTACCTTTGTAAAAGTACGTAATATATACATCCATAATGTACCCATAATTAAAGCAGTTGCAATTATAATTGATAATATGCCTATACCCAATTTTTTTTTTTTTAGTTTTTTTGTATCTCTCTTTTTCTTAAATTATTACCTGCACTATCTCTTATCGTTTTAAATGTAGACCCTTTCACATAGTCTTCTATACTACGACTCTATATCTACAGTTAATACCTGTCCAGTTGAAAACCATTTTTTTTTTCTAAAAAAAAAAAAAAAACTTACATTGGTTGTAAATAAGATGATAATGCCAGAAAGGAAAAAGATAGTTAAACAAAGACAATAGAGTAGAGCAAATACAGGATCTCTATATTTCCTGTCAACGGTTGTGATTCCCGGCGGAATCTATTAAAAAAAAAGAAAACGTTATTAATACCGCAGTATGCAAAACCAGTTTTTTTTTTTTTTTTTTGTAAAATCACACTCGATTTTTGTTTTTTATTACTTTACAGAAGCAGAAGTAGGTAATAATGATTCAGATAATGGATTATTGTATCCAAAATCTGTATCGTTTGTTGGATCGAGGTATATAGCTGAAGGTTTCTAAATAAGTAATAAAACATAAGATAACGTAAAAAAAAAGATAACAACAAACAATAACTTACAAAATTCTCTTCGTATGGATTATTTCTGGAAGACGAACCCTCGCCTTCGTCGTAATCGTTATCGTCGTCGTCTTCTCCTTCCTCAGACTGCTCAAATAATAACTGACTTCTATCTGAATAAGCATTAGACAATGTAAGCGGTATACTATCTTCATTTATATTATGCTTTTGGTGAACAGAATAAAATAAGCTATGTGAAATATCCTCTTCATTCTCCGACTCTTCATCCATTTGTGCATAATATCTTCTACTACCGCCTTGAAAAAAACTGTTTTTCAAGTTCCTAAACGTTTCTTTTGCAAAATTAGGTATTGACTGATCCATGTTGAAAAAATGAAAAAGCAAAAAGTAAAACAAAGGGAAATTATTTACATGTAAAAAGGTGAAATTTACCCTTTTCTTTTTGCTCTCTCTCTCTATTCGTGACTTGTTAAAAACGTGATCCATGACACCCCAAGGCTTGTGATTTGAAGCCAATAGGAATTTACGTGGGGGGTTTTTTTTAATCACTAAGGGGGAAGTTATTTAAAACACACTATTATGCAAAATGAATGAATCAAAAAATATAAAAAAAATGCATAGATAGTATTCAAGTACATATACAAGCAAAAGAGTAGAGCGTACAAAAAAGAAGAACTCTATCTGTTATATATGGAAAAGAAGATCATATACATATGATTTTATTTTGTCGTATTGATTAATATATTTCTCCTTTTACACCATCCCTTCTTTTTACGCCAAACTTGTCGGTAAAATGTAGTCATTTTTAGACAAAATGAAAAAAAAAAACTTTACCATATAGACAAAAAAAAGGATCGTATATCAACTTAGATATGTAACAAGTCAATTTCATGTTATGGTGTTGATGTACAAGATTTATCTGTTTTGCTTCCTGCCCTTATTCTAGTTAGACTTTACAAACATACGTTATTATCGAGAAAATAACCGTCTTGAAAAAAATAGAATCCAAGATTTGTAAAGTGCACCTTTTATTTATTTGTTTATTTTCTTTAGCAAGACTCTTAAATGATCATTTGATATTGTATTAGTTTGTATAAATAGACTACTTTTTTTTTCAAAATTGAATCTATACCTTTACTCTTCTCTTTTAATTATTTCTTATAAACATATATTTCTAATACTACTGTAATCATTTCCTATAAACTATTTTCCTCTTTCCGCCTCGATCAAAAAGATTCACAAGAATAAACTAACTATATAACAGACAAGAAGATCGTTTGTGGTAACTTAGATTGTATTCTTATTAAATATCATATAGAAAGAAATTTCTCTAATACATTTTTATTAGTCTAACTACTCTCACAAAGTTAATAATGCCGTCCAACTCTAGGAAACCTTAATTCATTGAATCATAAACACTCAACCAAAGTATGCTAATTTACTCTGCTCAAAATCTTTCAATTTTTTTTTCATAATGAATTACCAGAGTTGATCCAAAAGATAAACGACAATGATCCGAAAGTTTCCCGATAAACATATTTAATGTGTTTTTAAAAAATGAAGATGTAAAGCTGAAACATTCAGTACAGGTGAAATAAGATAATAATTACAAACCCTTGATCAAAATTTAAAGAATGTAAGCCGACTGGAGAAAAACTCACTTGATTTCAAAAATCTTGCTTGATATTTGAGTATGTTCTATTAAATAAAATACCCAACAACACGTCAAATATTGTCTTTTTGACGCTGACTAAAAGAAAGAGGATACTAGAATAATTGTCTTGATATCCATATATATATATATATATATATATATATATATATTTTTTTTTCGTTTTCTCAAAGATTTTAGAACTAGATGACTGCAGTGGCATATGAACAGCAATAGTTTATGAAACCAAGATGGTGGCCTAAGAAGAAAATAACGTAGTTACATAGTCTCAAAATTCAGTAATTCATTTATGACAAGACCGAGACTCAATTCACTTCAAACAAATATATAGTGGTATATCAAAGTAATGGCAGTAGTAGCAGTAGAAGAAGAAAAATCAAAGTCATATTCTATGCCGAATCTTTTGCCCCTCTCTCAAGTATTTCAGTCGTTGAAATTAATGCAAAATCCGTCATTTAAAAAAAAAAAAAAAAAAGAAAGAATGCCCCTTTTCTGCATAACTTTTTTTTTTTTTTTTCTCCTTTCACCTATATATTCTCCTCTTTTTACCAGTAAACAAAAGAAAAACTCCCCTTTTTTTTTTAAACAACCCTGTAGATCTTGCATCTTTATATATAAAAAATGTATTACTCTATGTAAAAAAGAAAAAACTCCTTTTCTTCAAAAAAAAAAAAAAAAGTGTGGTTATATAAAAATGAATTTTGACTCTTTTCTCTTTTCTGCTTTCTTTCTTTCTTTTTTTTTTTATTTTTTTTTTTTTTTGTATCTTTTTTTTTTCTTTTTTTTTTATTTTGTTTTTTTTTTGTATTATAGATGATGACAATTGAGAAAAAATCAAATTTTTGTACAGAAGAAGTATCTTCACGTTCTGTGCCTGGCTCACGTCGTAATTCGAATGATGAAAGACAAAGGTAATAAATAATAATATCAATCCAACAAGTGAGATAAAATAATATTTTTAACAAAAAAAAAAAAAAAAGTCTATTCGACGGCTCTTTTCATCATTATGATACACCGATTGACTTTCTTATGAAACCGCCTTCAAGATCATTCAGTATCGATGTTGGCTCAATGAATAGTTCATCATCCTTATTTGATGATAATAGCAATACAGGTAAGATAGAGAATTAAAAAAGAAAGAATCTTTTGATTTTGACTATGAGATGCAGCTTCTACTTTATTTCCACAAAATAATTATTTACGTTCACGGTACTTGTTCAATAACAATACCAACTATGGTTTAGTAAATATCAAATTAAATTATAAATAGAAAAAAAAAAAGAATCCCTATAGTTATTAACATTATTCCAATAAAGTTTGCTACTTCAGATTTCGAATTAGAAGCCGCTAAACCAACAAACTGGAACCCTCATCCATCTTATCCAGACTCAGTAGGTATTCAGGCTGCATTTTATGGTCAATCGAGCACCAGAAGATTTTCTCATCAAGGTTGGGTAAACGGAGGAGGACAGCAACAACAACAACAAACGAACAACAATAACAGACTTTCGACATCCTATTCCGATCTTCAAATGACAACCGCTGCATTCAATGCATACCGAATCAGTTCACCAGAACCATGCCAGCACTTTCGTCAATACGGATACTGTACATTAAAAGACCAATGTGTTTATACTCATAACGAAAACGTAGTGCCTGCTCTTCGATACTCTAATTCCACATCCACCTGTAACACCTTGATTGAGCCTCCTCATTCCATGCACCCTAAATCAGATACTATCAAAAAGCCATCATTAATTGATGCAGACAAGTTCTCTGGTTTACAATTAGAAGAACTTCAGGGCAAATTATATGAGCTTTGTAAAGATCAACACGGTTGTCGCTTTTTACAATTGAAACTAGAGGAATCGAAATCAAACGTCAACTTGATTTATCAAGAAATTCATCTTCATTTTGTTGAGTTGATGACGGACCCATTTGGAAATTATTTGTGTCAAAAGCTGTTGGAACGATGTGATGATACCCAACGATCAAGTATTGTTCAAGTGATTGCACCCGAGTTCTTAAAAATCTGTCTTAGTATGCATGGTACTAGAGCCGTACAAAAGTTAATTGAGTTTTTATCCACTAAACGACAGGTAAGTTGATAAGAAGCTTGGTTCTATCTTACTTTTTTTTTTTTTTTTTAACATTTTATGTACTACTCTACAAAAAGATCCAAGCAGTTATTGTGGCTCTGGAACCTAATGTGGTTGCATTGATTAAAGATTTGAACGGAAATCATGTTATACAAAAATGTCTTTATAAATTAAGCCCTGAACATAATCAATTTATTTACGATACGGTCAGTAAGCATTGTATTGAAGTTGCTTCACATAAACATGGATGTTGTGTTTATCAACGTTGTATTGATCATGCTATTCCATCACAAAAGGTTAAATTAATTTTTTTTTTTTTTATTTAAAAAAATTATTTAATATTAACTTTTTTTTTTTTTAATTATAGACACAACTGGTCAATGTTATTACGCAAAATGCTTTACCTCTTGTCCAAGATCCTTTTGGAAACTATGTTGTACAATATGTATTAGAATTAGGCGATACCATTTATTCCGAACAATTAATACGTCGGTTTATTGATCCTGTACGTGAATTATCTGTACAAAAGTTTAGTTCCAATGTCATTGAAAAGGTAAAAAAAAAAAAAAAAAAAAAAAAAAGAAAGTGATTTATTTTGTAATTGGTTTTATAACACCTTTCTTTATTTATTAGTGTATTCGTGTAGCAGAAAGAGATACAAAACGGTTATTAATTGCTGGTATCACCAATCATCCGCATATGGAAAAATTCTTACGAGATTCTTATGCAAACTATGTCATTCAAACCTGTCTCGATTTCGCTGAAGAAGATCAACGGACTCTTTTCGTTGACTGTATTCGTCCTTTATTACCCTCTATTCGTAATACCCCTTATGGTAAACGTATCTATAGTAAAATCCATAACAACAACTCTTCTGTACGTTCACGATCATAAAATTTGTAAAATAAAAAATAAATGAAAAATAGTCACCACTTGAAGGCTTGGATGCCTTTTTTTTTTATTGCATTTTTTTTTGAATGTTCTCTCTTTTTTTTTTCAAGTACACACATTTACATAAATATATAAAATGAACGGAGAGTAAGTATTATGACTTTAAAAGAAAAAAAAAGCTTTGTATAAACAAAATATTAACTTTATTTACAGTGCTACTGTAAGCTCTTGAAATATAGCATGGAAAACAATCGATTTATGTAACTGTTTTTTTTTTTTTATATACATAGATGGAAGACAATGTCATGATTCTTGAACAGAGTGAAGCTACTCCTGTTACCGAAAGCAAAGTGAAGCAAACTACACCTTATATGACCCGATATGAAAGAGCAAGAATTTTAGGTACTCGTGCACTTCAAATTAGGTAAGCAAACTATTATTTTTGTTATAATGTTTACTTACAAAGACTTTAGTTTAAATGCTCCTGTTATGGTTGAACTTGACGGTGAGTCAGATGCATTAGCTATTGCTATGAAAGAATTAAGAGAAAAGAAGATTCCCTTAATTGTTAGACGTTTCTTACCTGACGGTACCTTTGAGGATTGGGATGTTTGTAACTTGATTGTCGAGTAGAGTAAAAAAAGTTGATTTATTTAAAATGTAAATGTGTATTATACTATTAAAATAAAAAGGGGAAACAAGTATCTTTTTTTTTTTTTAAATATATATATATAAAATTCATGCACTTTACTTCTTTACAGTTGCAACAAAAACAAACGAGTTTGGGGTTTTTCGCCATAGCTGTGATCGGCGCCAGAAAAAAATGAGTTTTAACCTTATTCTTTTCTTTTGTACAAACAAACGTTTTTTTTTTTTTTTTTTTTTTCTCTTCTTTATTTTCTTTTCTCGTTTAAACATTCATAAAGATGAATACAATTCTACAACCTCATCACCATAAACCACTCAATACAGCTCAAAAGTTGGCATCTGTCAATGAACAAACTTGGTTAAGCATTGGTAACAACAAAAAAAAAAAAAAAAAAAAAAAATAAGATGGTTCCTTATTAAACTTTTTCTTTCTAAAACAGGTAACCTTTCAGAAATGATGGCAGATTATGATAAAGCAATGAATTGCTATGAATCAGCTTTAAGACATAATCCATATTCTATACCTGCTTTAACTCAAATTGCTTCTTTATGTAGAGGAAGAGAACAATTTGCAAATGTAAGAAAAATAATATAAACTAAAGTTTTTAATATTAAAATCAAAATCATTTAGGCAGTGGATTACTTTAAACGAATTTTAGCCATTCAAGAAAATAATGGTGATATTTGGGCTGCATTAGGTCATTGTTACTTGATGATGGATAATTTACAAGACGCTTATCAAGCCTATCAACAAGCATTATATCATTTACCTAATCCCAAGGTAAATCACATTGTCAAAACTTTATATAGAAAAATTCAACTAACCACACACACACACAAAAAAAAAAGGACCCTAAATTATGGTACGGTATTGGTATATTATATGATCGTTACGGCTCACTTGAACATGCAGAAGAAGCGTTTTCTGCCGTAATGAAAATGGATTCTCAATTCGAGAAATCCAATGAAATCTATTTCCGATTAGGTATCATTTATAAACAACAACGTAAATTTGATCTTTCACTACAATGCTTTCGATATATACTCCATTATCCACCTACACCCTTAACCGAAGCAGACATTTGGTTTCAAACAGGCCACGTCTATGAACAAAAGAAAGAATACGAATCTGCAAAAGAAGCTTATGAACACGTCTTAAAAGAAACTCCAGATCATGCAAAAGTATTACAACAATTAGGTTGGCTTTATCATCAATTAGATACTTCCTTCACAAATCAATCACTCGCTACTCAATTCCTAAATCGGTCATTAAAAGCAGATAGTAACGATGCTCAATCTTGGTATCTTTTGGGTCGTTGTTATATGGCCGAACAAAATTATAATAAGGCTTATGAATCTTATCAACAAGCGGTATACCGTGACGCGCGTAACCCGACATTTTGGTGTTCAATTGGTGTTCTTTATTATCAAATTAATCAGTACCGTGACGCTCTTGACGCATACAGTAAAGCCATTCGATTAAATCCTTACATTAGTGAAGTTTGGTATGATTTAGGTACACTTTATGAAACGTGTAATAATCAGGTACAGGATGCTTTAGATGCATATCAACGTGCTGCTGATCTGGATCCATCCAATCCTCGTATTAAACAACGTCTTGATATCCTCAAGAGACCACCACAATCAGGTACCACAACTTCTGCTCCTGTACCCCAAGATGTAGTCAATCCAAGTCAATATAATAATACAAACTCTAGCTTAAGTGGTAGTGCATTACCCTTTGATCAAGTAAGGAGAATATATATAATATATGAAACCTTATTTTTTTTACTCACTCTCTCTCTCTCTCTCTTTTTGTATTAGCAATCAAGTCGTAGTAAAAAGTCATTGGAAAACAGAGATATTACTGAACCCGGTAGAGATTTACCTATGCTTGCCAATATCAATTACCAATCACAACAACAACAACAACATCATATTCCTGATATTGAAGGTAAAACATCATTAGCTCAAAATTCGCGTATGAACCCTATGCTTCTTAATAAAAGGGATACATTAAAAGGAGAAGAGCCCATTTCTCCTCAACCTGGTTCCCTTATTCCCGATCTATCAACATCAGCCCAAAAACAATCTGAAGATGAAAACATGACTGAAGCTTCACGTTCTGAACCAGAAGATCATGATATGGATGATAAATCTAAAGATGATTGAAGAAAAACTTTTCCCCCTCCCCCCTTTTTTTTTATATATTTTTACTCAGTTAGTTATAATGTATGAAATACCTTGTTTCTCTCGAAAAAAAAAAAAGAGAGAAAGAAAAAAATTAATAAAAACACCTTTAAAAAAATCATTTTTCTGCTTTGTGAATCTAGAGACCTTATTAACTAGGATCAATTATAACAATACACCACATCTCTCGAACTAAAGAGTTTATTTCATAGATAGTTATATATAACCTATTTAGGAGGTAGTTATCATACACCCCTTATTTTTGTTCATTGTTCATATATGGTCTCCCGCTTGCAATCGATATATTACGACATGACATGTGATTTTCAAGATATATCTTGGTAACGAAAAGCTATAAGGTGTTTCTCAAGCATCAAGCAGAAATGGCGAAAATTCGCCTTGAGCCTTCATCATGTAACCGGCGAAGTTTTGTCCTTGAGTTGTTCTGCCGACAAAACTCTGACTTAATCAGTTCATATATAGTTTCCCGCGCTACAAAACTCTCTGATTTATGAAAAAAAAAATATATATAAAAACATACAAAATATGATTTTGAATTTTACAAAGGATGTTTGTTCTTCTTTTATTTTTACAACAGGTATTTTTGACCAGTTATAAGTTCAACCGATGATAGGTGTATATTAACTATAAAATGAATAATATATGTTATTTTTATCATATACAATATTAACATTATTAGAAACTTGTTATGCAGTAACGAGTTAAGTCACTTGATGAGCTGTCAATAACTACTTGATTATTATTGTTGACTTCTTTATATTTTTTCACGCGCCACAAAAACATTTTATTTTTTTTTAGTTTCGTTATGTATAAATAAATCTTTTTTTTTTCTCATCTTTCTTTCAAATATAAAACATGAACCTTTCCTACAAATACTATCTTTTTCTCTCCTTTACTTACATACGTTATCAAAACAAGAGATCTTATCAAGATGTAGGCAACTTTAAAACGTTTATAATACATGTTATGAATTGTATAAGACAACATTTCATAAATCCCAGTAATTTTATCACAGAGTCTAATCTCTATAACAAATACTTTTTTTCGGTGCATGTATTTAGTACAGAAAATATTCTGCCTGAAATTTTTAGGGCAAGATGACCGTCGGCGAGCGAAGCAAGAAGAAAGTCGAAAATCCATTTCGAAGGTTCTTACAACACCAGAGGATGAAGTCATCAGGGCCTCAACATGACCTTCACTGTTTCGGTTAATAGATGATGTCAAGTTGTCAAGACGCATCATATCAATCTTTTGTAAAGCTTCCATCAAAGCTAGATTAATATCGGATGCTGGTCTACAAGCAGATCTTACCTGTTCAGCCAAATCATGTATTCCTGAATTAACTTGTGGTACAATTCGCTAATTCGGCAGGAGGAGTGGCAGTTATAAGTTTTTCTGAAAAGGAAGCAAATTCATTCAACTTGAGAATATCATTTCATGGTGGGGATATTTCTGCTTCAAGATAGCAGCATCTTGTAAGATAATCACTCTCAGCTCCACCAACAACCACAAAAATCCTTCTCCAAAGGATTTTTTTTTTTTTGGGGGTAATATTATTTGTGTTTGGCGAAAAAATAAAATTAAATTAAAAAGGGAAAAATGTTCAGCCGATTGGAGACTCTGGGTGGTGAAATTGTAATTAAACCACACCCAATGTACTATGATGACCATGGAAGTAACTCCATTTATTTAGTCTAGCACGTTGTAATAGAAACGCTCAGGCAAAAACAAGCGGAAAGAAAAACTCTTTCTTCAAGTCTACACGAAAATCAAAATCTATTAAAATAAATTTATATTCATGTCCCGAGACTTTTTAAACATCTACTACGATTGCGCGTGTTTAAATCGTTATTTTTGGGAAGTAAAATGTTTTGAAGACCTTTTTTTAAAAGGTATGGACAAGTTGTGGGTCTTTGGTTTGTTTATTTTTTTGTAAAAATTTTTTTTTTTATTTATTTATTTTTTTATTTTCTAAGCTAACCAAAAAAATTAATACTACTCATGAGACTGGTAACACTTTTTTTTTCACATCGTTATAAAGTTAACAGTTATTTATGATAATAAACAATGATATAAACTTAATGAGTATATGTCATACAACTCTGTGATTTGATTACAGTTTTTTCTTCTTTCCTTCTTCTAATAAAAAAATATCTGATAATAACCATTTGCCAACTAATATATATTCCTATATTTTGGTTCCTCGAGATCAACAAGCTAGAAATCAATTTCCCGAAAGGTACATATAGCTATACATCGATGTCAACTAAAGAGTTGCTCCTATTTTGATACACTCGTAAACATCGGGGGGATACTAGCACTGTCAATATCTTGTAAAAATATACTACTTAAATGTCGAGAAATTTGTAGATACATTATTATCTAATACTAGTACTCAGGGCGTTTTTTGTAGAAACATTTATGTCAATTTTTCTATAGAGGCTGCTTCAGCTTAAATTTCAAAAAATATAGCCTATCTTTGCATCAACTTGAAGACTTAAATTTGGTACAAGTCATTATACCACACACACATGTTTAGAACTGGAAGGTGAAAAAAGAAATATTGCTTATTTCATGAAGAATAATTTCATTTTTAGTAAGGTGGGCATTCACTCAAATTAGCGGATATACCGAATATACTGGAAAGTCATTTAGGTCACAAATATCTTTTCGCTTTAAGAGACCATTTTGGTCATTAGATATTATTATCCAGTACAGGCGAAAGCTGTTCATGTAAATTGATGAGTTTTTTTTTTTCAACCAAGTGAACAATGATAGTCGTGACTGCTGCTATAAAGAGAGAGAGAGGATTTAAAGAAGAAAAAAAAAAAAAGAAATAACGAAAGTTTTTAAATCCTTCAACTTAAACAAAAGCCATGGCTTCACTTATCAATTCACTTGCAGTACCTTCTAGTTACCGTGATCAATTATATCAGGTATGCAATTAGTAAAGAAAAAAATTGAAAAAATGGACAACTAACACGTCCATGGAATGTAACCAAATAGGGTTCTTCCAACCAACTTACAGATGACCTTTCTACCACAGCAACACTTTACGTGGGTAACTTATCCTTTTTTACAACTGAAGAACAAATTTATGAACTCTTTGGAAAGTGTGGAGAAATTAAACGTATTATTATGGGCCTTGATCGTAATCAAAAGACACCTTGTGGATTTTGTTTTGTAGAGTAAATATGCAGTTTTCAACAACAACAACAACAACAAAGAGAGTAACACAATCTAAATGCAATTTTTAACTTTGTAGGTACTATCATCGTAGCGATGCGCTTGATTGCATGAAGTATACGAATGGAACTAAATTAGACGAACGTGTTATTCGTTGCGATCTTGATCCTGGTTTTAAGGAAGGAAGACAGTTTGGACGTGGTAGAAGTGGTGGACAAGTGAGAGATGAATATCGTACAGAGTATGATGTTGGTAGAGGTGGTTGGGGTCATAGAATGCGCTTACAACTCGAACAAGATCGTGAGAGAGATATGAAACAAAATTATGAAGCGATTAAGGATATTCCTCAAGGCGCCGAAGAATATAAGAGTAGAGCCGCTGCTGGTCAAAGTAAGATGAAAAATTAAAATTCAAATACTATGATACTAATAACTTTGTTGAATAGGTAGTAAACGTAGATACAATGACAATGAGGAAGATGATTCACGTAAACGTCAAAAGGAACAGGTAAGGAAAAATAAAAATAAAAAATATGTACACTTTTCTTATTATTATTTTTTTTATGTGCATAATATAGAATCCACGTTTCAGAGAAAATGAAGATGAAGACGAGGAATAAATTGAATAAAAATGTAATTTTTTTTTTTTTTAAGATGCAGAAGGGTTTTTTTGCTTTGGTTTTGATGGCTTTATGAGTTGTGCTAAGGGTTGTAGTGATACTTTTGCAATCTGTGACATTATTTTAGATTTAGACTTGTTATTTACCAAGTTAACGAAATAAGGTGCCTTTTCTGAATCATCGCGAAGGTGAATTGTTATATTTGAAGATTCTAAAGATTTGGATCTTCTTATAGATGCGGTTTTGCTACCAGCTAATGACCCGGTATCTTCGTTTAAATGAGAAGATAAATGATTTCGAACGTCTGCATTAATGTTTCGTTTAAACAAATATAAAAGTAAACCGTTAAAATATATTAGACTGACCTTTTGACAGTAATGGATGATAGTCCTTAGGATATCCATATATTTGATCCATATTACTTTGTGGCCAGCGAATAAATTGATTGGAATGTCTATTCATATCAGCTTTTGTTGCCAGTTCAATTCTCCAAAACGTATTTTGTTTCCAACCGTCAGAAGTGACATCTTCATCTACACATAAAACGTTCTTTTTGTTTTTGGATTTAATACTTGGTTTTCTGGCGATAGTAAGTCTCGAGGTTAAAAGACTTTGACTTGAAACAGGTTGTGGCTGTTTTGATTGATTCGTATTTGTTTGTTGTAGCCCACCTGTTAATTTACAAACTGGATTAAAAGCAGTTAAAAGACCAATTTGTTGAAGTTGAATAATATCACCAACTAGTAAAGGTTTTAATCGTCGTAAATGTTCATGAAAATTTAGTTTGATATTTGCTTGAGCATCTGTCATATATTTAAGTTTATTGTTTGGATATTCAATTGTCCAATCTATTTTTTCATTTTTATATTGATTTGAATTACTTGATAATAATCGAAGTGGTCGAAGTTTTGAAAATTCTGGTGTAAAATTTTTCATCTCATAATGATAAGGTCTACATGATAAAACCATTTGATGGGTATCTATTAATCCAGGATCTTCTACATGTCTATCTTGAATAGCCCAGGATTGACTATAAACAAGTTTGGCTGGTCTCTTTGTGTTGTTGCTAGGTGAGACTGATTTACAGGCAGGGTAAATGTATACTTTACTACAACCCCTTATTGTTTGAGGTCTATGATCTTCTGGATCAAACGTATCATTTGTATTCATAGCGTGTATTGGTCTCCAGGTCATTCTCCAAACGTATTGACTTTCAGGTGAACGACTTAATTCTAATGGGTCAGCACTGATAGCACAAATTAAATAATTAGGATCATCACCGTCAAAAGAAGGATCATGTCTTGAATTAGTGTATGGATCCCAACAGAGATAACTATTAGTCAGTACGTTATAAAACTTGATAGGGCAATTGATTGGAATTTGAATGAATTTAGAATGAATTAGCTGATTGATTTTATTTCTAGAATCCAAATCAAAGAATTCATGAATTGGAGCTAAATCAACTCTGGCGATAATATTAGAGTTTTCCAAGAAATGAATTAAATTGAATAATTCATCATTTTTTGTTGTTGTAGTTTGACGATGAAATTTTTCTTTCAACTTGTTTAAAGTATAATAATATCCATTCATATTCTCTTGACTATTTTTAAATTTATAAGATTGTTTTAAGTGGGTTTTATATCCAAGTATTATTTTTCTTGGCCAAAGATAACCAAATGTATTCCAAATGTTTACTAATTTTTGCCATTTTGAAATGTTGTTCTCATCATCATCCATAAATAAATCTTTTAATTTGTGTTGTAATAATCTTGTAGGTCGAAGTATATTATCTACTTTAAATGATGCATGTTTCAATAAATGTATCGAATGTAACGTATTACAACTATTTGGTTCGTCTAAAGAGTGAAAGATCATAAAAAAATCTGACAACGTCTTCATTAAAATATCGTCATTCAAATGTGTCATTACTCCACAGTCGATTAATTTTTCTGACCACTCTCTTTCTGTTATTAATTCTGTTGTGACAACTTGCTGTAATTGATCAGGATGAATTGTTATTGTTGGTCTATGTTTTAAAACAAAACAAGCCTCTTTTGCTAATTTACCGTCAGGGCAAATACCACTTCTCCATTCATCTAATCTATTTAATAATTTTTTCGTATTTTCTAAATCTAATTCTTTTATATCTATGGATAATGACATTATTTTATATATATATATATATATTCTTTTTTTTTGATAAACAGAGAAAAAACGAAAGAAAAACAAAAAAAAACAAAAAAGGTCTTTGTTATGGTTACCATTTTTTTTAGGTGTTACAAGCGGGATGACTGAATTAAGTTATTTATCCAAGTCTGGAGATTCGTTTTTTTTTTTTTTCAGTTTATTATTTTATCTTGACTTGTAATCCAACCATACGTAGATGATATAGAATCAGATAGATACTTATATACAGTATAGAAATCTAATTGAGTAATTTGTAATTGATTTTGATCTTTTAAATCTTCACTAAAAATAAATTCTCTTGGTGGGCCATTTAATTTTAATGCGTCATTGTACAATTGTACTGCTTCTTCCATATTTTCTTGCATGTATTCAATTCTTTCTATATTAGGTGGATGAGTTGATCCAAACCAAGAGTTAACAACTGACTCCAAAAATTCACGTACACCATATTCAAGGTCACGATATTTTTCTGGTTCATCAGTATTTCCTGGTATAGACTTTTTAGCTGCTGTTATTGCTCTATTTTCAATAACAGGTTTATCTTTTGGTTCCTGAGTATTTTCTTTTAATTCAACATCTAAATCTGCCATCTTTTTCCAAACATCTATAGCAGCTCTAGGGTCATATCCTGCTTTAGCCAATATTTTTAATCCAACAAGATCTGCTTCCTTTTCTAATCTTCTATTATATGTTGTTTGTGTTTCCAAGGTAATAAAGGTTGCGATATATTCATTAATTACTTGATTGATATAAGGTCCTAATGATTCAGTTACTATCCAAAATACACCTCGAGTAATATCACCCAACATAAACATAAGGGAAGCAAAACCATGTTGCTCAACAAAATGACGTTGTATCGAATGTGCAATCTCATGAGATAAAATAACTGCCATTCTTGTTGAATCATATTCCATATGCTCAATTAATAGATTATAAACAATTAGGTGAGAACCTGCACACATGGCATTGACTGTGCTTGAATCCCAAATAACATCAATTTCAAAGTCACGTAAAGGAACATTTGTCGGTTCAACGTCTTCCTCAGTTGTAACCAAGATATCAGAATCACCTACAGCTGGCACTACTTGTATTTGTTTACTACGTTGGCTCTTTGATTCTTCATCATAATTTCTAACTGGAGAGCGTATATCATCCACAGCAGTAACGGCTAAATTATCCACAATCGTTTGAAGCCACATGACAACTTCACTATCTTTTGGGGCAACAAGTCCACTCTGTGATTCTAACAGAGTATTAATTTCAGCATCAACAATTTCTGTTTCTTCTTCTTCACTAAGATAAATAAGTCTCAGTCTAGAAGTATTTGGTGCCTATTATAATATATTTTAGGAACAATTTAATTTTTTTTTTTTTTATATAATTATTATCTCGTACCTGATCTAGTCCGACTGCAAGTAATAGGGTGAAACCAAACAAAGGTATACCAGCTAATATTTTTGCGATTGTATCCGCTTTACCACCTCTTCTAAAAGTATGGGGTAATAAAGTTAACGAAGTTTTTGAGGATAAAGATACTAGACTAACTAGTTTCCCTGTCTTGAGTGCGCCGAGAATGAAGATTGGAATGGGAAAGATTGGAACATGAGTTGGTTTAGTTGAATGAAAAGGTCGAGAAATAAATTTATTATGTGTTATCGTTGTACGTCGATAACAAGAAGTACATATTGAACGACGTAGAATAGAGGATTTTAAAATTTGTTGTATCATTTCTTGGTTTTGATACCTTATCGTGACACCTGAAAAAAAAAAAAAAAAAAAAAAAAAAAAAAAAAAGAAAAGAAGAGGAGTCGTTTATATTTACAATTGAATGATAATATGTAAATTGCTTGTATTTAAAAAATAAAAATAGAAATATATAATTCACATAATAAAAGTTTGCGTTACAATAACTTTTACCTGTATCTCTTTTTTTTTTTTTTATTGCAGTATATTCTCTATATTGTATCTTTCTACCTTTTTATTTTACTGCTAGTATTTATTATTTTCTAAACACTTGATATAAAAAAAAAATTACAATTCGTCAATGTATTAGGTACCCCCGACAATGGAACATAGATACACGGAAAAATTAAACCCGAACGATTTAAAGTAAGATTCTATCGTAAACTTGTCCTGCTTCTACACAGGCTTGAATAGCGCCAGCACATAATTTGATTGATTTAAATAATTGCCCAAGTTCTACGGGATCACGACAATTTTTGACTCTTTCAGTCAACTCATTCATCTTGGAAGAGAGTGTAGTAACAACGTTATCTGATGAAAAGGAACTGGAAGCAACTTCCTCGGTCTTTCTATCTACTTTTTGTCTCTTACGTTCTTCTACCATTGGTGATGTAATAGGTGAGTGAATCAATTTATTTTGTTGTTGTGTTTGTTGAGCTGCTTTTTGAGCTTCTTGTTGAGCTTCTTGTTGAGCTTTTTGTTGTGCTTGTGCTTGCTGTTGTTGTTGTTGTTGTTGCTCTTTTTGTGCTTGTGCTTGTGCTTGTGCTTGTTGTTGTTGTTGTTGTTTCTGCTTTTCTTGCTGTTGTGCTTGTTGCTCGTCTTGCTGTTTCTTTTTATTCTTTTGTACCTGCTCAGCTTCAGCTTCGGTTAAAATGATATTCTCACAAATGACACAATACATTTGTTTGGTATCTGGATTACGAACTAGAGGTACCTATATTTACTTATTAGATAATAATTCTATTTCACGCACTCCCGTTCATACTTACAGCATAACAAGAATCGTTAGGACAATGTTCGTTTAAGAGAGCCCAACGCTGAAGCATTTTTTGTCCAATTAATTGAGATGCCTTGGAAGATTGCTCTCTTCTTTGACGACGAATCGCTAATTCATCTTGCATGTCATCATCGGTTTTTTTCTCGGCTGCTTTATAATTGTCATTGGCTCCACCAGTAGGGAGTGTGTCGTGGAGTGTACAGAATTGAAGGGATCTGTCTTTAGAGCTCATCAAAGGAAAGGAGCAAGATTCGACACTACAAATCTCATCTGTCATAATCTATAAGGTATTTGAATCAATATTCGTAATTCCATTCTTAGTTTTCATTCTAACTTACCCATCCTTGGAGCATATATGTGCCAAGAAGATCACCAGCTTCTTTTTCGGTTCTAGATGTTTGCAACATGGATAAATAAATGTAAAGGAAACAAGGTTTGCCCTTTTTTTTTTCTCGAAAACTTTAAATATTCTATACACTATTATGGCTGTCACATTGATTAAAAAGGAATTCAGCCATCATATCTTTTTCAAACGATTGTTATCCCAGTGATTTATTTTAAAGTTACAGGACTTATAGTTTTTGCACATCCAACAAGATTAGACATGAATTGAAGAGAATTATGTAGCTTTATTTAATACTTTTGTTTTGGTGGATCGAAATCCAGCCTTCTCTACGGAGAGTATTCTTCTTTGCCCAGAGCTCTAAGAATTTACCCCGTTTCAATGATGGGTTATAGACAGCTTTTGGTAATAAAGTTTCGATCATTTCATATACACCGAGAGGTTTAGGTACTGTAAATTCTTCGTGAATCCATTGTTCTTTTGGTAATTCAAAATCAATAATTACATCTGGAGAACGTTGATGTCTTAATTCAAACCCTTCTCCTCTCTTAAACATAAGTAGAATTTCCTTTGTAGAGCTAAAATATGGGCTTGGTTCATCTAATCCAACATTGTTTACCGATTTTTTAAACCAAACAAGGTTTTCAACATATTTACAGTCTGTAAAGTAATATTATCAATCATCTTAAATCATTCAAAATAAAATAGTTATAAAAAAACACACACTTACTCATAGAATACATGATACGGACAATATCAGCTTGAATTAATTTGTGAGACCAAACGAAAATCATGCCAGCAGTCATATGTGTGGACACTTTTTCTATTAATTTTTGGAAATCTAATAGATTCCAAGTACAAGCACCATCATTTTTACCATCAGCAACATAAAACTCCCATGGTGGATCCACCAATATGCATTCTAATGCTGAAGTATCTAACTCGGATGTTTGTAACAGTTCATCTAATATTGGGACACAATCATTCATATCGTCTAATTCTATATATTTCGATTTCGATTCATCTATTTTATTCCTCGTTGATAGAGGTTGAATTCTTTTAACTCCACTGTATAAATCGTTCGGAATTCTAACGTGAGATATGAATTCGTCTGGCGTATCCACTTTTCGTTTTTTTACACCCGTAAAAAATCGTGATAGTGAAGATTGCTGAATTTTCGATGAAGAATCGGTCGATGTGTTTGACATTGGTGGAGGTTGAGACGTTTTTCGAACTATACTCTTTTGTAATAATCTAGATATAATTATCAGTCATCAAGTAATCATATACATGTTTGCAGATATGTCGTTTTTAACTTACAATTCAGTCGTAATTAGACTTCTGCGCCATTCTTGCTTATCATACCAATATTTATCTCTATTGTGTTTATCAAGGTAAGGTCTATATTAGAGTATACAATTAGTAACGACAAAAATACAATCATCCTTTTAATTTACATTAAGAACTTTTGATAATTTTCTAGGCGGTCTCGCCATTCAGTCTCCCAATCTCTAGCTTGGAGATGAGCTACTTCTGGTTCAGATTCCATCATGAAATCTTCTTCTTCTCCAGGAATATATTGCTTGAGAGGCATCTTTTTAACCAGATCCGATATATTGGATCGCTTATTAGCTGTAACTCGAGGTACAGATTTTGGCTTTGATTTTATAACCGAGGTAGTTGATTGACCAGAGCGACCATGGAACTCTTTAAGCCATTGATCAATATTTTTCTCTTCTAGCTTTACGTCAGGATCTTTCCATTCGGGGCCCAATTCGGTATTGGGTACAATACCAGATAATCTTTCCTTGTGTGCTTGCTTTAATTTTCCATCGACAGTAATATAACTTTCATCCTGTAGTTTGCCATCACTCACCAATTTACGATAATAGTTCATACACTGATATCCAACACGATGAGGAATACCACAACTAAATAAACCCCAAGATGAACCAATTTTCCATCCATTTCCAATCCATTCATCATATCTCTTCATAAATAACTTATGTTCATGCGCTGACCAGCCACCATTTTGTTGTCCTTCTCCAGGTGCAACAAATCTGTAATAAAAACCTTCGGGACTCTGGAATTCACTTTACATTAGTTTTGAGATGATGTTTGATAATAAGTTTAGTATTCCAAACACTTGTAATTTACCATATATCTATTCTCCCAGGCTTTGATACGGGAGCCTTGCCATTGTTTTACTGATTCCTTCGTAAATACATCTTCACCTACTCTTTTTCTTTTTAAACTTGGTTTAGGTGATGTGCTTGGTTCATCACTAACCGAAAGTGATTCAAATCGAGGCGTCTCTGTATCAACAAGTTCATCCATATCCATGTCTTTTGTTGGAACATTTGTTGTTATACTATCTGTTACTGCCTCCTCCATTTTTATTGCCTCTTGCCAAAAAGATTCATCTTCTTCCATGTCTACATCACTTTGACTTTGTTGTTCTTGTTTCATCTGTTGTAGAATAAAGAGGGGTTCTTCCATACGACCTTTACCTTTTCCTTCAACCTGTTTATATACCTTTTTTTTTAAAAAAAATACTTCAAGAGATTTATAACAACCAATTTACCTCTGGTAATTCTTGTAAAGGAATTTCGAAGTCGTCTATAGGCTCCTCTTTTAATGTATTCTTTTTCGATTTTGATAAGCTGATCGGTTTTTTACTTGAACCGATCTTTGGTATAAAAGACGACGATCCATTCCAAGAAGACATTATTGACAATGAAAAAAAAAAAAGAACGCGAACAATTTGAGGCGATTTTTTCGTGTTCTGAAAAAGCGCTATCTGAAAATATACTTGTCAGCTTTCACGGCCTTGATCTGATTCTTTTTATTGTAAATGAGCAACAAGTTGTGCCTTAAAAAAATAAGCTTCGATAACATTATAAATCTATATATTTCCTCTTTGATCTCGAACTAGTTAGTTATAAAAGCAATAGGACTTTTAGCCCATGCACCTTTCTTTTCGCTTAAAGCAATAACTTCCGTAGGCTTCAAGCTATGTATTCTTCTGCTTTTAACATACTTTTTTCAGAAAACTACTGCACAAACACCATTGTACAGCACCTGCTCTATTTAAGGCCGCTCGATTTAAATCTATTAAAAGTTTGTCTTCATTTATTTATAAAGTAAAAAGATTTCATAACATCACATTATATACCGTTTGAAATTCTATTATTTATTATTATACATGTTTATGAAAAAGGAGATAAAAAAATCTATATATATATATATATACTATTGTCTATCTAATGAATCCAAGCGATTTATGTGTTCTTTCACCATACCCGTGACAATAGATCTCAAACGAGGTTCACCCATATATTCCGCACCAGCAACGTCAAATGCATACGCCAACAAGATACAGGTATGGTTATGAAGTTGGTCAAGATTTGTAAGGAAGATATCGTCCCTTTTACGAGGAGAATTTTTAATCATATTATCATTTCCATCTTCAGATTTTCCAAAGAATTCCTTTGATATCACACGGCAAGCTTCGTTTAATTTGCCACATTCTACCAAACCTGAAATATATCTATTCCAGTTATGTTCATCAAATTCGTATCCTTCACTAGAAAGCTGATTCCAAAGTGATTCAATATCTTCTATGCGGTTTTGATTGATGAGTGAATTCAAGTAAATAGAAAGAGCAAAAGGAGAAGTTTGTTTACGAATGACGGATTTTTCAACTTCTAATAAATCTTCTTCGTCCAAAGTTAATAAATTGATGTAGTTATATTCCATTTTCGGTACTGGTATAGGTCTTTCTTCAAAGATTGGGTCAAGGTTTTCAAGGTAAGTTGCATCGTTTTTATAAAGTGCATTCCACATGGATTCAACAGCAGCATAATTCGATTCATTATCAAAGATATTCATGAGTGTAGTATAAACAGGCACTGTAGTAGGGACAGAGAGATCACACATGTTCTTGTAAAGAGCTTTTGCCTTTTCTGGATTATTTATCTTTCCATATGCATCAATAATAGGAGCAAACAAATACGAAGAAAGTTGATTTTTGGGTTTAAGTCCATTTGCAGCAGACTTGTTTAATACATCTTCAAGCGTTTCAGGCACTCGTTTTTCATAATTCTCATATTTTGTATCCTTTAGTAAATTATGCTTTCGGGTATCTGAAATTGATTGTTTGGATCTTTCCACAATTTCTGTTAAGACTGATTCTGCTAAATCAAGTTGATCTGATTGAATGTACCCATTAATCAAAACACTCCAAGCCACATTTGAAGGTTTCCAGCCTGCTTGAAGCATACGGTCCATTACTCTTTTTCCATCTTCTGGTCTACCACATTCAAAATATGTTTGCATCAATACAGTCCAACAAACAGGGGAAGGTATAATATTGTTACTTTCCATTGTCGTCATTAAAGATTCTGCTGCTCGAACTTCTTTACGTCTTGAATAAAAGTTCATCAAGATACCGTAAGTATATTCATTAACGGGAACCGATTTTGACATACGTTTATAGGTTTCCAAAACTTTTTCCATAGCGTTATTCTTAGTATAGACATACAATAAAGCGTTATATGCTTGTGAAGTGAGTCGATATTTTGTTTTGAGAATATCAAAGATACTTTCAGTACCTTCAACATCGCCTGCTTTTGCATAAGAATTAAGTAAAATAGTATAGGTATAAGAACTTGGCATTACGGATGCTTGAGTCATCATGGCAGCTACTTTTCGTGCACCTTCTGGATCACCTTTTCTTGCATAATAATTCATTAAAGGATTAAATGTTCTTGCCTCTAAACCCATATCTTCTTTGGCCATGACATTTAAAAGCATAATGGCTTCAAGAATCAATTCGTTTTGTACAAGTCCTTTAAACATTAAATTGTATGCTACACGTGCAGGTGGTAAACCACGATCCGATTGTTTTTTCAAAAGTTTTACAATATCCATAGCTGTTTCATGATCATCCGATTGAATAAAAAGTTCGATAAATGAAGAAAAGATGTATGGAGTAGGCATTATTTTACGTGATTTCATATCGTAGAATAATTTCTTTGCACCAGAGAGGTCACCTTGTTTCGAAAACATGTCGATTAATGTACCAAATGTAACAACGTCAGGCCGAAGACCTACTTCAGATAACATATTATAAATTCGAGTTGCACCAGTAATATCAGGTTCTGGTTTTTTATGAGCGTGAATATCAATTAATGCGTTAAAAGTAACTAATGTTGGTACAAGACTTTCAGCCAACATTTCATTCAATAACTCCATAGCACGATCAATATCACCAGATCTACCTACTTTATGAATTAAAGCAGTCATCATAGGTACTGTACGTGGAATTCTTCGCTTTGTCATGATATCGTTAATTTCTAAAGCGTATTCAGGCCTACCAGCACCTGAGAAATACATGACCATATCCTTATACAAAATAGGATCCAATGACATCGTCTTTCCAGCCATATTCATACCAATCTTTGTCCACAGCCATTCCCAAACTTTTTCCACCATTTCATCTGTCCTCTCTGCCAATTTGATATTTGACATTAATATAAGCGTAATAGACGAAGAAGGCTGAATATTTCTATCTAACATCTCTCCATAAACTGCCATTGATTTTTCTGCAACAACTTCAGGGCTTAGTAGTCTATCATTTTCCGCATAACAAGTCAACAAGATATTAAATGGCTTTTGTACTGCATCATTGTCGGTAGATGATACAAACAATAAATCTTCATTCTTTAAATCCTCAAATATTTTTTCCATGGCTGACAAATTACCGTTCAATCCTAAAGCTCGCATCAATAATAGTTTTTCTTTTCTACCCACATTATAACCTAATTTCTTCATATCTTCTACAAGAGTTAAAATATATTCCATTTTTTGTGCTTGATTTGATTTGGTATGATTGAAAAAACTGATTAGTCGTCGGTATTGGTCTCGAGAGACGTATCTTTGAAGGTGACGAGATGCCAGGTCGCGATAACATTCCCAAACAAGTTCTGGGCTACCTCTTCGTATTAATGTAAACGTGTTATCTATCAAGGAGTGTGCAATAGAAGCGTTAGATTGGTCAAGTGCTGCCGTCAAGATATCATCGCTATTCTCTATAAGTTTATTATTGCTGCCAGTGGTCGTTGCTTCTTTACGAGTTGAAAGGGATCGTGTCCATGATATGTGAGGTCGTGGTAATATATTTGTTGCGTTGGTAATAATAATGGGTTGTTTTTTCGTTGTGGTTGTAATGCGTCGTCTAGGTTTCGTTAATTGAGCTTTACATTCTTCTTTCCATAAATTGGCAATCAACTTTGTGTTATTACATTGACTGCGCTATTATAAAATTACGAGTTAGTTTTATTTTATTTCTGTTTTTAATTTCGCTTTTTTTTTAAAAAAAAAACGGAGGCGCTTACTCGGCTTTGCTTGCAAGACCCTGCAATGGCTGAAGTCAACATGTCTAGAAAAGAAACAAAAGAGAACTAATTTTTTTTTTTTTTTTTTTTACTAAAATTATGTGCCCCCCGGAGTCTTTTTACGGTACCTTGTTTTTTACAGTCACACAACTGTCAAACTTCGTTAGTGAAATGCCACTCATACAGCTGCTGTAAACCTTCATTCTAGCCTGAGCTAGATTGTTTGCTACTCGATTTATTGTTTTAATGATTTCTTAGATTTTCTGCTCCAGTTTTAATACGTCCTAGGTACTTATACTTTTCTAACTATCAGTAAATTACAATATAATTAAATGATACCTACTAAATCTCCTTATACAGATAAAATGTCGCCGATCTCTTTTTTCGTTTTTCAAAAGGTTCACAGATACTGACTTTTTTCAAATATGAGCTTTCAAAAATGAACTTTTTACCTTGAGTTTTTCTTTTTTCCCCTAGACTTTAACCTTTTTGTTGAACACTTTTGGATACACACAACAAAAATACTTGAAATCTTCACTTTCTGTATCAAAATCTATTTTTTTTTTTAATCTTTAGTTTTTATAAAACACTTTAAAGAATAATCCGTTTCTTAAAAATAGATAACTTCCGAGTATCAAGAGTCAGCCGTGGAGTGATAATACTACTTATGTATTGATGATGTACAGTTTACATTTACTAGCTGCTTACTGCTATATTCATAATACCATAGTAGTATCCAAACTTGTATAATTATGCAGTTCTTTTTTGTTGTAAAGGCTTTTTAAATTTGTAAAAAGAATGGTTTAAACAGGATACATGCTTTTGTAATTAGATTCTCTTAAAATTATATTTTTCTAATTCATAATTGGCTAAAAAATTATTATTTGATGTCACTTTGTTTATCAAATATAGGGTATTTATATCAATTCTAAATTCTTTTTTTCCTTATCCTTTTTCTTTTCCTTCTAAACCAAAGTAAGAATTGTTTATGAAGTACCCTTATAGTTACATTTTACGCGCTTCCATTCTTTATCAAGACCTAGAAAATGATTCTTTAGGACATATCTTGTGTTAGTCACTACAGGTGAGATACTACAGACGTATTCTATCACAAAAGGTTGATATTGATATAAATATATAGATATATATATGTATATTGTTACCTGCTCTTAGTATTGCTCCTATACCCCCACGACATATTTAAACTGTGTCTTATTTGCTGTTACTGTCTACCATACCGCTCCTTTTTGATCTACTGACTTGATAATGTATTTTGAACTAAAATGAAACAAAACTACGCGTTTAAAAGCAGTATGGGATATATCTACTCAAGAGAAATATTGTCTTCCGTTTGGTATATTATCTATAAAGTAGTTATAAATTCTGAAGAAGTTGCAAAAAAAAAAAGTGATAATGTAAGAAATATGGTACAAGATGAAACAATATTGTTTGAAACAAGTAAAAACTTCTTCTACTTGTAAAATGTACCGCATTTGATATCAGTCTTGCGTATGGGTGCTAGCGGAATGCAGGGTTTGAAATCAATGCTACTTCTGGATTGGATGAACTTATGATATATCAGTACGCAGCTTGCAGACTCTAAAATCTGCAGGCTCTGAAAACAACTTGGTGGTTCGCAGGCTCTGAAATCAACCTGGAAAATTGCAGGCTCTGAAATCAACCTGGCAAATTGCAGGCTCTGAAATCAACCTGGCAAATTGCAGGCTCTGAAATCAACCTGGCAAATTGCAGGCTCTGAAATCAACCTGGCAAATTGCAGGCTCTGAAATCATTGTCGGTGTGGCCTGGCCGTTGAATTAAAAGCTTTGAAATCATTGTCGGTGACCAGGCGGTTGGGTCCAAACCTCTGGAGTCGATTGAGCTACTGGTATTTACGAATTACAGGCTCTGAAATCATTGTCGGTGGCCGGGCTGATATTAAAAGCTCTTATATCAATTGTGCGACTGGGTCTGGCGAATTGCAGGCTCTTCAACTGAAATCAATCGAGGTGATTGGAAGGTCGTCAATACTTGTAGGCTATTTCCCCGTTTTTTTTTTTTTTTTTTTTTTTTTTTTTTTTGAAATGAAAAATGTGAATTATTATTTTTATAACCAATACTGCTTGGAGCATGAACTCGGAAAAACCAACATCATCGTATTCTACCGATTCTTCCCAAAAACTTTGAAAATGAATCTACCTAAACAATCCGGATTATAAGACCAGAAGTGATAACAAACTAGTTGATGTATGGTAAAAAAAAACTAAGTGTTCTTCTATTTAACCATGATTTAAATCAAAAAAGCATTAAAGTTCAACTAAATAGTTCCATGTACCCTTATTAGGCTTAAAGGCAATACCATTCTTCCTAGTTATGGCTCCGGATGATAGCAATAGCTAAGCACATACACATTGTATATGATATTATCATATCACCAAATTATATGCCTGATTCACAAAATTTACGAATACGGTGTAATATGAAGATATTGATATTAGCGATGGCTTTAATGTAGGTTCTATTTTATTACCTTTAGTCACTGGCGGCTCAAGAAACGGCTTGGTACCTTCCTCATTTTTTCAAATAATGGCTCCCGTGACAATTACGTGAACGTTTCACCAAGAAGATCACCCCAAAGTCACAGGATAATGATGTTTTCATGGCAAGAACCATTATAGATTGTTATGTATAAAACACTGATCTTTCGATAGTTTTTTTTTTTGTCTACTATGTATGTAGTTCTTTTACTTGTTTGATTTTTATATATTTATATTTCATTTTTTGAGCTTTTTTTCCTATTACATTAAATAAATCCAGAAAGTTTTTTTTTTATGAAAATACGTGTTATATCAAGTACCAATAAGATTTCATCTGAACCGAATATCATTCCGATATTGCTTTACCAAATTTTGTCTAATAAGAAATAAATACAGACTGAAATTAAGCAGTTATACTTCTTGCTATTGAGGCTATAATAAACATCAATATCTACATTTTTAAATGCACGTAATGTTCACCATGTATGCTTTCAAAGAATTGCCTCATTTGGAAAAGGTTACAAATTACTTTTTTAAACCAGTTGACTGCTTTTAGCGTTACACCAAGAGGATGCATTTTATTTTTTATTTTTTTGCGTGTGATCTATCTTTGGCATGTGAAAGAAGGAACGGTAAAAGAGAATCCGGGGTAATAAAAGGTCACTGTTTTAATCATCTTTCTCCCCTTTTTTTTTCCTTTTCTTTCTTATATTAACCTTTTTATTTATGTTGGATCATTTGGTTGGAAGACCTTCTACAAATTGGAAAAGGACTCAAGTACTACTAACTTTAATATTTGGGTACAGTATATTTTCAAATGGATCAAGTTTATATTTTTGTTAATTATATCCTGTTCTATATTCAGATGGCGGATTCTTGTCAAAGGAAAAACTAAGCAGTTACCGGCTTTCTTACGAAATCTAAATGAAAAAAATGGTACGTAGATTATATAAAAAAAAGCGAGAGAGATTAAATGTGTGTGTATATCCGACATATTCATTATGTTTCTTTTATAAAAAAAAAAAAGTTGGTGGATCCCCATGGCGAATTGCTCTTGCATCTTGGATGATTTATTATCTCTCTCAAAACATATTATTACTGGTGGGATTAAATGGTACGTACTTATTTTTTTATGCACATATTTACATTTTGGCAAAAATAAACAATAATGATTAACAACAAAATATAGCACCTGATCCACTAGCAAGATTGGTAAGATTTTTTTTTTATTTAAAAAAGACGAAAATTTATGACATATTCTTAAAAAAAATCAAAGTATAAACGCAGTTTTTATCGTGCAACATGGATATTGACAGCACTGGATGCTGGCTTTTTTACAGCTATGCGAATTAAACCCGTTTGGTTACGACATATACTTTCGATTGTATTTTCCGCTTACTACTTAGTTTTCGCTGACGATGCAGAGGAAAAAGTTAGAAGGATTCGTGCCACTATCTCTATTGAACAAATGCGTAATTCTTGGGAAAAAGTAGCTCAAAACCCAATTTTAGGGGTTGCTTCAAGTATTCTTCGTCCTCGCTTAACAATTAAAGATATTCTCTTGATTGATCGACCTTACCATAGTAAAGAATTACCTTCGATTGAGGTCTACCGTTATTATACAGGTCCTAAAGATACATTTGCTAAACACGATACGATTATATTGCAATTCCCCGGCGGTGGATTTGTTTCGATGCCCCCTCCTTGCCACGAAGACGCGATTGCTACTTGGGCTAAACATACAGGTTTCCCATTACTGAGTGTTAATTATAAAAAGGCGCCTGAATATCCTTACCCTTGGCCTATTGAAGAATGCTTTGACCTTTATATTGCTTTAATTCAAAGTAAAGGAAAAATTATTGGTCTTTCTGGTAAAAAAGATATTAACATCATCTTGATGGGTGATTCTGCGTAAGTTTATAGAGAGAGAGTAAAGTTGGTCGGTAATTCATTTTTAATGATTTATTTGTTATTATATGTAGTGGAGGTAATATTACTGCTGCAGTAACGCTCAAGATCCTTGCTCACAATCAACAATTGGCTTTAAAAAACGTCATTCCATCTGTCACTATTTCTACCGAAGATGGTGAATTTGATACAAAAAATGATACTTCAACTACTCTACTCGAAACAACTTTTATCAAGGTACCTATCGGTTTAATTCTTATTTATCCTGCACTTGATTTCGAAATGTCTTGTTGGATGTCAAACTCTCAGTTATCTTTAATTCGCGCTGAATCAAAAACAAGTCTTTTCCGCTCTGGTTCTTTAGATTCTATCTGGCAAACAAAAGATCATTTAAGTCATGCTAGTCCTTTAAGTGTTGTACCTGATTTAGAAAAAGAGCAAAGCTTATGGCGACGTGCTTTAGGCATGAAACCTACATTAAAGCAGCGTATGGCTGACAGAGCTCATCCCATTAGAGATCAAATCCAAACCAAAGATCCCTGGGCTACAGCTAGATTAGCTATGACTAGTAGAATGAGTTTCTTCAATGACAGAATAATTACACCTGATTTGGTAAAGTAAATAATATACAGCTAAAATTTTTATTTCTGACCATCATCTCCCCCCCCCCCTTTTTTTTTACTTAATAGTTGAGAGCAATGGCTATTTGTAAGTATTCTACACATTTCTTTTAGAAAAAAAAAAAAACAAAATGTTTTCTTTTTTACTGAAATTTAAGTTTATAGTATATTTGGGCCCTCATGCTTCCCCAGAATTTGAATCCGACTATCTTTTATCTCCTGTCCACGCACCAGAAGATCTTTTGGCTCAATTCCCCAAGACATATATGATGTGTGGAGAAAAAGATCCATTAGTAGATGATACAGTTATTTTTGCAGGTCGTATTCGACAAGCCAGACGCAAGTATCGTCAAGATAACCCATTAGATGAAGAATTTCCAAGTGGTGATGGTGTCCGAGTTAAGTTCTTGGAAGGCATCAGTCATGCTTTCCTTCAAATGATGCCATTTTTGCCTGAAGCACATCAAGCAGCCAAAACAATTGGTGACTGGGTGATTGAGATATCCGAGCATAATAAAAACCACCAAGCTACATTGGCTCAAAATATTCAGAATAGAGGAGTCAATAGTCCTAATTCTTACGATAGTGATTCTACTGCTCAAAGTATTACAACATTTAATGAAATAGGCGACCATCATGTAGCAGAAATTATTACTAGCGAAAAAGATATGATTCATCGTAGAAAACAACAATTAGTAAAAGGTTTATTCTAGAATAATAAAAATAAAAAAAGAAAAGGTTTATATAATTATCCATCTATTTCCATCTTCATATTCTTTATGTTGTTATAATCATTTAAGTCATCATAATTATCATCCATGTTTTGGCGTGATCTTTTAGCATTACGATCAATTAAATAAGCTTCTGAACCCATCATCCTTTTGTAAAGCCAACGGAATACATCAGATATATTATGTGTATCTTGTAATATCTCGGACATTATTCCTTCATCAAATACTCTGGGGTTCCAGGTACGTGAATTTAAAGAACAGGGTTTGTGTAAACGAATTTTGGGTCGTGTAGGATCATCCACAGGTATTTCAATAGATAATGGTACAATCACAAACGTTTGGTTTGGTAAAGAAGGTGGTGTTAATGTAATGTTGATTGAATTTGGCGCATCTACTGTGGCAATTTCAACTCTGACAGTATTATCGTTTTCACTCTCTAACCATAATTTTTAATTTTAGTCGTACCATCATTATAATTACTTTTTTTCCTTACCTGCTAATATATCGCTCATGGAAAGTGAAATGGATTTAGTTGCCTTATTAGAACCCTTTCTAAATGTAGTTTCATTAAAAATACTTTTAAACAATGTATTGAACATTAGCTGTTGACGTAAACACTATGATATAATATATGTTTTTAGTTTCTTTCAATAACAAACTTATCCTATTTTTTTTTTTTTTTTTTTTTTTTTTTTTTTTTTTTTTTTTACCTGTAAAATATTATAAAGTTGTTCAGGGTGATGGAACGGGACTCTAGACACCATTTTTGCTCTTGTAGGTGAAGACGACATCCATTTGTAAATTTGGTTGGGCATCTCTTCAGAAGTCTAAATATGAATATATTAAATGTCAATAGTTGCAAACACAAGAAAAAAAAATGCAGAAACCTACCACAACCCATTCATTATTTTCGTTAAACGTATCTTGATCTACTCCCGCTACCAACATATCTTCCAATGATTGCGTTTGGATAGTTTCTTTTGTTGTGTTATCAATGGCTGAGCTAGAAATATTCTCTACATTAATAGTTCCAGTGATAGTCATTAATTTTTGACAGATTTCGTCAGCTACAGGTATAGGTGGATCTAATGTTGCAACAAATCGAACAGGTATGGGTTGAATATAAGGATTAGATGGCATAGGCTTTACAAAGGATAAATGTCGCATAAACTTGGGTGCTGATGTTTCAGTAACAATCTTAAAATGTTCACTTTTTTTTTAAAATAAAAAGTTAGAATGGTACATGATTATGATAACTGTTTCTTTTGTTTGTACCCATCAATGCCTTCTTTAATTGATTCTTCAGTTTCATCAAATCCAAGTAAATATGTAAACCTTGACGGAGGTAAATAGCACATAGGTTGAATTGAATCTTCAAACGATATTAATAATTTGCAACTGTTGGATAATGCTGGATCAGTTTCGTCATTTTGGAATGCTTGTTCCATTTGACTCCAATTATTATGGTTTATTGCCTGCTTAGACATCCAATAACTTATCGATATACCTGGATAATCCAAATGCAAATTAGGTATACCATGTCCTTCTAATAATACAGTTTTTAAATTTGCTTCTATTTCACTGTTATTCCAATTAAATATATATATATATATTTTTTTGCACACAACTATATTTTATACATTTTTTCAACTTACATTTCCTGTCGACAAATGTCTTTTAAATCTGTTAATAATCCTTTTGTAATTGAAAAAAAATCAACAGATTCATATTTGACATTGAGTTGATCTAATAAAGCCAGACTCTTTAAATTTCTAGTAAATAAATCAAAGTTTCGTGATTGAAGATTTTCTGCCAACATTTTATCCACTCTATCGTCTTGATCGTTTTGTAACGTATCCGATACATAAGTTACTTTGGACCTTAATACTCTTCCTGATTCGTCAATATCAATCTAAACATAAATGTCAGTTTAAAAAAAAACAATTCTATCTCTTATATGCCTCTTCTTACATCCACAACAATGACTGTTCCACCCAAAGTAATTGTTGTAATAGGCACGCCAGACTCAAACTTGTGTGAATCTATAAATGCAACCAAACTAAACTCTAGTTAATCCTTTTGTACAGACAAAGAAAAAATAAATAATTTTGATCTTGTACCCCATTGATTGTGCCAGCTTTTCTAATCTTTGTGTTTCTATTTTTGATTTTGACTCTTCCTTTTCTCGTAAGGATTTCTCGAGGAATGCTTTAGTAGTTTTCAAGGTGTCTTTGACACGCATAACGGTACTTTCTAATGAAGCTTGTTCCTTAAAAAAAAGGTTTAATATGTTATCTTAAGAATCATTTTTCGTGATGTACCTTCAAGTGAGTAAAGTGCTTACGAAAAGCAGGATCGGCTCCAGCACCCATTTTCATTACATCGCCTAAGACTTCACTTTCAAATTGAGAACAAATGTTACGAATACTGTTTATGTGTTGAGTAAATTCCTCTCTTGCTTTATCAAGATTAATAGTTCCAAGCGCATGAAGTTCTTTTTTTTTTAAAAAAAAATGGTGTTGAATTAATCAAATCGGCAAATAATATGAATTAATTGTTTTTATTTTACCATTAGGTTGAATTTCGTTATCGTTTGAAGGCTTTTGAAGAGAGGTGCAATTCTGTTGAAGTTTTCGTAAAGAACCTTGAAGTCCAAAGACAGCTGAACTTATTGAATTTTGAGATTCAGGCTGCATCGTCTATAAAAGTTCAGTAATAAATAGATAAAAAAAAAAAAAAAAAAAAAGCCTTGACGCGAAAAGAAATGGATTTCCCACTGTCTTTTGAACTAAGTTCCAAAAATGGTGATAATTTTTGAAAACTTTTTTATTTCACCTTTGCTCAACAAAAACAATATATACTGAACATGTTTGTGCGAAAGTACTTAAAAGATTTTATAAACCCCATATATATGTACAAATATAAAAAAAGACTTTGAACAAAATACCTTTTTCTTCTACTTTTCTTTATTTATTAAAATCTGTAATCCTTCCAGTCTTTACTGTCTGACCCCAAAATGGTATATTATGGACAGAAGTAGAATCTGAATACAAGCCGAGTGAAAGTTCTGTAAAGCAATTCAAGATTAATATTAGCATAAAATTATATTATATTCCTTTTTTTTTTTCTGTCATGTTAATTTTATAATTATTTTTATTTTTTTTTAAAAAAAAAAGGAGTTAGTTACATATAAACATTTAAAAATATTCGAGTCCAAGGATACGTATTATACATATTATATACAACCACCTGGGGATTTTCGAGTGATCTAAAATAAAATAAAACGACCCAAAAATTCAACTCAGCGTGTTCATTTTTAAAATGCCCAAAAAAAAATAAACGACCTATTTATTATATTGAGAGTGGCCTGAAAACAATAAAACGAACGAGATGGGTCGTTGCTGTGAATAAAAATTTCGGCGACACTTCAAAAATTTTGCCATGAGGACGCTTTGATATTAGCTTGGATTTTACGATTTGGAATTTGATAAAAAAAAATGTTTTTAAATGAAACGGTTCAAAATATATTATTGTATATAAGTTTTTTTTTTTTTTTTTTTTTATACTTATTGAATAATAAGAATTATTTAAATAAGATATACATTATATGAGGGGGGGGGGGGGTACATTATTATAATACTAGGGAAATATATTACATAAAGGACACGTTGCTCTACTACATTAGAAGCAATATAGAATACGCGAATAATTCGAGCTTATTACAACACCTACCTTATACACATCTTCATATTATTGGAGTAACAATATAGTACCAGGAATACCGGGAAAATAAACCAAGAAAATCCTATACATATATATTTATAAATGTTTGTTTGTTTATACTATATTAGCTAATAAACTTACCAAAGGGCACAATAATAAAATATGAGAGAATAAGGGATTATGCCTTTGTTATTTTTACTTCTAAAAGATAATGACATTAGGTTTATTAAATATATATTCAGAGAGGAATGCTTACTTACGGTTTACCATTCAATTATATGAAAGGGACTTCATGTATTGTTTATGCCTATTGAATTATTATTATTAACTTTAAGTTTAAAATTTAAAACCCATTTTATTATATTTACCAAGTTACTAAAGAGAGAAAGAAAGAAAAAAAAACCATCCTTTTGAAATGTTTATTTAACTATTTTGAGGCTTTACAATAAAAAATATATACATACAAGAGTACTGGGAATATTAATTATTAAGGATAATAAACAGCTACATTACTTTAAATAACAGATAGAATGATCAATCAGACTTAATCCATGCAGCTGCATTTTCTTCTTAAAATTCAGCTCTTACTACTCTTCTAACTGCATCAGTGTATATTAATTCTTTTCTTCTATAAAGCTTATACATGTAAATTATTTCCTTCCTTCTCATTAAAACTATTGCTATTATTACCTGTGTAAGCCCATCCCATATTTTCTACTGAAAGGCCCACTATTTTGCAAGCAATAAATAATATAAGAATTATTTATGTCATCTGTATGGCGGTTCTATCCCCTCAGCTAGCATTGCTTCTGGAGTCACCATATGCGTACTAATATATGACAGCTCCAAATAGAATCCGGGATCATTGATATCAGCTTTATTTAACACAATATTTTTTGCGACTTCGTCTTGCTTAATTTCTCTTGCCATACTAACTTCTTCTGTTGATAACCTTTTTGTATATTGCGGAGAAGGAAAAATATTTTTCATTTTAAGCTGATCTACTCTCTTCGCTAGAATATTACAGCCGATTGAGACCTGTGAGTGTCTTTTCATAAAGAGCTTTTTTCATTGAAATTTATTAGTGATAAAGTTAATGGAGTTATTTAATAATATCTTACCACATTACTAACAGATGTATTATACTACAGGTTTCAAAGTTGTTCTTTCTTGATGAAATATCTTGCCTGGATAGTGTATGTAATCAAACAAGCAGTGGCATGAAAAATTCATGTTTTGTTTAGTGATAAAAAAAAATTAAATAAACATGTTTGCGTTTCATCAATATCATCTTTCTTGGTGCCGACAAATAAAAAAGCCTCTTACTTTATAAATTAGAATAATATCTCAAAAATTAAAGCTTCGTACCAATGCTTATTTTTGAGTTGACATTATGAGGATTTTCTATTTCAAAACACACTGCTGTAACTTTAACTGAAAAGGTATTGAATTTGTTGTTGAAACCCGAGTATTTTGGTTTATTTAAGCTTTTTTTTTTTTTTTTTTTACCTCAAATCAGCAAGAGCTGTCGGATTAATGACATGTTGTCATACGGTAAAATTAAATGCAAAAGAGAAAACTATTTCATCAAAAGAAAACTATTTCATCAAATGAGAAATTAAAGTAATGCATTTCTTGAATTATATAGGCACTCCCATTATTATATAAAATAAAGAAAAGTGAAATTAGGTTTTATTTGGTGGGCGTTAGAAAAATGCTTTTGTATAAGATCTGATGGGAATTATCATATTATTTCGGACTAAAGAACCGAAAATTAATTTGCATTGTGTACTTTTCCTATGATTACATAACCTTTTTAATAACTGGGCTATAAAAAAAAAAACTAGGTTGATGGTTGTGTTGATAAACAAATACCATAGCCTTGTCCTTTTTTAAAAAAAACAGTCTTTCTAGTAAACTTTATTTTATATAAAGCTGGTTGTCCTTTCACCCTCTTTTTTTTTTTTTTTCTTCTTCTTTATTCAAACAACTACTTTATTTTATTCTAAAGTCTTAATAACTATGTTCTCATTCAAGTTTTCTTCTGCTTCTACTTCTGCAAGACAATGTCTTTCCTACGTCTCCAGCTGTTTTGACAGCCTCAAATCCTCTATCAAAAATTATCAAGTTTATGCTACTGGTGATGATAAACGTTCAACCAGATATTATACTACAGATGCCCAATATGATCCTTATTATGTACCTCCTCGTGTCACTCAAGAAATGGAAGAGCTTATGAATTCCTATGTGCCCCGCCGTAAACGTCTTGATATTATGGCTAAAGGTTTATCAACTGGTATTGCTCAATCACTTGTCTATGGTGCTTCCGCTATGTACAACTTTTTTGTTATGGAGAAGAAATCAATGGGAGATTATTTATTCCAAATGGGTTGCAATGAATCTCAAGCAAAAGCAAATGTTAATGGTGTTGGTACTGATCATTCCGCTGCAGTACTTCTTTGTAAATCCACTGGGCATCCAGCTTCTTTTGCCGATGCTGTCAAATTAAAAGATAGTAAATCTTTGTATGAAACTAATTGTGGTGATGTTGGTGATGCTGGTGATGTTGGTGATGCTGGTGATGTTGGTGATGCTGGTGATGTTGGTGATGCTGGTGATGTTGGTGATGCTGGTGATGTTGGTGATGCTGGTGATGTTGGTGATGATGATGATGCTAGTGATGCTGGTGATGATGTTGGTGATGTTGGTACTGACCTTTCTGCTGGTGTACTTTACCATGAATCAAACTGGTATCCAGCTTCTTTTGCCGATACTGTCACAGAAACTGTCAAATTGAATGATAATAAATCTTTGTATGAAACTAATGTTGGTGATGTTGGTGATGATGATGATTTTGGTGATGATGATGATTCTGGTGATGATGATGATTTTGGTGATGATGATGATGATATTGGTGATTTTCTTGCTAACATTTCTGCTGCTCTACGTTATCATGATCCAACCTGGTATCCAGCTTCTTTTGCCGATGCTGTCGCAGAAACTGCCAAATTGAAAGATAGTGAATCTTTGTATATGACTAATGCTAGTGATGCTGGTGATGTTGGTGATGTTGGTGATGTTGGTGATGTTGGTGATGATGATGATTCTGGTGATGATGATGATTTTGGTGATGATGATGATGATATTGGTGATTTTCTTGCTAACATTTCTGCTGCTCTACGTTATCATGATCCAACCTGGTATCCAGCTTCTTTTGCCGATGCTGTCGCAGAAACTGCCAAATTGAAAGATAGTGAATCTTTGTATATGACTAATGCTAGTGATGCTGGTGATGTTGGTGATGTTGGTGATGTTGATGATGTTGGTGATGTTGGTGATGATGATGATTCTGGTGATGATGATGATTTTGGTGATGATGATGATGATATTGGTGATTTTCTTGCTAACATTTCTGCTGCTCTACGTTATCATGATCCAACCTGGTATCCAGCTTCTTTTGCCGATGCTGTCGCAGAAACTGCCAAATTGAAAGATAGTAAATCTTTGTATATGACTGATGCTGGTGATGCCGGTGATGTTGGTGATGCTGGTGATGATTTTGGTGATGATGATGATGGTATTTATGATTTTCTTGCTAACGTTTCTGCTGCTCTATTTTATCATAAACCAACCTGGTATCCAGCTTCTTTTGCCGATGCTGTCGCAGAAACTGCCAAATTGAATGATAGTACATCTTTGTATATGACTAATGCTGGTGATGCTGGTGATGTTGGTGATGATGATGATGTTAGTGGTGATGACGATGATGATGTTAGTGATGTTGGTACTGACCTTTCGGCTGGTGTACTTAACCATGAATCAACCTGCTATCCAGCTTCTTTTGTCCATGCTATCAAAGAAGCTGTCAAATGGGATTATAGTAGAAATTTTTTTAAAACTAAAGCTGGTGATGTTGGTGATATTGGCGATGTCGGTGATGTTAGTGATGATGATGATGTTAGTGATGATGATGATGTTAGTGATGTTGGTACTGACCTTTCTGCTGGTGTACTTTACCATGAATCAACCTGGTATCCAGCTGCATTCGCCGATGGTATGAAAGATACTATCCATATGAAAGATGGTATTTCTTTACATACTGAAGATATCGATGATATGGTTCTTATCTAAAAACCAGAAGTTCCAACCTTTGATGAAGATTGGACTTTTGTAGATAAAGATTTGAGCTTTTCAAATAAGGTAAGCTGATTCACACATACACCATATTTTTTTTTTTTTTTTTTTTTTTTTTTTACTAACATCTTTTTTTTTTTTTCCACCCATTAGCCTCCCAATATTTTCAGAAAATTTAAAAAAGCCGCCAGGAGTAGTATTATCAACAAATGTTGAATAATCCTTTTGTTTAGTTCCCCTACAAACTAAAAATAATCCATTTGTTTCAAACTATAATCATTATTATATTATATTTTACCTCATTCTTCTTCGTATATTTTATCAGAAATAAACATTTACCTTTAAAACTTCTAAAACGACCCCAATAAAGAATATGACTATAAGTACATAGAATCTTTATTTAGTAATTCCATCGAAAGAAATAATAGTATTATTGACGGTTGGTATGAAGATCTTAATATAAATAAGCGCCAACTTTTTTTTTATGACACGCTTACATAAAGTTATTAAAAACCTTGTGGTTAGCTGATAATGACGACATGGTTCTTTTAGTATAATTTAGATTTGTAATATTGGCGTATGAAAGAAATCCCATCAAAAAGAGCTACGCGAGTGATGTACTGGACTATACATTTTTTACTTCGCTCAGATCAACCTTAATAATTAGCCATAAAGAAGTTTTTTTGTATTAAATCACGTTATTTGTCATAAGAAAGTTAATAGTTTGTAAATAATCCATGATGTTATATTCAGCATGATAACCGCTCTGTCAAGGTAAAAAGTATACCTTAACTCTCTCAAGTTATCATCTTTTTCTTTCCTGTTTAAACTAGTTATTTGCGCGGCGAAAAAAAAAGTAGAAGGCATTACAATTATTTACTTATACTACATACCTTGCTATTGATATCTTTGTATATATCAAGAAGCTTTTCTTTAAATTGACAATTGATCTGTTTAAATACTTGGATACTCGCAGACACAAATTCTCTAACAAGATTACGTGTGTTTTTTGATAATAGTAATTCAACCGGAGGGTAAAGATGTCAACATCTTTTTTAGTTGTCATGACACGTTGAGCGTCTCTAAATTTGGTGAAGCTGTCCATTCTCACTTTTTAGATTATACGAGAGGTCCGTGCGGTGTATTACAGGTTAATCGTAAGAATTTTGCATGAAAGTAGGAGGTGGTCTTCATTAAATTAATGTTCTTCAAGGAGAAGACGTATTAACGATCCCCAATTTATTTGTTGCTTTACTGTAGATACTATTGATTTTGCCTGTTTTACATGCTAATTGTTCATGCTATTTTGTAACGTCTGGTAACTTGTGGCAGAAAATAGACATTTATTTTGCGTGAAGAGCTCACTGGGAATATCATGATTTTAGTGAATGTGTACCTGTATCGCGAGATTTTCTTTTTCGGAAAGATTGCCCCCACTACCGATATCTTTAAGTTGAGTTTATTTAAAGATTTTTTATTTTGTTAGAAGAAGGGATTACACTTATTAAAATCAAAGGGGTCTGAGGGCAGATAATTAACAAATGGTGGTTGATAAAAAAAAAAACGCCAGGTTGCACACTTCTTACAGGTATTTGCTCATCTGATGTTATCTTTTTTTACCTTTCTTGGCATATTGGTACAGAAATAACTACAATGAAGCTATATTCGTTTATATGAGACTTAATAGTTAAACATACTCTCAATCTTTTTTATTTCGCAAAGATAAGTACATGTCAAAACAAGACATCTTATCTTTACGATGATGATTGATGATGATGATTGATGATGATGATTATGTACTAATATGGCAAAAAAAAAACGGGTTAAAGTAGAGCGTCACACTTGCTATGCGGTAACGACTTCAAATCTTTGGAATTTATATGTATGTATGTCTTTCACTAGAGCAAAATATCAGTTCGTAACATCAATTGCACAAAGATATATATGTCAAAAGTTGATGGTTTGACATGTAAGATACAATAAGATAAATTTTGGACTCAACACAGTGATACAAATTGACAGTTTTTGGGAATCATTGTTTATAGAAACAGGCTATTTTTTTTTTAAAAGTATCAATGAATTCATAACAAACAAGTGTTTTTTCCAGGAAAAAAAAAAAGAAAAAAGGATTTGTGCTGATCTTATAATCAAAAACTAAAACTAAACTTATAGTCATATGAATAGTAAGTACAGATCTTTGGCTTGACTAACACTCTTTTGGGAAAGTATAAATAACAAACTCACCACGCTTCATCAAGAATGAGCTTTTCTCTTTCCCCAACCCCCCTTTTTTTTGCTATAGATCTGAAGTTCAATTTTACTTGATACTCCATCTGAACTTAAAGTAGAACCACCACTTTTTTTTTGTTGTACATCATCTCTTTGGTTTTACAAAAGGAAAAAACTTGCCTCTTTTTTTTCTTCTTCTTTTTTTTTTCTCTCCTTAAAATATTTCACTTTTTGTTTATCCAAAAGTTTACACACTTTTTTTTTGACCCTTTATTTGACTTTAATATTAATAAAAGAAAGACATGGCGGGCCATCATCGTCAAACACGTACAAGTTCTTCAAATTCTGTTTCTTCGTCTAATGTTGTTGGCGTTCACTACAAAGTTGGAAGAAAAATAGGTGAAGGAAGTTTTGGTATTATTTATGAAGGTATATACACAAACACTTATATACAAAAATATTAGAAAAAAAAAGAGACAGAACAAAAAAAAAAAAACAAAAAAAAACAAAGAGTAAGTTAAATGTATTCCCTCATTTTTTTTAGGAATTAACTTAATGAACAATCAACAAGTTGCTATTAAATTTGAATCTCGAAAGTCAGATGCACCTCAGTTAAGAGATGAATATAGAACATACAAAGTATTAGCAGGAATTAGTAAAGTATTTTATATTTATTTCATATTTATTACTATATATCTAAATTAAAATCAAACCAAAAAAAAAAAAAAAAAAAAAAAAAAAAAAAAAAAAAAAAAAAAAAAAAAAAAAGGTGGTATACCTACAGCATATTATTTTGGTCAAGAAGGACTCCATAGCATATTAGTTATCGATATTCTTGGCCCTAGTTTAGAAGATCTATTTGATATGTGCTCTCGTAAATTTTCGATCAAAACAGTTGCCATGCTTGCTAAACAAATGGTAAATATATAAAATTTATAATAGAATAGAATAAAAAAAAAGGACAGCAAAAATTAACAGTGTATGTTATTAGATTACTCGTGTACAATCGATCCATGAACGTAACCTCATTTATCGTGATATTAAACCGGATAATTTTTTGATTGGGCGCCCAAATACAAAATATGCCAATACAATCTATTTAATCGATTTTGGTATGGCTAAGTTATACCGCGATCCAAAGACGAAGCAACATATTCCTTACCGTGAAAGAAAAAGTTTATCTGGAACAGCTCGTTATATGAGTATTAATACTCATTTAGGAAGAGGTAAATATATATGTACATATTAATGTAATTAAATACGTATACTAAAAGTTTATATATGTATCCAGAACAATCTCGGCGTGATGATTTAGAATCTTTAGGTCACGTATTCATGTACTTTTTAAGAGGCTCTTTACCATGGCAAGGTTTAAAAGCTGCAACAAATAAACAAAAATATGAAAGGATTGGCGACAAAAAGCAAACAACTACTGTTAAAGATTTATGCGAAGGATTTCCAGGTACAAATAACTTTTTTTTTTCATTAATTTATTTTACTAACACCGATTTAATAGAGGAATTTGGACATTATTTACAGTATGCCCGTAGACTTGATTTTGAAGAAAACCCTAATTATGATTATATGAGGGAATTATTTGATAAAGTTCTTAATGCATTAGGAGAATCTGATGATGGTATTTACGATTGGATGCTTTTGAATGATGGAAAGGGTTGGGAGGTAAATGAATAGAGTATAGTAAAAAAAAAAAAAAGTTAGAAAGCATACTAATAACGAAAAAAAAAATAGTATCGTTCCAACTTCTATCGTAATCCTAACAGACATGGTGCAGTTGCAGCATTTAATAATGCGGTTGCAAGCGATAGACCTTCAAGACAAAATACTACAGGCTCATCTAAGCAACAACAACAACAACAACAGCAACAACAACAACACCATCAACGTCGCTTGTCAAATAAAAGGTACACTAGTCAACAAAACATGTATAGATCTGCTCAACCAATGTTAAGTGACGCCGCAATTGCCAATTATCGTACTATGGACTCTTCTCATCCATTATTACTACAACAACAACAACAACAACAAGATATGAACTCATCTCAAAAACGTGGATTTGTATCTAGATTCTTTTCTACTATATCCTGCGGAATTTGTTCATGTTTATAATAATTTTTTTTTTTTTTACTACTCTTTTTTTTATATATTCATACTGATGCAATATTTTGATACCTCCCATTTAACCAAAGAAATATTCCTATTCTACAATCACTTGTCATTTAATCCTTATATTAAAGTTGTTGATTTTTTATTATTATTACAATATATTTTAGGGGTACCATGTTAATATAGTCTGTTTTTGTTAAATAGTAGATTTACTTCTCGTTATGCTTATCTTAAAATAGAAAAATAGAAAATATGAATGGCCTACTATTACATATATCTTAACATTTATATAATTTATGGCCTTGTAAGTACAATCGTTCCAACGAAAGGACAATTTTTAGTTATTCTTTCAAATGACATGCTTCCGATATTTGATATCTTTAGTAACAACCTTTATTTATTGAGTGTTGATTTAAAAACACTCCTTATTTAAACACTTCTCATAGATATTCAAAAAAAAAAAAAAAAAAATGCTGTACAAACACATGGAAGTAATTGGGAGGGACAGAATTACTAGTTACAAGCCTCAGTAATTTGTCCACCTAGGTTCTCCTTAGTTAACCTTAGACTTTACTAACTTCACTTGAATTTGCTCTTAACTATTACCCACAAAGTTCGATTGGGTTGAGCTCTAGAGAATTGGGTGAAAGAAAAATAAACTTACAGTCTCTACTAGCGATAAATTTATCTATCTTTCTTAGCAGCATGAATAGGCACATTAACCGTAAGTAAGTGATGGCCCCTTCATCTCAGGGAGATAGCCCATGTCACCCATATAGTTTTCTCAAGAAACACAAGGTAATAATCAATAACAGTAACTCTAAGTGCAGACTTCGCGCTACTAGTTGCTTTTTTTTTAGCCCATTCACCTGAAGGTCGCATGTTGATACCAAACACAGATTTATCTACAAAAACACAGTTTTTAAGGTAAATAACTCATGTTTGCTGCAGTCTATTGCTTGACCACCTAGGCCAATTGGTCACCAATAGTCATGGTACTAGCTATTGTTTCTGGCAACTGGCTCAAGTGTTATTTTCTTAAACAAGAAAGAGATTACTTGGTCTTCCAGAAGTTATAAACGGTATTCTTTTTAATGCCTAAGTCTGCGATCAAACATACTTGTGAATTAGCATTGAAAAATTTAATAACTAGTAAACGAGTTTTAGGTATATAGCTTCCACTCTCAATTTATCGATTTTTTTGAAAACAATTGCTCGCCTGTGTGAGGTTAAGTTGCCCAGAAAAATAGGGCTAGTTTGACCAGATGTTTGAAGTTAATTTGACCAGCTTTTTGAGAATAAATTAACCGTTTTTTTTACAAATAAGTTGACCGATTTCTGGTCAAATAAATTACAAAGGTTCTTTATTTAAGCATTTAGAAAAACAGTTGATAGAATGCCGAATGAAGTTTTGCAAATACATACTCTACTTCCTTCAACTTACCTCTTTTGACTCTATCCTTCAAAGCTTTTCAAAACTGCTCAATAAGGTTGAGCTCAGAAGAATAAGGAGGAAGGAGTACAAGTGTAGTTATATCTGCTAAATCAAATAAAAAAAAAACTAACTATTTCCTCAAAACTCAAGAAATTTGCAGTTATGTAAGGAAATAATGAGCAATTAATTCTTAAATAAAAGTTAAATAGTTTGTGGGGATATAGCTCAATGAATTTTAATCAAATAAGCAAAATTAGCGCTAGTCCGTTAAATATATACAAAAAAAAGTAGCCAAATACATATACCATCAACAATAGATTGAGATATACATTTGCATATAGCTTCTAATTAAGTGACATAAGATCGTCTCTTCCACAAAATTGCTTTGTCCATATACTGAGAGATGAAAAAACAATGCAAGGCAATAGAAGGTTTTATATATGACAAACAAAAACACTGAAACTGACAATTACACTCACAAAAAATGGGCTCTTTTAAAAGTGGTAGCATTAAATAAACTGCCAGGTTCTATGAATATCTCGCATAACTTGCGCTCTAAGCAGGGTATTGAGTGAAGCTTGTGAAAAGTAGGAAATTAATGTAATGATTATCATTTAGCTGACTTTTTTTTAAAAAAAGATCTCAAAATACATAGTAGTTGTACATAGCAATAAGATGTGCTCCTATTATATTTTATTTGCCATTGTTAAATCAACTCAAACATATTATATAGATATAAAAACAGAATCAAATACAGAATAACTTTCATTGCGATAACTAAAATAAGGTAGCGGTCATTGCACAAGTAGTTCTACCGGGTGTGGTTTTTACGATACAACAAAAACAAAGGAGAAATCATATCAAAGTATCTGGAGCTGTATTGTAGTTCACCATTAACAAGATTTGTTGGATTGAAATGCCATCCATGGTCATAAGTATCAAGGATGCGAGTCAGTCAGTTATTGCTGTAGCATCTACGCTACTCGCACAGCTATATAGGCCAAACAAACCCAGCTTGCGCCACCGTGCTTTCACTAAGGGGTGCTAGAAAAGGACGCCATGAACCCACATGCACACTACATCTTCAGAGAAGATGCTACCTTTAATAGCTCTTACAACGACCGAAGGTAAGTCGTAAGATCCCTACGATGCTACAGCTAGTATCATAGATTTTGATTTGGCGCTTAATTAAAGTGAGATTAGTTGATACTCTAACAATATGGACTACAACTTTACCTTTTGAGATGATTATGGAGTGTCCCATAAAGATTACGCTACTCGCACATCTATATAAGCCAAACAAACCCAGCTTGCACCACCGTGCTTTCACTAAGGGGTGCTAGAAAAGGACGCCATGAACCCACATGCACACTACATCTTCAAAGAAGATGCTACCTTTAACAGCTCTTACAACGACCGAAGGTAAGTCGTAAGACCCCTACATCTTTAATACATCTTTTCTTTGAATTAGTAAAAAGTTTTATGAATTTAAGTTTAACTAGCTTACCATTTTTTATGGTGTCGTAGAGAAGTCAGGGAAAAGAGTAGTAAAAAAAAGGTAGTAAAATCACGGATGACTTTTATCCGGATTTATATAAAGTATAACAAGGCACACCGTCACGTGAATAAGGTTTTTTATAACTTTTGCATGAAATACACCATTACATCAATTTTTTTTTCACATGGCATACAGGCAGATTTTTTTTCTCAAACGCCACACAAACAGGTTTTTTTATTATTATAAATCATCTTTTTTTTATTTCGTTCTGTTCTTTCACTTTCTTCTTTTTACATATATTCCAAAATGAATCTTCCTTACCGGGCTCCATTTTTAATCTCTTCTTTTGCCACACTCCTTATCTAGAGAAGAGATTGTTCCAAGAAAAAAAACCTGTGCATAAAACATGTTGTTATCAATGGTAAGTCTAATAATTTTATCAAAAAATAAATGATTCATTTTGTCTAATAAATCTCAAATAGAAAATGATCCTTTTTTCTTTCTTGTCCAAAGTGAAAAAAGAACAATTTACCTGTTTTTTAAAAAAAAACAAGTATTATACTAGTTTTTTCTTAGAAAAAAACTGTAAAGTATTTTGGTGGCTAGTTGGATAAAATTGATCCGTGATATAATACCTCCTTTTTTACTAGTCTTTTACCCAGCACCCTCTTTTACCCAGCACCTGTCGTAGACTACTTATTCTTTTTAAGGACTGCTTAAAATGGCGCATCCTTATGCAAAGTATGGAGTAAGTAATTCCATCTTTCCTTCTAATTCGGTACCATCTCTTCGCAAGAGTAAGAGCAATGTAACATGGAAGCCATTATCAGCAAATATTTGCTAGATACCAAGTCTCCAAACTTTCAAGATTTTGTTGGAAAGAATGAACGAAATATCATTAACTTATCTACCACGACTAACTCAACAAAGGCGTTCAAGTTGATGACACTATGAATCAACAAGTATAATAAAACAGTTAGAAAGACTCGTCCAACGGCTCAAACACAAAAGAAGTGAGTAGATAGTACAGAATATAAAATTCATTTTACTGATCTTGCTTCTGAATTTACAGACTCAAGAGAGCCACGATTACCTTTAAGGGTATCTACACCATTGTTTGTGCCCAAGTAAGTAATTATGAAAAAAGAACCACTTACCCAACAATTAACGTTACCAACGACATAAAGAAAACTGCAGATCATATTATTGAAAAAGTTAAGTACAAGACTTCCACTGCATATGTCCTTAAGGCGAAGCGACCTTTCATGTTCCCGATACAGTGTTCAACTGTTACCATAGCAGAAGAATACTTCTTGTTGAAGGCTGTTTCCTGGCTGCTCAGCTTTCCATTGGAGGGTGTCTTAAACACGGGCAAATTAGTAAGGGTGGCAGAATATGCCGAATCCGCCAAGATATACTCTCCACGTTCGAAGTATCGAGAAGGTGCTGCTGCAAGTTGACTGTTGTTGTATTCCCGACTATCGTGGGCACTTCCTGCATAGCTAGAAAACAAATGGATAATACGACCATTATCATCGCAAACTATCATTATTGCTATGGCATAAAAACCTTTTCTTGAAAAAAATCTTGATGGCTCCAATGAGGGGCAGTCGTCAAAGAACAAGTGTACCATCCACAAATCCGATACAAGAAGGAAACCCAAACTTAGTTTCGATTCTGGACTTGATATATTTTTTTTTCTTTATTGTCTGGCCATGCTATACTAGTTTTGATCATAGTTGAAACTACGGCAACAAGAAACCAGTTCGTAAAGTTGATCAGAACAAAGCCTTGCGTGATTCAACAAATATCAATTCATTAGATAACAATGCCAAACATCCTTCAGTAATAATACAAGTCAATGAGCCAGACGAAGGCGAAGACAAAGGCGAAGAAGATGAAGAAGAGGATGAAGGAGAACAAGATGAAGACGAAGGCCAACAAGACGGAGATGAAGACGAAGAACAAGATGAAGAAGAACAAGATGAAGAGGGTACTGAAATTACCTAACTAAAGATATTTACCACTCATCACTGTTTTCATTCACAGGTATTCGTGGACGACTTATGGAATCATTGACAAATAAGTTAAATAGAAAACCTTATAATCCTATCACTTATACCGCCAAAAACAAACATAATCTTGCTCACTTACTATTACAAGAGGCATCGGATATCAGGAGTTCTGGAAACTAACCGTTTCTTCCACCATCAATTTCATGCATCCTATTTTCGAAACTCGACTTTCTAAACTGTTTACTGAGCAACAACTGGACATAATGAAGGATCAGATGAATGATCAAAAGAAAGCATTTCAAAACATTGAGATATCCGAATTGATTGATTCGTTGTTCGATTCCCTGCTACTCTACCAATTGGAGTAAGTGAAAACCCAAAGTAAATGAGTCTACATCTTATTAACAATTTCATATGTTCATTTAGCCCTAACACTAATAGAGCTATTGATTTCATTGATGGAGAGAAATATAAGGAAAAAAATAAACAGTCTGAACGATACAAACTATTGAAGCTTATCTGGATAGTGTAAGTAAAATAGATTTTGATGTAAGTGTCAAAGGTCAACTTTAAATAACCAGGCATGTTGCATTTTTTAGAATAAATAACTTTGAAAGATTAAGAGTCCCAAATGCAACAGAAACTTTGTTCTCATCAAGTTTTGAAATGCTGCTCAGTATTATGTTTCAAGGCGACAACATCTTCATAGAATCTGGTGAAATTGTCTCGGATGCTACTTCGCGTTCTGCTGCTACTAATAATCGCTCCACCTCTGATTTCGGCCGCAGAATAGATGTACTAGTTCATAATTTTTGCTATGGTGTTCGCAATGAATACTGTTGTATTGAATTTAAGAGACAAGACGCTAAGACGAGACTCTTAACATGCCAACAATCGAAATCTATCCGTATCAATGGCGCCATCCTGAATGATATGATAGCCAAAACAAATGTAGATGATATTTACTTGATTTATATGGATTTTTGGGGTAACGATGGATATATCGCTGGCATGAAACTCTTTGAGAATGTACACCTTGTTGACCAAATCAGCTCTATTCATTTTCCTGTTCACCTTATCGAACTCGAAGATTTTCGCTCCACCATTAAATACTTGTATCAATGGCGTCAACATATATTACATCAAAGTCGAAAGCTAACCCTTGGTGTCTTCAAAGAGAAGCGTAAGTACGAGACAGTTGACGTCAGCCGCCCATCCACTCCTATATGCCTCAGCTCTGAAAGAGTACCCGTAAGTGAGCCATTAAATATGTATTACTCCCCCCCCCCAATAAAACCAAAAAAGCTAAAGGCAATTAATGGTTAATGATTCTGTCCCATGTGCTGTACCAACCCTTTTACCTTTATCTGATACCACAACTATTCATATGCATACATTGTTACAAATAAACACGGCGCTAAACCATTTTCATGCTTAATATAATAAATAATAAAAAAAGTGTCGAAAATCAGCCTTGTTTAAAAGTGGAAACAGAGATCTATACTTCCTTCTTGAGCTCTGATATTAAAGTATATCCACGTATGTAATATTTGTAGAGTAGTCGGAGCAAACGTATTAAACGATTTTGGTTAGTACCGATGTCCCTCATCAATGTTATTTCTAAATCTTGTGTTTAAACCCTTCACCTTTTTTTTTAAAAAATCTTAAACTGTGCAGTAAAATATATTAAGTTTTTATTGTATATTGTTATTGTATTCTAAACACTGTCGAGCATTTGCAGAACTTCATTCGGCATTCTTCAACTGTTTTCCTAAATGCTTAAATAAAGAACCTTTGTAATTGATTTGACCAGAAATCGGCCAACTTATTTGTAAAAAAAACGGTTAATTTATTCTCAAAAAGCTGGTCAAATTAACTTCAAACATCTGGTCAAACTAGCCCTATCTTTCTGGGTAATTTAACCTCACACAGGCGAGCAATTTTTTAAAAAAAAAATGGGAGGAGTTTTCAAAAAATCGGTAAATTGAGAGTAGAAGCACAGTATTAACCAAGTTTGCCTGCCTTCCTTAAACACTTTCTTTAGGTCTTTTAACCCATTTTTTTGAGCCGTTCAATTGGAAATACCGTTATCTAAGAGATCAGGCTTCATAGTATTGAAAAACTTAATTTTATTCATTCGTAGATATGTAAAAGCTTTTATTACAAACCTTTCTCTGCAGTTTAACTGTATTTGTAATCTCCTCCATGTTTGTGTCCAAGTTTAAGTAAGACACCTGCTAACTTCTTAGTTTTTATACATTAATTACTTAGTTTCCTGACCTTACCTTGTTTTTTTTTAGTCAGATTTCTTTTTTCTCAGATATTGCACCTTATTCTGGAAGCATTCATATAACCACTTTAGGAAATAACTAGCATACCCTGTGGAATAAATTTTCGGTTACATTGTTACATGTTTTGGGGATATATAAAAAAAAAACGCTCATTTTGGGAATTCTGAAAGCATTACTGCAAATTGATAGATAAATGTAGTGGTTACCCAACAAAGACTGTTACTTGGTTTCAAACCATTTGCTTTCATCTATATAGCCAATCGTTTTTTAGCGACTAATTTCAACCAACCAAAGTGAAAAAAGAGTAATACCAACAGGGTAACACGAAGGGATATTGACAAAATATAAAATCCCACTCAATTTCTTAGTTTCTTTTATTTTTCTTTTTAGAAAAAGTAACAAGATGTCCCGTTTCAACTTTACAGCACTTCTTTTAACTGTGCTTATTGCACTTAGTACTTTCAGCTATGTCTCTGCCACAGTTGGACCTCTCATCACAGATAAGGGTAAGAAAAAAAAAAAAAAGTCGCGTTTCAAACGTTAAAATCCGTTTATTTTATTTTTTTAGTCTATTTTGACATCAAGCAAGGTGATAAGGATCTTGGTCGTATTACCATTGGTTTATATGGTAAGACAGTTCCCAAGACTGTTGAAAACTTCAAGACTTTAGCTACTGGTGAAAAGGGTTTTGGTTATAAGGGCTCCAAATTCCATCGTGTCATTCAAAACTTTATGATTCAAGGTGGTGATTTCACTAAAGGTAACGGTACAGGTGGAAAGTCTATTTGGGGTGACAAGTTCAAGGATGAAAACTTCAAGTTGAGACATACTGGTCCTGTAAGTATATAAATACACATATATAGAGATAGTTTACTGAATTAAATTCAAATATAGGGTGTTCTTTCTATGGCTAATGCTGGTCCTGATACTAACGGTTCTCAATTCTTCATTACCACTGTCAAGACTGCTTGGTTAGATGGTAAGCACGTCGTTTTTGGTAAGGTTATTGAAGGTATGGATGTTGTTTCAAAGATTGAAAAGACTCCCAAGGGGTAAGTTTCCATATGCGCAACAATGACAGAGAATTAGTGCCTAATTTTTTACTTTGAATAGATACGGTGATAAGCCCAAGGAAGATATTGTCATTGCTGACTCAGGTGTTTTACCCGTTGATGTTATCGAACATGCTGAATTATAAATAAAATCGTTTTTTTTTGCAAAGTATTTGTCATACTTTGTCTACGTACACCATAACTCATGACGTAAAAAAAAATGCACTTTATAAACTTTTTTATTTTTTTGTTCTTTTGATTTCTTTTTTTTTTCTTTGTTACAAATAAAGTATAAAAAAAAATGTCTAATATGAATGTTGATTCAGAACAAGTTATTGACGAAGGTTTATACTCTCGTCAACTGTAAGTAATGATACTTGTTTAAAATAGTTTGAGTACTTATCACGCGTCTTTTTTTTTTATGATTAGTTATGTCTTGGGCCATGACGCTATGAAGAAGATGAGTAATGCTCATGTTTTAGTTGTTGGTTTGAAGGGACTTGGTGTTGAAATTGGTAAGATTGAAAGTCTAATAGATAATAAAACTTCTCTAATCGTATGTTTATATAATAGCCAAGAATGTGGTTTTAGCTGGTGTCAAGAGTGTCACTCTTTGGGACCCCACACCTGTTGAAATCTCTGATTTATCAGCACAGGTAAAAACAATAAATACATTTGTGGTAACAGAAACTGATAAATGTATATAGTTTTACTTGACAGAAAATGATATTGGTCAACCTCGCGCTAAGGTGACTCAACCTAAATTGGCTGAATTGAATCAATATGTTCCTGTTAAACTTTTCGAAGGTGAATTAATTGAGGAAGAATTGAAAAAATACAAAGTTGTTGTTATTACTGAAATGCCTTTATCAAAGCAATTGGCTATTTCTGAGATTTGTCATGCTCATAATATTCATTTTATCTCTACTGAAGTTCGTGGTCTCTTTGGGTATGTTTTTTTTTTATATATTTGGTTTCATTATGTATGGTTTCATTATGTATACTAATATTATTGTATTTTATATAGTCGTATCTTTAATGACTTTGGATCTAAATTTGAAGTCATTGATACCACCGGTGAAGAAGCTTTACATGGTATGATTGCCAATGTCTCTAAGGTAACATATATATATATATATATATAAATATTTAGTCTGGATAAAAACTAATACAAATTTTAGGAAGAAGAAGGTATTGTTACTTGTTTAGATGAAGTTCGTCACGGTTTAGAGGATGGTGATTACGTTACATTTAAAGAAGTACAAGGCATGACTGAACTCAATGATATCGAACCCCGCAAAGTTAAAGTATTTGGACCTTACAGTTTCAGTATTGGTGATACATCCAAGTTTGGAGAATATACCAACGGAGGCCTTTTCACTCAAGTCAAGGTACCCAAATATGTCGATTTTAAATCATTCAATGAATCTTTAACTCAACCCGAGTTCTTGATTTCTGATTTCGCTAAATTTGATCGTCCTATGCAATTACATCTTGCTTTCCAAGCTTTATCTACCTTTGTTGAAAAGCACGGTCGTTATCCTAAGCCTAGGAATGAAGCAGATGCTACTGAAGTCTTTGAACAAACTCAAGCTTTACTTGCAACTGTAGACGAAAAACCTGAATTGGATGAAAAGTTGGTAAAGGAATTAGCATATCAATCTGCTGGTGAGTTATCTCCTATGGTCGCTGTACTTGGTGGTTTAGCTGCTCAAGAAGTCTTGAAGGCTGTCAGTGGTAAATTTAACCCTATTCATCAATACATGTACTTTGATGCACTTGAAGCTCTTCCTGAAAGTGTTCCCTTGACTGAAGAATTGTGTGCTCCTATCGGATCTCGTTATGATGGTCAAATTGCTGTTTTTGGTAAGGCCTTCCAAGAGAAAATTGCAAACACTAACGAGTTCCTTGTTGGTGCTGGTGCCATTGGTTGCGAAATGCTCAAGAACTGGGCCATGATGGGTTTAGGTAGTGGTCCTAAGGGTCACTTAACTATTACTGATATGGATACCATTGAAAAGAGTAATTTGAACAGACAATTCTTGTTTAGATCCACTGATGTTGGTGTAAGTATTATATATTTTTTTTGTGAAACGAAAAAAAAAATGCTTTCATGCAATTTTAACATTATTTTATAGAAATTGAAATCCGATTGTGCTTCTGCTGCTGCTATCAAGATGAACCCTGATTTGTCAAATCATATCACTATTCATCAAGAGCGTGTTGGCCCTGACACCGAGAGTAAGCAAAAGAAAAGAAAAGAAAAAACAATTATCTAATCTTTCTTTCTTTTTTTTAAAAAAATAGACATTTATGATGATGATTTTTTTGAATCTTTAGACGGTGTTACTAACGCTCTTGATAACGTTGAAGCTCGTAAATATATGGATAGAAGATGTGTATATTATCGTAAACCTCTTTTGGAATCTGGTACTCTCGGTACTAAGGGTAACACACAAGTCATTATTCCCTTCTTGACTGAATCCTACTCTTCATCTCAAGATCCCCCAGAGAAATCTATTCCTATCTGTACACTCAAAAATTTCCCTAATGCTATTGAACATACTATTCAATGGGCTCGTGATTTATTTGAAGGATACTTTAAGCAACCCGCAGATAATGTCAACTTGTATTTAACTCAACCCAGCTTCGTTGAAGCTACCTTGAAGCAAGGTGGTACTGCTAAGGAAACACTTGAAACTGTTTCTAATTATTTGACTACGGACAAACCCAATGACTTTGCAGATTGCGTTGCATGGGCCCGTTTAAAGTTTGAAGATTTGTTTAGTAACACCATTCGTCAATTGTTGTTCAACTTCCCTCCTGATGCGGTTACATCTACTGGTCAGCTCTTTTGGTCTGCAGGTAAACGTGCACCTACTCCACTTACTTTTGATGTCAATAACCGTGCTCATCTTGATTTCATTATTGATGCTGCCAACTTGCATGCATTCAACTATGGTATCAAGGAAGAGACAAATGTTGATTATTTCCGTAAGGAACTTGATCGTATCATTGTTCCTGAATTCAAGCCCAAGGAAGGTGTCAAGATTCAAGTACAAGAAAATGAAAATGTTGATAATGATGATGGAAATGATAGTGTAGATGATATTATTGCTAAATTGCCCTCTCCTGCAGACTTAGGTAACTTCCGTTTACATCCTGCCGAATTTGAAAAGGATGATGATTCCAACCATCATATTGATTTCATTACTGCTGCATCCAACTTGCGTGCCATGAATTACGGTATTACTCCTGCTGATCGTTATAAGACCAAGTTTATCGCAGGTAAAATTATTCCCGCTATTGCTACAACTACTGCTATGGTAACTGGTCTTGTCTGTCTTGAACTTTACAAGATCATTGATGGTAAGAAAGATTTGGAAAAATATAAGAATGGTTTTGTCAACTTGGCTTTACCTTTCTTTGGTTTCTCTGAACCTATCGCTATGCCAGAACTTGAATACAATGGTATTAAGTTTAGTTTATGGGATCGTTTTGATATTGATAAAGATATTACTTTGCAAGAATTCATTGATTATTTCCAAAATGAACATAAATTGGAAGTAACCATGGTTTCATCTGGCGTTTCTATGCTCTATTCTTTCTTCATGAATAAGAAGAAGGCAGCTGAAAGATTAAATATGAAATTATCCAAGGTCGTTGAAACCGTTTCCAAGAAACCTATTCCTCCTTATGTCAAGTCTATCATCTTTGAAATCTGTGTCAATGATGCTGATGACGAAGATGTTGATGTTCCTTATGTTAGAGTCAAGATCAGAGATTAAATTTATTAAATAAATCATACACTTTTTTTTTGACATTTAGTTCTAAGCCCAGTTTTTTTTTTTTTTTTTTTTTTCGGTACATATAAAATAGTGAGGGTTTGTTGCACTACAACTGTATTTTTCTATCTTTTTTTTTTTCTTTTTTTTTTTTACTATTACAATAATGTCAACGAACGGAGGAGGATTTTCTATGTTCCCTTATCAATACGTTAGCTCACGAGTGATCGCAGCAGCAGCAGCAGCAGCCACCACTTCTTCTACACCTACATTACTACAATCACCCTCTTACTTTGGAAGTATTGTCGTTCAATTTACAAGACAAGTCATGAGGCCTAAAGTTATTTTACCTATGCTTTTTGTCATTGTCCTTTTATTTGATCTCGACGACGCATTTGATTTAGATGACGATTTTTTTTTTCAGGAAGAAAATGAACAAGATCAAGAATAACGAAGAAAAAAGAAACTCGTTTCTTGCATACCATTAAAAATGATTGGGTAATCTTTGACACACACACACACACACACACATATATATATATATACGCACCGTCGATTGTTGTATAGAATCTGTACATACAACATAATTTAAATTTAAAAAACAAACAACAAATTGTTGTTGTTTTTTAATATATATCAGAATAGAATAGGTTATTCTTTTCATCAAAATAAAAATAAACAATCATTCTTTCTTTTACATATTTCTCTCAGGACAAGACAATATCTGCATAGTATATATGATCATGCTTAAGATATCATCTTTGTTCTATATATTAGTGCAAAAGAGCTGATTTAAAACACTAGATTCCGGGATCAATAACGTTTTTAATGCAACATAAGTTTCCGTTATTATAAAGGTCTCGAACTTTCTTTAAGATGACACAAAAGTCGTGTACTCATGTGATTCTGTCATGTTCAGTAATTTACTATGTGCACTATAATACCAGAGTATATATGTGCATGTTGTTCTGCTAACTATATCATCCACTCGATATGTAACCAAGTTGACTTCATATGTATCCAAGTTTATCCCGTAACCAGATTCGACTTATACCCAATTCGATTTGTGTCCATTATCTACCTATACTTAATATTCACAAATAATGTCAAAATCTGACTTACAGTTATAAGGGCTAAACAGTTGAAAGAAGATCCATTGAGCTAAAAAAAATATATATATTTCGTCAATGACAGCTTCGTCATAGTGTCGTAAAAAATAAGAAAATACGGAGTCGGATTGGCGTAAAAAATATATTTCAGTTTCAGTTTTAAAAAAATCGAAATAAAAATGTTGTCATAGCTCTTGAAGATCCTTTTTTTTTTTTTATCGTTTTTATCCTTTTCTTAATATTTAAAGTAAAAAAAATAAAATAAAAAATGTTTGCAATCAATAGAAGTATCCCTAGACAACGCTATGTTGCACTGGTAAACAGAAAGATGAATGCTCCTATTGTTAATCAGATACAACTACAACAACGTCCATTGTCCATGTGGAAACTCATACCCAAAGTTATTCTTGCCACAACAAATAAATCCCATCGCAAGTATATTGTAGGTGCGCTTGGTGCAGCCTCTGTCTTGAGCAGTTTCATGGGTCCAGCTGTATGGGTTGTAGCAGGCGGTGCTGCTTCTATTTTCTCATGGCGTTTAATTCGTAAAACTCAAAGCTGGTGGGAATTTTTAGCACCTGTCATCAGCAAAGGTAAAGACATTCCTTCCATCACCCAGGCTTTATTATCTCAAATCGGTACACATCGTGCTGCTGAAATGGTTCGCGTGGATGCCATCAAGGAACTCAAGCATTTCTTTGAAAGTACAAAACAAGGTAAAGATATGTTACGGGCTTTTGGACTGGATCATTTCAGTGATCTTGTATGGGAAGACGTACATCGCTCCGAAAGTACAAAGCTGGATGGTACTGATAAGCATCAAATCAAGGTTAACTTTTGGTTGGAGGACCAAGCTTCAAGAGGACCTCAAGGTGGAGGCTGTGAAGTATCTGCTTCTGCCACTGTGAGTGGAAAAGGAAAAATTAATATGGATCAAATCAAGTTGAGTTCTCCTGGCTGGCACAAAGATGAGGTCATCCCATTGACCTAATGTAAATTTGCAATAATATCCTTGAAACAAAGGTCTTTTTGTATATAAATAAGTGTAGTTATAAAATAAAATTCCAACCTTTCCTTAAATTACTTGTCATTTGCTATTTTACATTTCATGGGTATGGATTTGATCTGGAACACCAGAACTATGCATGCAAGTAGAATTAACTCTAATAGTAACCAATCACCCTCTTCCATTCATAGTTACAATTTTATGTAATTGCCTGTATATGTAAAACTCAAAAATACGCTGTCCTGTTTAGACCATTAAAAATTAATTACATATCTGAAGCCCCGCCTGGCAGCAGGACGCGAAAGATGTTGCCACTAAACTCTCTGTTGAGAACGAATATACATGTAATATCCTAATATAATGACGCATACTCTGGCATACTTTAGGCATTTTCTAATGAGTTTGTCCAGACAGTGAAATACCCATATATTATATAATCGTGTGCTAAATTTGAAGAATTTTAAAAATTCTCTGCATTATAATTGACATACCTCCTGTAAAAATGGACCGAATAGCACAACTACCTATTATGGAATCTAAGGAGCAACTAGTCAACTACACACAGACAATCGCAGACACATTTTATAAGTCATAACGGTAATATATTTAGCATTAACAACAATTGACGTAAAATCTCGTGAACCGTACCTTTTTTTCTAAAAAAAAAAAAAAAAAAAAAAAAAAAAAAAAAAAAAAAAAAAAAAAAAAAAAAAAAAAAAAAAAAGCAGTAGCATGTAATATATTAGGTCATGTAAGGCTATATAGTTTCCTAAAAACATATCCAGTTAACAGTTGAAATCCTATTTTGAAGTATTCCTCTATTGGTTTTAGTTTAATTATAGTTTTTGCTTTCAGAAAGGATCATTAAATAAAATGAACGATATTTTAAATGCCATTTAATAAATTGGCAACAGTCAAACATATATCTATTTAAATGGCTATTAGAGCAGGAGCTATTCGTTAAGATTATTAAAGCATTTGAATAATCAGACTCTTACTTATATCAGACAAAACTGTTTGTTAACCAACATATATTATGCCATGCTTCTCGAAGCTGTCCATTTTTTTTTTATATACAATCTCAAATAAGAGATTAAAGCAATAATGAGAAAAGAAAATTTATTTTTTTATTCGAAGAAAAAATATGTGATTAAATAAACTTGTTTATGATGTAATATATCGTACGCCAAAACGTTTTATTGTTTCAAAAAATTTAAAAAACGTCAGTCTTCTCCTGGAGAGAAGGTATAAAGGAGATGCAAATTGATTTCCATCATAATTCAATGGCTAAAAGCAATAATATTCTCAAAAATGGTTTTCAATCCGGTTCTCCTCAATGATTATGGCTCTTCCTTTTCAACATAAAGCACAGAGTTATACACTTTACATTAGGAATTACAGCAGCTTCGTCTTCCTTGGCTACTTGTAGATCCCATTCTCTTTGAGTTACACCGAGTAAAAATTGTAATTTCACCGATGGTAGGATCAAATGATTCAATTCCTAGTGCTCTAAAAAAAAATTTTTCTTTAGCATGGAGCTCCTCGGGTTGCTTTATTTGCTCTTTTGGCCGGCGATCTTTCAACTAGAGTATTAAGTCTGGTTTTTTCTACATATAGATCGAATTTTAAACTTTACTAGAATAAAGTTATTTTGAAGCAAAATAGTACTAAGATTGAAGGCCTTTTTGCTCGTTTCTAATATGGGCTATATACGATGAAAAATTGATTCAATTGAGATATTTTATCATATCAAGTAAAAAAAAAAAGAAAATTTTTCATTTCTTTAAAAAGCAAGATAACGTTTATAGTGTAACTAACGCCAAGATTGGAAAGTATTACAAAAGAAGTGGGACACTCCCAACAAAGCCTATTAATAGAGAACTCTCTATATTTTAGTTAGTTAACGTTATTCCCGAGATTTATGTCGTCTGGTAGTATATGTGAATAAATTTTGCATTAAAATCATACTTTTTTCCCACTACCAGTTATATTTATATGTAAAAATGATATTTATTTATTTATTTTTTTTGGGAGGGGGAAATGAATTTATGAAAAAAAGGGGTAAAGTGTATAGTTATATAAGCAGGAAAAAAAAAAAATAGTAAAAAGATTAAAATATGTCATAGTATAAAATAATAATAAAAAAGATGTGTGAGTGAGAGAAAAAAATAATATATACATGTATATAAAAAAAATAAATGCAGATTTAAGCTTATCAAGCTTTTTTATGTACGATGTTTTGGATTTTTTCGCCAGTTTTTTTGAACTTATTTTTCATGTTACTTGTAAAAGAACTTTTTTCTTTAACAGGTTTTACAGGAACATTTTCAGATTGAGCTGCTGGTCTTGAGGTATTACTAGCAGTGCTCTTTTTTCGGCCCAAGCGGAAAGTGGATAGTCTACTTAATCTTTTAGTAGAAGTAGAAGCAGTTAAATCATGGATCTCTGGCATCATTGTTTGTTGTTGTTGTTGTTGTTGTTGAGGATCAGATGAATGATGTGATTTGATTGAACTCTTTCTTGAAGACTTATGAAAAGCTGAATTGAACATACCTTTAAGAGTTGATTTTTGACTAGCCATACTACTCTTACGAGAAACAGTAGAGCTTGTTGGATTGGTTGGAGTAAGGGCGGGAGTAGTTGTTACGACATTTCCTTCTTCAAAACGTGTTTGTATGGACCTAGGTCTATTGTTGTCTTCATTATAATAATGCTTATTGTTAGAAACAATGATCGATTTATTTAATGGAACAGGTGTTGAAGGTTCTTCAAATACACGTTGTAACTTATCAGAAAATGACATGAGGTTATTATCCTTTTTAATCATATTTGAATAGTATTGATCAGACGATTCTTTATTATCCTGAGTAATTAGATTGTTGTTCTCTTCTTCATCTTCTTCACCGTCATCGGATTTGAGAGAAGGAATAGATTCTTCCGGTTGCACCATAGTGGGTTGGTCTACTATTGGTGATAAAGACAATGATGATGTCACATGTTGATTGTTGTTATTGTTATTGTTAATAGAGATTGCCGATAATAAGTTTTCATCTTTTGTCAGTTGATCTTGAGCCAATGTAGGATGAACAACAGTGGAAAGACTACTATTTTTAACAATGATCGGTTTGGTGGTCAATACAGATTTAGCTGGTTCAATTTGATTACTGGCAGATTTAATTATACTATTATTATTATTATTATTATTATTGTTACCAGCAGAAGTTACCGTCATTGGTTCCGTAATTTTTTCACTTTTTGATTTTAACGTTAAACCTGCAGTAGATTGCATAATAGGCGTATCTGTAACATTCTTTTTGGTCTTTTTTCTGTTTATTGGTGGGATAATCTCGCGCTTTTTAAAGATTTCATATAAGGCATTGACACCCAAAATGGTAAATAGGACAATAAACCTAATTGAAAGTAAAACACTCTTTGAAACATGTGTGATGATGCTTGAATAAGAGCCATCAGGTAATGTAGTGATAATTGACAGAAACTGAGCAGTTAAATCAGACATTTCTTCAGGAACTAAACAGCAAGTTATCAAATAGACACAACTTGATATATATAATAATGTAGTCAAATACATATTGAATTGAAGGAAAAAGAAAGAAAGAAACAACAACAAAAAGAAAGCTAAAGAAAAAAGGAAAAAGGGAAAAAAGGAGGGAAATTTAAACACACAAAAAATAAAGGAGATCTTCAATTTATATACGCGCCGCTTGAATCATTGTAAGAAACTCTTTTTTTTTTTTTATTAATGGGACTTCAGCCTATTCAGCCACATACACTCAATAAATGTTGTCATTAAACTGAAAAAAACTCATTATTCGTTTCTTTATTATATATTACAAATCATCATCAAGCTCCAATATTAATTTATCTAGCTTCCCAAATTTCTTCAGAGTTACGACCCTTCATTTTTTTAGCTTCTTTATCTGCTTGACGTTCTCTAATCATAGCCTACAAAAAAAAAAAAAAGGGTTAATTGTGTTTCATAATAGGTTTTTTTTGACATTCCCTTCTTTCTTATTACATCAGCTACTTCAGAAGATTTAGTCTTTGTCTTTAAACAAAAAGTAAAGTCTTCCCATTTTCCTGAACAATCTTTTTTCGAACCATAACGGTAATAGTTTATTGCTTGAGATCCAAGAGCTATAACAAAGAATGTTTCAATGAATGCAATTACAATGAACTGAAAAAAAAAAATCTCACTGTAGCACTGAAAGACAGCATCAAAAGCTTGTGAAGCACTACATGTTTGATAGTCACCCACTTTCTCCTTTTCAATTTCAGCAAAAAGTGCTTTGGAATCAATATCACCATCATGCGTTGTTGTATCTGTCATTTTTAGGTACTTTAAAAAAAAAAAGGCGAGAAAATTAACCCCCCGGATGTTTAGGGGGAGCAGCAAGCTTTTTAACACTTTAAATTCAGACCAATAAAAAATGAGATAAATAAGTTGTTCATTTAAGCAATGCACCCCCCGCCTAAACGAGAGACAAACATATTTTGTTGATATCTTAGGCCATATGTATTATAGTAATACCTTATGAGATTATTGTCTAATGTTAACAATAAACAATTAGTTTTAACAAATTAGTTTAATTACAACTATCCGTACTCTTGAAAGTATTTATATATCCTCAAGTAATAGTGAAAATGTCTCCAATTGGTCTAATACTGGTATATAAATATCTATATATACTCGTTTGAATTTAAAGAACTACATAAACAAGATATATGCCGCCTTCTTTTTTATTTGACCAGTCTTTAAACAATGTAAAAAAAAAGTTAAGGTGACTTTTGAAAACCATTTTAGCAGTCCCTTGCTTCTATTTTTTTTTTTTTTTTGGTACTGTAACGCGGTTTTTTTTTTTTTCTCGCTAAATAAACATCTTTAGTATTCAAATACAAAGTAAAAAAAAAAAAAATGAAGTTGGTTAGGTAAGAAAAGGATAGAAATACATAGATTGAATAAATAAAAAAGAAACAAAAGAACTCAAATTTAAACCGAGTTAGATTCTTGATGAAGTTAAATAACGAGACAGTTTCTGTCGAAATGAAGAATGGTACAGTTGTTCATGGTACTATTACTGGTGTCGATATGAGTATGAACATACATTTAAAGAATGTCAAGATGACTGTCAAAAATAGAGATCCTGTTAGTTTAGATACTTTGAGTATTCGTGGTAACACTGTTCGTTGTGTCATTTTACCTGATAGTCTGCCGTTAGATACACTTTTGATTGACGATTCACCTAAATCTAAGAAGAAGAATGACGGTAAAGAACATGTTTATTATTTTTCATTCAACTTTATTTATTCTTTTTTTCTTTATTATTATTATTATTATTATTATTATTAGATGGTGAGGGTGCTGGACGTGGACGTGGTAGAGGATTGGCACGTGGAAGAGGTGGACGCGGTGGAGCAAGAGGAAGAGGTGGACGTTAAATAAGTCAAAGAAACAAACGATTATTATACATCAAATTACGCGCGCAAACACACACACACACACACACACACACACACACACACACAGATACACGCACAAAACACAATACACACAATACACACACGTAAATAAAAAATATTAAATAAAAAAACATTTTCTTTTTCTTTTTTCTTTTTTTTTTTTCTTTTAGAAAACCAGCTAAAAAAAAAAAAAAAGAGAGAGAGAGAGAAAGAGAGAGGTACTATTTATTGTTATTATTATTATTGTTAGTATGCCCTTGAATACGTTCATGTCTTCTGAGGGCATCTAACCGAGTAAATTTTTTACCACATTCATGGCAATAACAAAGTGGACGATTCTCTAAATGAATTGTCTGATGCCTTGAAAGGTCATACGATCGTCTGAAAGCTTGACAACAGGTTTTACCAGTGAGTGTATCTATAACATGCTCACATATAAATTGAGACTGATGTGATGTACTGCCACGAGTTCTCTTATGGCTCAACTTATTTTTTGTTGGTAAAAGAGGATGGTTACTATGTATATTATTGCTATATGGGGAAGACGGGGAAGAAGCAGATAATGGTGGTGATAGGGGTTTTTGACCAAATCGAACGGGATGATAAGCATGAATAGGAGCAAGTTGTTTTTGCTGATAATGATTGTTATTATGATCTATAATTATTGATGACAGTCCCGGCAATTTAATTGGTGATTTACTACTGCCACTACTGTAGAAACTACTACTACTACTACTACTATGAGTCATTTGTTGTGTTGGTGGTGATGGTAAACTATTTGAACTCCATAACTCGGTTGTAATAATATGTGATAATGCTGGTAACTTTCTTGCTCTATCTGGTTCTTCTTCTTTTCTTAGTTCTTCCATTTCTTGCTCCAATGAAATACCAGAGTCTTTTCTTGTTGGACAATACATTTGTTCATCTTCTTCTATCGCACTAGGTCTTCTTGTAAATATCGGTTTTACCAACGGCACTATTATAAATAATATGATGTTAACTTATTTATATAATTGAATATATATATATATATATATTTACCTTGTCGCATTAACTTAATTTCTAGTTTATCTTTATCTGTAATCGATTTGAAGGCATGTTGTAATCCCAAATCATCTTTAAACTTGTATTTAAATACATTGTCTTTCTCAATAACCATATAATACTCATTGGTATTAGTTATCTCAGTCTATTATTTTTTTATTATGATTAGTCACTTTACTCAAATTGTATATATTGGTTGTCAAAGTTATTTACTTTCGAGTGTAACTTAATTTTATCTAGTAATTCAAGATATTTAGGAGGTTGATCATGTTGCACAAAGATATGTAAAAGAAAATCGGGCGATGGCAAATCTTGAATACTAACTCTAAAAAAAAAAAAAGTATAAATAAAGAAAACATTCAAACTTGTGAAAAATAAAACAAATGCTAGGTAGTTACCTGAAGCGATAAATAGTGTTTGTCATGAATAATTTAGTGGTAAAAAGGAAAGAAAAGTAAAGAGTAATTAAAAAGTGAAAGGAATATACTTTTATACTTTTTTTTTTAACAGTTTATATATATATACGAAAAAAAAAAGATAGAGAGAGAGAGGGTAAAGGGGTGGCAAAAATAGAGGCTCTTTGCATCAACTATCATAAGGAGATGAAAAGAAATCCAAAGAATATACATATGCACACACGATATATAATATAAAGGGGGTTAATATCAGTTGTATTCTAAATATACACTCAATTTTCGACTTTTGATAGGGTTTTGTTTATTTTGTAAGTAAAAAAAGATGTGGCTGCATTGGTACATATTAGAAAAGAAAGAGAGATACATAGAAAGAGAAAACCCTTATTATTGTACACACTTTAATGTATATGTAGTAAAAAAGGAAAACATTCATGTAAAAGCTCCAAGTAGATTTCAGCACTCTCCTATTTTTATAATAAATGTGAGTGTAAAATAGATTTAGTTACTTGGACTCTTTAACAAGTTTCATAATATTACACATATAACATAATAATATGTATATCAAACTATTAAACAAAACATTTAAAACGAGATATAGCTTAATTCGCCTCTCTAAAAACCTAAAATTCAATTGAAAGATTATTACACTATAAGCTTTTATACTTACTCCCTTATTCCCTTCAAAAAAAAAAAAAGACCCTTGTTGTAATGTTATAACGAAAAAGCAACACAAGATGCATAACATCATAGTAAGAATATAATGAAAATAGTCGAGTATGTATGGTAACTAAGTTATTTGGATTTCATTATACAAGTATGTACGATCCGAAAAAAATTAAAAAAAAATAAAAAAAAGTAACACTAAATGTTCGACATAAAAGTCCACCCGATTGGAGTTCACGTCCTTTTTTTTTTTAAAGTATGTAGTTTTACTCCTCACCCTTGATTTTCCTTTCTTATAATTATGTGGGTACAGCGATATATTTCTTTGTCTTTTTTTTTTTTTTTTTTTTTTTTTTTTTTACTTTCTCCTAAATCAGTAACAGACTACACACAAGTATTATTATTATAGCGCCTATTTTTATGCATTTAGTCAGTGGAATTCATCATGCTTCTATGTTGAGCATGAATATATAAGTGACGCATTTATAATATAACTAAATCCAGAGAAGTAAGATAGGCCAAGACAAACATTACTAGATTTAAAAAATTTTTTTTTTTTATTTATTTACAAGTATACTTTCTTGTCAAATGCTGTTGCTGCACCACACTACCTTTTTTTAATAATTTGATCTTGGGAAATTAATTAAAATTTATTGGTTAGTTAGAAAAATACTTATATGTAAAATGATAATGTTTTATGTATGTATATATATATATATATTTTAAATAATATTGAGAGAGAAAAAGCAGATGACGATATTAAAAAAATAAAATAAAAAAAAAAAGAGAGAGAGAGAAAGAGAAAAGGAAGAGAAAGGGTGAGTGGGTAAGATTAATAGTGTATTAAATATGAGTAAAAAAAAAAAAAAAAAAAAATTATTACATGTAAAAAGGTTATATATGAAATTAGTGATGATACAAAATATTATAGTGTTTGTTTGTGCGTGTGTTTGTTTGTGTGGCGTTTCTTTTTTTTCAAGGGATACTTTTTTTTTCTGCTATACCAAGAATTGTAACTACTTGTTATAAAATTGGAGATTTGTGGGGAATCGTTTACATTCTCCTTGACCAACAATTACGTTATCAGGTGGAGGTGTAGCCCAAATTATTTGAGAAACTCTGTATGAATCATCCTAGATAGTGTTTTTCGTTAGATTAAGAGAGAGATCGTCAACTATTATTATGCATCTGAATTAACTTACATTTAAAAATGGCGTGTCTTCTTTAACAAACTTTAGTTTGGAACGATTTAATTTCAACTTGATGTATTCATCAAACACCATAATTTCTGGTTCTGTTTTTGGCTTTAATAATCTGTCAATAATGAATTGTGTAAACATTTGAGAGTTTCCCAAACTAGATAAAAACTCCTAAAATATAAAAATAAGTACACTTGAATTATGTAAAAAAAATAACTTTTTTTTTTTTTTTGTTCTTACTCTGGTATCTTTATCTGAATTCTTTAAAAATTTATCTTTTGAGAAATATAAGCAATTACCATTCGTATTATTAGTATCATTGGCAGAAATAGATGAGCTTGATTTATCATCTAAATGATCTACAAATCCAGTTCGATAATTATATAGGAGAGAAGCAAACATTCTGATGAACGAGTCTAGTACTTTCTGTTCATTAAAGCAGGCAGGTAAGCAAGGGTGTAATATTTGACTTGTACAACTATCATGAGTTACTAAATGACATTCTATACAAAAAAAAAAATTAGTGACAGTTATGGTGAATATGTGTACATAAATATCTTTGTTACCTTGGCAACACATAAACATTCTAGGCTTTTTATTACTATCTTCATCTTCTGAGACTTGTTTACCACATACACATCTATATCCTTGAAAGCGGCCAAGTTCGGATGTAAATATTTCTGCCATGATATGACCCTCAATATGCTTAACTCGACGAGGGACTTCATTATGATAACCATGATCGAAAGTACTATTACTGTTGTTGTTCTGGTTGAAACGAGGTGAAGATACTGAAATACGAGGGGAAGGTGTCATACTACTAGTATCAATTTGCTCTTGATGAAATACTGCTCTTGGTTTTGACATGAATGATGATAGTTTAGTCTTTGGTGTCTAAAAAAAAAAAAAAAAAAAAAAAAAAAAAGAAAAAAAAAAAAAAAAAAAATTAAATCACTAAAATACTATTAATATAAATAGAATAAAAACTTACATCTTCACGTTTTGGTTTAGGTGAAGGCTCCGATCTTCTATAGTTTGCTTTTCTATAAGAGTGTTGATGCTCTAATGTTGTGCTATTAGTCGGATTAGCTGCATTAACAATAGGAGAGGGCAGAGATACACGTTGTTGAATAGGAGTCTTTGGAAGTGAAGAAGTAGAAAGAGAAGATTGAATCGATTGAATACTAGCAGTAGTTCTAATTGGACTCATTGGAGGACTATGTAATGATGTATTTGAAGAACTATAATTTCCAGCATTTGTTGATAATAACGCTGAACCAGGATATTGAGGCAGATTAGGTGTATCAGAAGCTGAAGTAGCAGATTCATTTGAGCTTCTTGTACTTGTATTACTGGACCAAAATCCCGATGGCTTTGATACAAAGGATGCAGGATGTGACCAAATTGAAGTGGCATCTGAGCTTTCAGAATCTCGTGGCTGTCTGGCAGGGCTAATGAAGATATCGGTGCTTTTAGATCTACTACAGTTTAGGATTAATTTCCCTTTAGGAAACGTGCATTGAATTGGAAGTGGTACACCGTAAGGGATCTTGCATTTTGTATGCAATGGGGCGTATTGTTCAAGCGCTGATTGAAGTTTACGTCTTTGTCGGTCAGGAATCGGCATCGACCTTTGACTTTGGTGCATTGTATTGCTATCCAAATTAACAATACAAGCCTATAAATAATATGAGTGTTTAGATATATATATATATATATTTACTTACATCATCAGGTGCATGATCTTCTAAATCAGTCATATCACCAGGAAATCCAATAATATACGGAACAGGAGCTTGTAGACATGTCAATAATCTTTCAGGTAAAACAGGAATAAAAACGAATTGCCAATAAAAAGGGAATAATAAGTAACGAAATGATTCACATGCAAGAGAAAGCATCCCTGTATATTTAGAAAGAAATACGACCTTTCCTTCGGCTAATAAAGTCTTTTTTTTTTTTTTTTTTTTTACAGATGGTTAAAAAAAATCGGCTTGGTTTATAATTAAAAGGAGATAAATGTATATATAAAATATGACTTACTTCTAGTACAGCAAGTATCAGATGAGGTGATAACGCACGAAATATAGGATATAAAGAGAACTAAAGTGTGTGTATGAGTAAATATATATGTATATGTACATATCAATTATAAAGCTACTATATACATTACATTTTTCAATAGAGGTACTTGATTAATAGGAGGTCTTGAAAAGAATAAAGGTCTTTGATTAATTGTTAAACCAATTTCAAATCTTCCAGGAGGAGGTAATGGTACTTCTTCAATCAAATTAATTATAGCACTTTCAATATCAATAGTTGGTTTTCCATTTTTATGACCTCCTACACCTACAATATTATCTAATAATATTCTAATCCAATCACCATATAAATCAATCCATGGCATTCTACCTAATAATCCAATACTCTTTGGCACCCAAACTTCATCTGCTGTACATACTCCCATCTTTACTGGCTCTAATAATTCTTTATACAAGTCTATATTTTCTTGACATGTCTTGATTCTTTCTTCTGTTTCAGCAGCCTGTCTTAAACTATCTTCTTTTGTTAATCCAATATTTGATTGTGCATGATCCTTTTTAGCTTGTTCTAATCCAATCATTTCCAACTTGATTTTACTTTGTAAATGTTGAGCATATTCTACTGAACTTACTGGCATATTTGTTTTAATCCATTCTTGAATTGCTTTATTTACTGGTGTCTTTAAACTATCTGCTAACTTTTCATGAAACACAACACATGTACCGTTTACTGTTGCACCATTTTCATCTGTCATTGTCTATCATACATATATTTTTTAGTATGCATATATGTATACATATAATAATAGTTCTATACTTTACAAATGAGTGCAATTGCTCTGGTGGAGGATTTTCTCCATAATATAATGATATATCTCTAGGAAAACAAAACTAAAATATGTTAACCATCTTTTTTTTTTTTTTATCTGTATCTTTTCTTTATATTCTTGTCTTACCATAGCTGCATAAGCAGGAAAAGGTTCTTCAGGTGAATAATTAACCTTGGGATAACGCATTAAAATTGTTGGCGTATATTGAATATCAAAGATATTAGGTACAAATTCAGGTGCTAAAGGAATAATAGGTACACTTGCAGTTGAAGTACTTTTCCTTGTTGAATTTCTTGTGTTTTCAACTATATTAAAGAACAAAGAAATTAACAAAAAAAAAGTTGTAATTTTTTTTATATATATATATACTTGTTTGTTATATTTACAAAGTTTGGGTTCAGATGGACTTCTCCATTTCCTTGCATTAACATCTCGGACAGATAAACGTCTATTTGTTGTTTCGGTCGAATAAGTACTCATTCTATTACTAGGTGTTATCGTTTTATCACTATCACTTCTTTTGTATTTCTCCGTATGGTTCACCAAAGAATCATGAACAGCAATCACATTATCTCTAGCAGTATCTCTTTCTTTATCAAAAGCGTCAATGACATGTTGTACATGATCTAATACACCGAGTAATGAGGCCGATGTAGCTACTTCGGGAAAAGTAGATCGTAAAGAACCAGATGGTTCAGTAGGTCCGACAGATAAACTCTGTCCTCTTCGGCGAACATTTTTATCGTTCACAACTGTTTCAAGTTCAAGTGTTTTTGGATCAAACAAGTTACCGTTACTTGCTACTGCTTGTTCTTGTTGTTGGTAGTACGATACGTCATTATCACCATTTCTTTTATACTTTTTTGCTGTTTCATAGGCCGGCATAACGTAACTGTCGTGAAGTCCTGCTACAAAGAAATAGTCTGCTACACGTGAAGATGTTCCTACTAAATTATTTGACATATTTGCTTTATAAGGTAAAGATTATAAGAATAGTAATAAAAGAGAAGGTATAAAGAAAGAAAGAAAAAGAAGAATAAAATAAAGACATGTTTGTTTTTTTTTTTAACTTGATATATTTTTTTTTCAAAAAGGAAATCACGCGGGGCTTGTAAATGTTTGCAGAAAAAAAAAAGCCATGAGCTGTATACTTTTTTATTTGTTACAGAGGTTACTAAATCAAGTTTTTGGGCTTAATTTTATTTTTAATGGTTAAAATGCAAAATATATAAGGATAGTTCAATCTCAAAGTAATATATGCCCCCAATGTTTATTGACTCAAACTTCGTTTTGGTCTTTTTTTCAAAATGAGATCAGAAAACTAACGTGTTACATTTCTAAATGTATTGAATTCATTATTGATAGCTCAAGTCATCTGATTGACATTTTATCAATTGACAATTGTTTGCAGTATTTTTTTTTTTTTGAAGAAAACAATATGTAATATTTATCGTTGCCTTCATGTCTCAGGTTCATTAGATTTTTTTACAATTGCTGAATGTCTCTCAAGAATTAAGATAAAGATTTCATGAACGAAGAAAAGAGCATGTATTTTATAGTACTAAGAAGATTGTCAATCTTGGATCAAAAGTAAATTATATGTTACACATATAAACTTTTTTTATGGAAGAGTCCAAATAAAAGGATTAGTTATCTTATGTAAAGATGATCAGGGCTGATCAGTTATAAAAAAAAGCTGCAGCCTACAACTGGATATTGTTTCTTCTGGGGTTTAGTTGAGAACATAGTATTATCAAAGTTTTAGTATCATATTCTGATGCTTAGATATACTAGTAGATTGTAACATAAGTGTAACATCAACTAGTTGAAGTAATGAAAAAAGATATAAATGTTTATCAATTTTATAATCACACCCTTTTTTTATTTAATTCATATTAAATAATAGTTACCCTTACTGTACTAAAAGAAATATAACTCTGGGAAACTCATAAATGAAATGCATTATTGCACATTCAAATTATGATATGCACCACGCCAACAAACCCTCAAAAGGAAATTATTAGTGTCACTTGCAAGAATAAAGAATATTGTATGTTGAAAGAGCCAATTCATCGTATTGGTACATCTTACCAAGTATTGCAAAAAAAGGGGGTCTTTATTTTTAAGGAGAATTTTTAGAATCAGGGATTTTGTTACCACGTTACGGTATATATATATGTATATTTACCGTTTTTTTTTTTCTTTCTGATTCTCTTAATGATAAGTGTCTAGCCTCATCATATTATTAATTGACAACGATAATATAACTCAAAGCCTTTTTTTTTTTTCAATTGAAAGTGAGAAGACGCGTTTATATAAATGATCTTGTACTACCTATAAAATTTAATATTATATTTTTCTGACAGTCCAAAAACGCGAAACTGTTTTTTTTTCTGTTCTTTTCTAAAAACGAAAACAAAATGAAAGTTAAAATAAACTCCTGGAATATGGTTGCTACATGGTCCTGGGATGTCAAAGAAAATGACGATGTTTGCGGTATCTGCCACTCAGAGTACGATCACTGTTGTCCCAATTGCAAGATGCCAGGTGACGATTGCCCTTTAATTTGGGGAGAATGTAAACATGTCTTCCACTTACATTGCTTAATGACTTGGTTCCAAAGCTCAACTAATGATGAACGATGTCCCATGGATCGAACAGCGTGGAAGACAGCAACAGCTCCTAGTTAATCTAGCATCGTTCCCAGACCTATAAACACATATTCTCCTGCATAATAATTAAATCATACTATATTAACACAAAATAAGAAAAACTATCTTTTAAAAAAAGTTCACAATCATTTTATTTAAAAAGAACAGTTTAAGCCTTGTAAGAGACGACACCATCGAAACGGGTCTTGAACCATTCTTGAGATTCCTCCTATAAAATGAAAAAAAAGAGCATTAATTAACCAGTTCAATTATGCAATAAACCCTTTTTCTTTAAAAAAAAAAAACTTTACCTTCTTGATACGGTGAGTGACACCGACCTTGGACTTACAGTGCTTTCTACGAGAGACACGGTTACCGGGACGGCCCATGACAACGTAGTAATCCATACCGTAAATACCAATGGAAGGATCATACTTGATACCCAAATCGATATGTTCATCAATACCGAAACCGAAGTTACCAGTTTCAGAGAAGTTACGGGCCTTGAGTTCGTATTCCTTAACCTTCAAACCACGTTCAAGAATTTCTTCGGCCTTAGGACCACGGACAGTAACGTGAACGGCAATCTTTTCGTTACGACGAATAGAGAAAGTACGGACAGTGTAACGGGCCTTGGTGTAGACGGGAGTTTGACCAGTCAATTGTTCGAGGACCTTGGCGGCACGGGTAAGTCTATCACCAGACTCACCAACACAAATGTTGAGAACCAACTTCTCAATTTGGAGATTGCGCATGGGGTTCTTGGTAACCTTCTGTTCTTCGGCGCTCTATTAAACAAATTCATAATTAGCTTTCCTGGAATTCTAACTTTTGAATTCACATTGAATGCGAAAATGAAGTTATATTATCAAAGACAAAAATGTTCCAACTCCTAAATTTTAAACACTTTTTTTTTTTCCTTTTTTTTTGAATTATTTCTAATCCTTCGCATCAATCCATTTACTCATCTAATACAACTACATCTCGCAAACTACATGTCATCTATTCAATTTGAAATAAAAACTATCATACCATTGTTGGACTATATTGAAGCTAAAAGAGGGAGAATCAGACCTATTACCTTGAACACCATGATAAATTTGACTGGCCGGGATCAAAAAAAAACACAAAAGCAATATTATTTTGGAAATGTTCGGACCGGGAGTAATTAAAACTTCGCTGCTGATCTGTCAAAATGCTTTTGCTAACAATATGCTCTTTCAAAAAAATTACCTTTGCTTCATGCTATGAGTTTTAGCTTTCTTTTCTTATTAGATAAAAGGAACGCGTTAATTTTGCTTTTGTTTGTCCATTTATATATACAAAGACAAGACTTAATGGTACGCTCTTTTATGCATTGGGCTGTCTATCGAAAAAGTCAAAAGTTTTATTATAAAAGAAATGTATTTATGTCTATATATCCAAATATATCAACAATCGTCTCTTTTTTTTAAATGTTAATGAAGACATTGTCATTAAGCATTGCCAAAACAATCGTACTACATAATAATTGATAAAAGAGATAATAGCTACATAATGCTTTTTGTTTATAGAGCATGAGTTATTCAAGGACAAGTTTTAAGCTAAATATACTGCTTAGATATGTGTATATGTGCGTTGCTCAATTAGAAATTCTTTATATTCAAACCATCACTAATTCTGACAGGTCAATTAAACAGTATTAAAATTTTTGTACGGCAGAAAAGAAGAAAGTAGCTGCAACGTGCAACAAACAGAATTTCAAAACGTCAGACCAGAATGATGCATTTAAAAGCGAATCATCATTTCAACATGCCTATGGTCACATACAATCCATATATCCCAAGTGATGATATCGTCTATAATACTGTACCTTCTCATGCTAATCCATATGTAATTAATGAAAGTACATATTATGCACTTGCTGCTGAGGCGGTTGCACTTGAAAGAAAAAACTTTGTAAGTTTTGATATACCTATTGATAGATTATTTTACCATGATAACTACTTATTTTTATTTAAATTAGCCTTCAACTCTTGATGCTATTTGGACAGCAGAAGTCTTTTCTATGGATATATATTGTAAATTCAGAGACAATATGTCGTGTCTTCCTAAATTAGAACTCGATGCTTTGATGTTAGCAAAGGACATGGCAACTGCTAATTAGTGTATCTGCCTTTGATTTGGATTCTTCCGTCTGGTTTCAGCATAAATTTGGTCTAGATGGAGAACTCCTTCAAAGGAATTCATTTTTTGAATATTTTAACATCAAAATCAGTATGATGACACCCGGGTCAAACATCGCGTGTGATACTACCTTTCAAACGGGTGGTATCATCTTTTCTTTACCTGAGTAGGCATACAACAAGACTCAAGCTGAAATGTAAGTAATATTAATATGAGGAAAATGATATTGATTTTTTTTTTGTTATTATTAGGATAAAGTACTGGGATGAAAACAAGTCGAGATTGGATATGCTTGTGAATAATTTTCAGTGTTTGAATCCAGGATTGAAAGTAAAGGCTTTATTTACTTACTTTCCTGTTTCAAACACTGAAATTGAAGTAGCAAGAATATCTGATCTGCTTGGATTGGAATCCAATCCTATCTTAACTGATTACCATATTCTCATTATGAATCCCAAGACTATTGTGAATCGTTTGCGGGAAGAAATTTATTGGATTTCATGCACATAAGAAAATAAATGAATAAAAATTTCCTTTTAAGTTTACTTTTTTTTTACAAATGATTTAGATAAAATCATTAGCTCTTTTTTTCAATCCGTTTCGTATTATGTCCAACCAATTTCATGCAACTCTCCTAATGAGTTTATTTTCAACATTCTTTGCCGATAGTGTATCTATAACAAAGTAAACGCAACTGCTTATACTTCAAACATGTCTTGAAAGGGCGATAATAAATACATATAGCATGTTATTTTTTATTTATTTAAGACGACGAGTGCTTGAGAAATCCAATTGGTCTCCTCTCGTAATCGTTTTACGATCAAAATTCTATAACTAGTTAGAGATATTTATTTCTACTGCCATTTTTATTAAACAGTTCTTACTGTGCAGTTACTTTTTTGATAAAAGTGGCATTTTTTTCGAGGCAGAAACTGATTTTACAAACATACTTGATAAACGTGTAGAGACTTATAAATGAAAAAGCTCCAGTTAAAGAAAAGAGAGGGAACGACGTGAGGTTAAAGAATGAACAGTTGCAAATTGATCAAACTTAACAGGTTTCAGTACAAAATGTTCAAATGACAACTCGAAACGAATCTTATGTATTTCAATACAACGCGAATATTGGAAAACACCAAACCTATCTGGCTTTATCACGAGCTCAAAATTAAAATAACCCCATCACTCCAATATTGACAGGAAGGCTATTAATTATTCATGGTTTGCATTGAGATCCAAATACAACATAAATAACCTTTTTGTCGCCACTTTCCCAACCTTATGCAAAAATATGTCACGTTACAGAAAAAAATAAATAAAAAGAGTACAAAACCAAATTGGTATTTTATGCAAGACTAAACAATTAATTTTATAAACTTCAAAAAGTTGTTTATTTTTATAGATAGAAGAGAAGAAACTTAATGCTTCTTGGACTGATAATTGAGAAAAAAAAAGTTTAGTTAGTAAAATAGAGTAAATAAATATAAAAAATCACGCTTAACGATTGCTTACCTTGATCTTACGGAGATAGAACTCGAGTTCCTTACCCTCAAGAATGTAACCATCACAACGACCAGATTGACCGGGACGAGAAGCAATGACGGCGTAAAGACGACCGGCATTGAATTGATCGTTCAAGAGAGGATCGATGGCGGAAGTAGCAGCACGAGCAGCAATCTTCTTTTCGACACTGTTGGACTTCTTTTCAGCAGCAACGGGCTAAAAAAAAAAATATCGATTTAAAAGTTAATTTCCAAACTTCTACAACCAAAAAAAAAAACTAAAAGCTAAAATAATACTTACAGCTTCACCAGCCTTGGCCTTACCGAGAGCAATGGCGTAGTGAGATTCATACCATTGACGGAAAGGAGTGGCATCAATTTGAATGACGGCACCCTTGACAAGAGTGTTGGTACGGACCAACTCGTTGTTAGAGGAGTTGTAGACAACAGTCAAAGCACGAGTCTTGCGAGAGATACCTTCGGAACCCCAAGAGAAGTTACCAGATTCAAGACGAAGAGCACGACGCTTGAAGTTACCACCACGAACGCGAACGAGATGAATACGCTTGGCACCTAACTTGGTGTTGGCGGATTGACGACCTAACTCGAACCTTTTTTTTTAAAAAAAGAGAGTAAATTAGAATCAAAGTATATAACTAGATCTTAATGTATAAAAAAAAAATCAAAACTGGTGAAATTTCTTACTTTCTCTTCTTTCTGTATTGATCACGTCTAGCACCGGTAGCGCTACGCTTATGGCGAGAATCACGACTGATACCTATGATTGATGGATTGTATTAGATTATATGGATGGATGGTATGGTTGATGCTATATTGTCAATTTACCCATGGTGTTTGTAGAGAAGGAACTTAATGGCTTCTGCTCTCTGATTTCATTTTTGTCCTTTTGCAAAGCTCATACTCCGAGCATTGAATTCCGGTCCATCAAGTGGCTTATCATAAAACTCCGTTTTTTTTTTTTTTTTTTTTTAGTAGTAGTGTCGGCTGGGACGGACCCTCCAAATACAATAAAAATTATTTTTTTGACAGATGAAAAAAGATTATACATGATAGGGGCAAATGACTAGTTTTTTATTATAATATACAGATGATAACTTTTTTATGTTTTCTACATGATGTTACAGCTAGTATTACGGCTTGGAGTAGAAGTTTGAATGATTAAACTTCGACTACTAGAAGTAATAGGTAACCTACGAGGAGCTGCAGGACGCCTCATATTTTGCTTATCAATTGTCGCTTGTTCTTGTTCATTTTCTTTGCGTTTCTCTTTAATTTCTTTAGGAAAATATAATAACATGAAGCTTTGTAAAGTTTGATCTAAATTATGGGCATCTGCATTACCAACAGCATGTTTCTTTCTACAAATAGGACAATCATACATTCTTTTTTTATGTGCTTTGATTAAACAGCGAACACAAAATACATGGCCACATTCTAAACGAATAGGTCTCCAAGCAATGGCTAATAAATAAATATATCAACTACGCGTTAGAATATGTGTATATATATTTATATAATTTTATACTTTGACTTACAAAAGCATACAGGACAATCATAATCATCTGGTTGAGGTACAATCGTTATCAATTTTGTCTGTACAGCATTATACAGTGAAAGTAATACGCCTTCAACAAAAATTGCATTACTTTTAGCAAATGTGGGAAATTCGGATGTAGCACTAAAGAAAAAAATAAATAAATAAACTTTATGCAGAAATGTTTTTTCTTACTTACCAAAGACTGGTACGTTTATCGTGTTTCTTCAAGATTTTAATCATTGCAGTTTGATTTAAAGATTGAAAATGTTTAAAATGTACAAGTTGTGCATTAATAGACAGGAATTGAGCCAAGGCTTTTTTCGAATGGTTTGATGTTAATTTTTTAGTCTTTAATTAATGTAAGTATTTTTTGACATTTTAAAGTGATACAAGTAAATACTATATATATTACTTACTAAATTCATTCGAGCCAATTCTTCAGTAAACCAATGTAATTGATTTTGACTTCTTTGATAAGATTGTCTACTGTATTGTCCTTCAGTTTCGTTTTTGAAAATACTAGCTTCCATATATAAGCTAAATATTTCTCTCCATGCGTATAAATCTTTCTTTTGCGGTGCGGCCTATGAATGTATATATAAGATTACGATGCACTCTGTAAATATATCTATACTTACAGCAATCGTTAATCGTTCTTCTAGTGTTTCTACAATTCCAAGAAATCTACTTTTTTCTACATCATGAAGTGCAGCAGCATGTGATAATTCATGTAAAAGTAAATGAAAGAACTCGGAATCTCTTACAAGTTCAATTTTAATTGATAAAGGTTCGGTATTAAGTTGTTGAGTTACTGGTATTAATTTTAATAAAGTAGGTTCTTCAGAAGATGCAATTGAGGTTGGATCTTGGATAGTAATTTTGATACATGGGTGAGGATCTTTCACATCACCTATTGAAAGAGAAATAGTTTAGTATAAACAATGATATATACATATTAAACTTTTTTTTTTTACCATCAAATATGTAATCTAATTGCATCGCTTGTTCAGTATCTAAAGTGTTTATCCATTCAGTTGATAAGCCTCTGGACTCTAATTCATCTACTACAAGTCGAATAGACTTTTTTAATGTTTTATAGTGAATAAGATGTGGTCTCCAATTCTCAGGCAGATCATAAGCTGCTGTCTCCATCTGCTTTCCAAACTTCATTTTATAATACAGATATATTATTCTTTTTTATCATGAAAGCAAAATGTTTTGTTAAAATCAAAAAAGAGAAAAAAAAAGGAAGGAACCAGAAAAAATTGTTATTTTGTAATGGTGACCTATCGATTATTCAAGTACAAAACACCGCTATCCAATTAAAACCTCATGTCTGAACCCTCGTGAGTATTCGAAAATGGTTTCATAAAAGTGATTTTGGACGATAACATGTGTTGTTTTAAATCGGTAAATTATACATATAAATTATTTATTTATGAAGAATATAGACATCACTTTATCAATAGTAGAATGGCGACTATAAATCGAATTATCATCTATTTGTAAAGACATGATTTTTATCTTCTCTCTCGGAAACAATTCTAGCTTTATCTCTTGCGCTGAATATTTTTGGATCGGTAGAAAGAAGTTTAGATAGCTTAAAATTATCGTTCAAAACAGAATCCAAAAGTTGAATAGCTTTTATCGTTTCAGGTTTAAGACTCCTGTATTGAGTTATTTTTACTATCATATTATGTTTAAATGAAGTTCATGTACATACATTGAAAGATTAGTGAAAAATAACTTGAATAAAATAAAATAGAAAAAGTTTATTCTTGAATAATGTACGTCATCTTTAAAAGTTGCCATAACAACTTGATCTGTATCCACAGCGTTTTTCTGAGTACGAAAGCTCAAATTCGATTTTTATCAAATACTTGGAAACAACAAGACCATTACCATATACAACTTGAAAAAAATAAGGTGATGTTTATGTACAGCTAAGATTGGCGAATATCTTCATAAATGATCTGAATAATAAACAAATGACTAAAACCATAATTTGATTGTTTTCTAACTGAAAGTTTTTTATTTATTTTCTTTATTTTCCCAGCGAGATTGTCACTGACAAAATGAATATTTTATTATTAATATATACAATCTAAATTCATATTTTACAAGGTTCCACCTACACAAAGATAATATTTATCTTCGCTTCCTCCAGGAGGGTAAACTACGAAACAACTTTGGCTTTGTTGGTTGTTGTTTCTGTTTCTTGATTTCTTCTGCTTCAACCATATTATGACTAGGATGAATAGCTATAATTTTATCAGAAAATTTACGTGTCATACCAAAGAACGCATCGCGTTTTCTTCTCTTTTCTTCTACAATCACAATACTCTCTTCTTCTTCCTCTTCCGATGAAAAGGCAGAATTGGACTTATGTAGTAACAAATTATTCGAACTTTTGTGACCTCTGTGAAATGTGGATCGAAGTAACCCAATCGCTCGATCTCTTTTACGCATATGATCATCGCTCATACTGCTACAAATACTACTTTCTTCAGATGATCGTGTATCTACTTCGATCAAGGCCGGTAATGAAGATATATTTAGTTGACCTGTGCTACAGCTACGACGTAACATTTTACGCTGAGATTTAATCATCTTGGATGTGGTTGTTGCTAACTGATGCTTTTGCTTGGGTGATGGAAACGTATTAAAAGAATATAAGAGCGGAGCATGTTGGGTTGGTGTTGGTGTAGTAGTAGTAGCAGTAGTGGTACCCAGACTGATGGTCACTGTTCCTTTTGTGGGTATAACGGGTGGTATAATGACTGATTTTGGTTTACTGGTGAGAGATTTTTTACGTTGGTGATTTTTCTTTTTTTTTCTGGTTACATCTATTTTTGGTTGCCATCGTAACATTCGTTTTTCTTTTTCTTTAGCTGAAAATTTATGATATGCAATGTAAATAATTGAAAAAACCCAAAAAAGTTGTGATTGAAGAAGTGCTGCTAAAGAAACAAACCATAGTATTGGCATTTGTTTCATTCTATTAAAAGACTCTTGTAAAGATGAAGCCATTTTTTTATTTATTTTTTAAACAAAAAAAGAAATAATATAATATATGTACAAAGGGAGGGAAAAAAAAGTAAAAAAAAAAAAAAAAAAAGAAAAAGAAAAAGAGAAATGGACGTGCATTATTTATAAAAGAAAACCTTTCTCCAAATATAGTTTTTTAAACTGCTGCTTAAAGTTCTTAATAAAGTAAATTTGTTAATTGTTCAAATTTCTGTCAAATAAAACTGAGGGAACACGTAATAAATTTCATGTAGCACAGTCGCTAATTTTAATATTTTATTCTAGAACAAGGAGGGCTCGGTACTGAGGCAACCGAAGAATGAGACTAAGTATAAATGCCAAGGTAACAAGGCTCCCGAGTCATTTAAGCTCTTTTTTTTTTTGTCCGGACAGTAAATATAGCTCTTTAAACAGGTTCTTTATTCATATAATAATAGTATGAATATAGTATCATCTTTCACATGTGCCTATCACTTTTAATAATGGTGTCATTCATCCTATCCTTTTATCTTTAAAACGGGTTGTTAGTTTTAGGTTAACCATTTGGTTATTTGCGAAATCAGTTCCAAACTATTATTTAAATAGCAGTAACTATAAAAAAAGATAATCAATTTCATTTTAGATTAGTTAGATCTCCTGTTTTTAGCTTTGATATATAAGAATGAATTATATGCACATTATTTAATTTTAATCGTTTGCCCACTTCTACAGAATATAATACATATACTTTCAAATAAGATAAAGAAAGAGGCCAGTAATCATCATTCAGATAATCCGAAAAAAAACAAGTCACTTTTTTCATGACAAATGCAAAACCAAAAAAAAAAAAAGTTTTCCTTTTTATTTTAGTTATTACTAAACTTTTAAAGTACACAATGTCTCATTCAGAAAACGAAGATATTTGGGCTGACAGCGACGACGAAGAACAAGTCGCATATGAAAGAAGTCTTGCAGAAAAAGAGTGGGAACGGTTACAAGAAGACCATGGCAACGTAAGAAAGTATATTCAACATAAATACGTATACTATAATTTTTAACCTTCTTTTTATATATATATATATCTGTGTAGACTGGATACAAAGAAGGCATTGTAGAAGGAAAAGAAGTGAACATGCAAAAAGGGTTTGATAAGGGATACACAGAAGGACTTGCGATTGGAAAAATGATTGGTAAACTTCGTGGTATGGTGAGCTGTCAAATTGTGTTTTATAGACAATTATTAAAAAATGAAGAAGCTGCCAAAGAATTGGATCCATTGTTTGAAGAAATTGATAAGATTGAAGTGAATCATATCTTCAGTGTAGATTATTTCCGTGAGAATGGTCCTAAACGTGTTGAGAATTATACTTCTCCGGACGATTTTGTAAAACAATTGGAAGAAAAAGTAAAGACAAAATTAGATCAAGTAGCAGCTAAATTTGCTTGCTAAAGTGGGCTTCTTTTTATTCATTCACCATGTATATGGTAAAAAAAAAAGAAGAAGAAGAAGAAAAAAAAATTGTATATAGTATATCTTTTATAATAAAAAAAAAGGGCACCCTTTTTTTTTTTAGGCATTGACATTTGCTAATAAATCTGCTTGTTCTTCTTGAGCAGATGCAGCAGTGACAGCCGCCATAATCCAATCAATTGACCCAGATGTAAATGTATCTTGATGTTGATGAATAAATTGTAAAGTAGCATCTTCTTGTTCCCGTTGAAGTTCTATTACTCTTTGCGTTAATTTCGTTCGATAATCATACCAACATTTTGTACCACAAAATCGAATGTTGCGTACAACAGAGGGATGTCCACGGTAACTCTTGAGTTGTACTGAACTGATCCATTCACGTACAAAGGGCTTGTAACACGAAGGACATGTTTGAACTCTCTCATGGCCTAAATCTGTAGCAATATGGTCTGGTATCTGTGATAAAAGTTTGGGTGTTAAATGTAGAACAATCGTACGAAGTGAAATTTCTCGTAACGAGTGAACTAAAAACGGTCTATTATCATTCTCTTCTTCAATGAGTGTTATTTCATTCTCTTCTTCAACGAGTGTTATTTCATTCTCTTCTTCATTTATATTATGAGGGTGCTGTGTTGCATGATCGATCATGAGTTGATTTATGTCTGAAGAATGATTCGTGTTCATATTCTCTGTATCATAATCTTGTGTAGGCTCAGCTCTTTGTGTCATCTCTCGAACAAACTGATGATACGTATCTTGTTGTTGTTGTTGTTGTTGTACAGGAAACTCAGTGACTGGATTTCCTTTAATGATAACCTGTATATTTGATTGATCCAATAGTTCAGCAGGTAATATATACAATTGATTATCACTTAAATTTAATAATTCCAGTCTTTGTAAACCCAACAAATCTATAGTCACGATTTGAGATAAAAATTTTATCTGATTATCTGATAAGTCAACGGTCGTCAATCTAGGACAAGCACCAAACAAGGGAGGTAATTGAGTGAGTTGATTATGGGATAAGTTGAGACAATTGAGATTTTTTAAGTTGGAAAAGGTATTTGGTAACAAACTATGTAATTGATTAAATGAAACGTCCAGATCAACAAGGTTGTCCATATTTGAGATTGTATCTGGTAAAGTCTTTAATTGGTTTCCACCATAAGATGAACCTAAACGAAATTCACGTAGATTTTTCCAATACCCTATACTATCAGGCAAGTATTCAAGTTGGTTCCCGTCTAAGCTCAAAGAGACCAAATAAGGTAAATAATGTGGCATATCTTGAGGAATGAACTCGATTTGATTTTCCGATAATAAAAGTGTTTGCAACTGACCGAGGTTTTGATAAAGTTCAGGTGGTATAGTAGAGATTAAATTGTTGGATAAGACCAGTTGAGTGAGATGAGTAAAAAGTTGGAGATGAGAAGGAAGAAAGGTGATCTGATTGCGAGAAGCATCGAGTTCTAACCAATTTTTCTCTTGCTGTTGTTGTAAACCTTTATCAAGACGAAGTGACAAGTCTTGTGAAGAAAGACCTTGCCTACGAAGAAAAATCACGTCTACTTGTTCTTTTCCTTTTTTTTCTGGATACACAATCTGATTATAAGAATCTGATAAAGATGAACCAGCAGAAGAAGAAAAAGATGAAAATGATGATGGATCATCCTGACTATAATATTCTACACCTTTTAAACATTTTCCACCAATTAAGTAAGTAGCCATTTTATTTTATATACGTTTGAAACAAGAAAAGAAGAAATAAATAAATTGTTTATTATGTATTTCAGTTTTAAATATATCTTGTAATCTGATTATTTTATTCTTGCAGATAACGAACGACATGTGCCACACTTTTTAAGTAACGAAAAAAAAAAAAGATGAATGTATTAGATTATTTGTGTCGATTCTACAAGAGCTTTTCATATATATATATATACTTTATTTAATTATTTTTCTGCTTGAATTCTGATTTTCTCTGTATTAGAAGAGACCCCATCATCCTGTACCACTAAAAGGACGATGTAAACAAACGCTGAAGAAGGAAAGAGTGCATAAATGTTACACTAAATACTAAAAAGAGAGCTGAGGATAGCTTTACTAAATATCTGTATGATATATACAAGGGGGCTCTAATCTACTTACATGTATAAGACAGTCTTAGACACCATTAGTTCTTAACTGCCATATGATGTACACACATATATATGCTAAAACAGATATTAAAACGTTTCAAGAAAAAAAGGGTTTAGCATCAGATTACGACGTTATCAAATTCAGTTACGAGTCACGTGAGAGGTAATTTTTTTTAGTTTCATCATTGTGAGGAAATGTAAATAAACAAGCTGTCTATTTTTTCCCTTCTTTTTTTTTTTTATTATTATTATTATTATTACCACTAAAAAGCAATGACATTACGAAATTTCGCCTTGTGTTTGACGCGTAACCTTAAAAATAGTCGAATTGGAACAAGAATACAAAGAGCCGAGTTTTCAACTAGTCAAGGTGTAGTAGAAGATGTCCGGGGTATTATGAGAAAGGTACCACAACCAGTGGTAGTGGTTACGACTTCGAAGCCAGACGATCCCAATTATCGACGTGGTATTACGGTAGCTTCTTTTACTTCAGTATGTTTAGAACCAGATCCATTAGTATCATTTTGTGTGCGTGTTCCTTCAAGGGCTTCCGAACTATTGCATTCTTCAGGAAGTATGGTATTAAATATGTTATCACACGAACAAGTACAGCAATCAGTAGCATTTTCAACACCTAATGCAGAACAATTTAAAGATATACCATTTTTTGATGATCCGGTGACAGGATTACCCGTGTTGATGGGTACAGTAGGAGCTATGCATTGTGAGGCATTTAAAGTGATAGAATTAGGAGACCATGAATTATGGATTACAAAAGTATTAAAGGTAGAAGAAGGAGTAGGAGGAGAAAGAGGTATAAGAGAAGAAGGACATCCATTATTATATTATGAAAGAGGATATCGTAGTGTAGGGGATCAAGTATTTATGAAGGCCTTTGAAGATGAAAATAAGGGAGAAAGTACACTTGATACAGTGAAATGGATGCATAGAGCACATTTACGTATGGCATGGAATTTTATACGTGAATTAGGGCCAGATGCAGCAGAACCAAAAATTAAAGAAACTTTAAGAAATCATTTCAAAAAGAGTCCAAAAAAGAGTCAAGATTATCATGAAACCATTACCAGTTTTTATATCTCTCTAGTATCTGCAGCTATTAAATCTTTTCCAGCGACTGATCAAAGTGATTTCTTTGATTTAGTGGAAAAGTTTCCTCAATTATTAGATACGAAAACTATAGAAAATTATTATTCTGTTGATAAATTATATACCGATGAAGCTAGACATGTATTTATAAAGCCTGATATTCAACCATTACCTACTCGTTTGTAAATCCTTTATAAATAAAATAAATAAAGTGCATATAATGCGAATGTACATAATAACACTGCATGTTATGTATTTAGTATATAGTGGCTGAGCCTAATATGGTCATAAGAAAGAAAAAAAAAATATTTAGGTAACCTTTTCTTACAATTATTTATATATTCTTTTTTTTCCCCCTTTTTTTCTACTACTACTACTTACTATAATTATTGTAATATATGGCACCAGCACTTGATATAAAACTGGAAGTAGTTTTGAATGATACCAGTTTAAAATACTATCCAGGAGATCAAGTAGAAGGAAAGATATTTATTACTAGTAATCGAAATCATCGTCTTTCCAACTTACGCTTAGCATGGACTGGCCGTATATCAGTTCAACCAATTCAAAACAATAAGGATTATCGAATCTATTTTAATGAGTGCTGGAAACTCGGACCAATGATTTCCAAGTCCAATAAAAAGACCAGTAAAGGTTCAACACAAGTTTCCTTCTACCATACTCATCTCGTTCCCATCGCAGAAGATGCAAAGGAACCAAAAATAGAATTATCAAAAAACAAGACACTAGGCTTTACTTTTAAAGTAACTATACCAAATGACAGACCTTTACCTAGTTCAACAGAAAAGTCTGCTTTAAATAATATCATTTATTTATTAGAAGCCTTTATTGATCATCAAGAATCTAAGCCTGTGTTTTTTGGGCAACGTGTCGTACCAGTCTACGGCTTTATTGATACAGGCACGCCTGATATGGTGCAACCACAACGTGTAGAGCAATTATTTATGGTTTCCTTATCCCAACTTCAAAGAGAATTTACTTCAATCATGAGTGTGACTTTACCTTGTCGTGGTTGTCAACCTGGTATTGTAATTCCTGTTTCTATAAAGATTTGGAATAATATGGAATTTTCAAGAAAACGAGGTATTTCCATTTCATTAATTCGAGTAAACCATGTTACAGCCAATGGAAGGTATGTATATACATATATATATATATTTGATGCAGTAATTAAAAAAAAAAAAACTCCACCTTTGATAGAAATTATACTTCACCAAGTGAAAATGTGCATAGAGTAGTGGCAGATTTAAATATTACTTCAGAAAATTCAGATCATCATAATCAAAATTTACAAATCGTTCGTGTTGGATTGCCGATTCATAGAGGAACAACACCTACAATTACATTAGACCAGAGTCAATTATTATCCGTTTCATATTATATTCGAGTGCAAGTATATGCACAAGAAGGGGTATATACTACAGCAGAAGGAGTAAAATCAAAATTTATGATAGTTGATATGCCATTTACTGTCGGTACTTTTTCTTCTGGAACCTCATCTAGTACAGGTGTAATGAACTCACCTGTGACAACACCGATTTCATCTCCCAAATCCACAATGTCATCTGCCTTATTAAGAAATTCATCTACTAATAGTAGTAACAAGGCACCCATTTTATCCCCGCGATTAAACAATTCATTACTTGCAAGTGCATATGTGACACCAAAAGCATCTAGTTCTACATCGACAGAAGCAACGATCGAATCTAATAATTTCTCACCCATTGGATCACCAGAGCCAAGTAAATCAATACTTGAGAAAAAAGGAAGCAGGATTATAAGTGGTATGTTCAGAAAGAGTTCATCTGGATCATCAACAGAAGAAGGAAAAAAGAAAAATATGTTTTCTACTCTGAGATTATACGGACGTAATAAAGAAGAGGTATCACCCGCTGCAATTATGACACGAACGGAGCAAACAAAGAAAGCCGAAGAAGAAACCAAGAATAATAATCAGGCAATTGTTGAAACAACCAATCAACGTGCTCGTGTATTTGACATATTTGGTGATGACGATTTGTCGGATCATGAAGAAGTGAGTGTTGTTAAACAAGAAAAGGTATTTAAAATGTTTCCAGATGATTCTGATGATGATGATGACGATGACGACGACGAAGAAAAAATAAAGCAAGATAATTTAAATCAGAATGATAACGTAAATACCGGTGTCTTTAATATGTTTCCTGATTCTGATGAATCAGATGATGAAAATAATGATGATATGGTGATCGGCAACAACAATAATCAAGATCACCATGGTGATGAAAATACAACCAAATTAGCTGGGTCTGATTTAAAATTACTTTCTACACACGTATTTCGATTGTTTGAAGATTCCGACTCGGATGGGGACGAAGAAGAAGAAGAGAATGAAATTAATCAATTATCAATTTCTACTCAGGACATGACTTGTATTGATGAACGAGTTAAACCTTCTTATGAACAAAGTATTTATTAATATTTATTATATAAAAATAAAATAAAAAAAAAACCAGACGACATTTACTTTTTACATTAAAAAAAGACTTCCGAAAATACATAATACAAACGCATTGGTTACAAAAGCAAAACCAACTTTTTTTTTTTCTTTTTTTTTAATAAAGTTGCATGATTACAAACTTTATGTGGTTGATAAATCACCTTATTTTTTTTTTTAAAAAAAAAAAAGTCTCGATCAACTATATCTTATTGGCTAGAAGATTTGACCACACAAGCCCTAGTGACGTGCAAAAAAAAAGTAATACCATCGACGTTTTAAAAAAACTCGCCATTAAAATTATTACTAGAATTAAACACGAGACAAGTATAAACAAAATATGAACCCACCTAATCAAGATGCTCACTTATATGTGCCATCACATATAATGCACAACACTCGACAATTACAATATATACGTTCGTGTTTTGCAGCTATTGCAGGTTCAGCAGCAGGTATATTAGGCCTTACGAATCTGTCCGGTTTTCTGTTTTACGCACTCAGCTGGACCATCTTGTCTCTTTTGTTAATTGCACGTACCTCAAATATGAAAAAGTATTTTATTCAGGGCTATAAAGAAGTTGTATTTGATGGTGCTCTCTCTGGTTTATTATCCTTTATTTTATTCCATACTTTATTATATGGTCTAGTTCATTTATACCAATAAAAATCGTGTGTAAAAAAATATAATAAAAAAAAAAAAAAAAAGTCCCTGTGAATTTTTTCTGTTTCCGTGTTTTTCCAAGTGTGTATAAATAACCTTTATTTTTTTTTTACCCTTTTTTTTTTTTTTTCTTTTTCCTAACTACAAAAAAAAAAAAAATGTCAATTTCATATTATTCAGACAATAAAAGATGTACTGATCCAAATCTGTACAGCTTAAAGAATTTACCAAACCATCATGCAATGGAAAAAAATACAACTTATTTGGCACCATTATTAATGAATGAAAAGCAACCAACAGAAGAAAAGACGTTAATGATTGATAGGTTGATTGAAGCAGCAGCGGATATTATTGACTCTATTCGTTCCAAGCGTAATACAGTTGCCATGACTACCATACAATTTATTCGTGAAATCTTGAAACGATCTCGAGCTACTTATTCCATGTTACAACTTGCTTTATTTTACATGTTTCGTCTCAAGAAAACCAACCCATTTGTCAATTGCTCTCGACGTATCTTCTTGGCTGCCCTGATGACTGCATCAAAATATTTAAATGACAAAAATTATAAAAATAAGGCTTGGGCTAAAATCACTTGCTTATCGGTGGCCGAAATTAATACAACTGAAATCGTCTTTTTGAAATTGATTGACTATCAATTGTTTGTCAGTAAACCATTATATGAAAAATGGGTATCTTTATTACATGAACATATTAGAAAAAAGCATTCTAATCCAATCAAAAAGCTTCATTCCCCAAATATTCAATTACCTTCACCTAATAGCATCACATCTGATTTCCCTTCTCCTGTTCTCTCTGATATTTCATTAATTCACCCTCTCAAAAGATCTCGTTCTCCTTCACTCAATTCTTTAACTAACAAACGTTTACGTCAGCTATGATATATACCTCCTCCTTTCTGTACATATACAAATTATTATACCAATTATGCATCTTCTAATACTCAAATAAAATTATCAGCTGACCTTCTTTTTCTTCATTAAAAATACGTCTTTAATAAAATCGCATGTTCTTTTTTTTTTATTTTTTTTTTTTTACCGTACTTATTAAAAACGTCAACTATATATTAACTACAACTTAATTTTGTACCACTTTTTTTTTTTTTTTTTTTTTTTTTTTTTTTTTTTGGCGATCCGGAAATCCATCCGCTAATAACCCGACTTAAATGAGAAATAACTATACTTACAGCCGAAGCAAAAAGTTTATAACTTGTAGAAAAAAAAAAAACGAATCACTTTTTTTTTTTTAAAAAAAAAAAAAAAAAGGTTATTCTGCATAAAGTTTGAACCCAACACACTACTTATTCTTTTAAGCAAGTTTTATTTTTTCATTTTTCAAAATAGACTCTTATCTCAAAAAAAAAAAAAAAAATTTTTTTTGTGAGACACTTACACAAATGACGATGTAGATGACGATGATAAAATGTATTATTACCTACTATACCGCGCAAATATATAATTGTGTGTTTAAAATATACATGTTGTAATTATACCTTTTTATTATATTTGTATTGCATTATAAACAAACATGTTAAGCCGTTTGTAATCACATTTCTTTATGTACACAAACATTTTCTTTCGCTTCGGAAATCACTGAAATGGATATTTCAAAAATGTTGTAATACATTGAACCTTTTCAGATAAAACTCTAAAAACTCTTAAACTATTCCGCTATTGGTGTATTCTGATAGAGCCTTTCTTTTTCCCTTCCTCTCTTTCTCTTTCTCTCTCTTTCTCGAATTGATTGATCTGTGTTCACAGATAAGCTTTTTTAGATAGGTATTATTTTACAGCAAAACAATTAGACAGACAGGGAGGAGGGCTTTCTTTTCATCTGAGTGTTAAATCGATAGAGTGCCGGGGGAAAAAAGTCTTTCCTTTTACTCTTTTACCATTTAGAGCACAATATTCCGGTTATCAATATAATGGCTGCAAATGTTTGTTTTGATCTGTAATAAGATAATAGAATGGTAAAGAATAACTAGATACGCTTAATCATTTTAGCTTTTTTTTTTGTAATCTTTTAATAATTAAACTTAGAGTAACATTCGGATATAGTAACAAAAAATCGTTTTAAATGTTGTCAGTTTAAGTGGAAGAAAGTAAATATGAAACAATGTAAATAGCTTGTCTGTACGTGAGTATATATATATATATATACTATATATGAGTGTTTGATTTTACTACGAGAGAGACATTGTTGGGTTATTGTACACAGTTTTTTTTACTAAATATCCTATAGGTTAAAGCGCCGAACTTTGTTATTCTCACACACAAACAACGTATAAACCCTTATCAAAGCAAAATAAGCAAGAAATAAATAAAGAAAAAAAAATAAAGGGAAAAAAAATAGGAAAAGAGAGAATAAAGAAGAAGAAAAAAGGAAAAAATTTGAATGGAGTTTATATAGTTTTTTTTTTTTTTTTTTTTTTTTAATTGTTGTGCAAAATCCAATTGACATTTTGCATGTGAAAAATATAACTTAAACCATTCCATTCTTTTCGTTAATATATTGTAAAAAGAAGGGGTTATCCGTCAGTTATGCCTGCAAAAAACATGTACCTGGTTATTTCAAACCCCGTTAACAGTATAAAAAAAAAAATCTGCTATTCTTGAAACGGGGGATGTGCAACATGCGAACAGACTCAAAGGGAAAAGAATACCTTGCTATTGTTGTTATTGTTGTAACCTTAAAAAAGGTCACAATTTTTTTTTTTTTTGTATAAATCTACAAGTTCTTTTTTCTTGAAAACTTTATACCTTATCTCTCTCTCTTTGCCCTTCCTTTTTTTTTTTTTTTTTTTTTTTTTTTTTTTAAAATGCCACTAAAAGCAATGAGTGAATCCGAATTACAAGATTTATTACTTAATGATGATTCAATGATTGCCCATGACGACTATTCACCTTTATTTCAAGACTTACCAGCAGGATTCGAGTTACTTTATAATTCACCTTATACAGCTACGATTGATTCACCTGGTACAGATAATACATTTTGTTCACCCACTACTTCACAATATGATGATATGAAACAAGTAAGAAAAATATATTTTTAAGAACACAAAACAAACAAAACAAAAAAACAAAAAAACTAAATAAAACAATCTATTTCTTGTTGTTCATTTTGTAACTATGTAGACAATAGATAATGAAATGTATGAAAAAAAAAAAATATCAAAATGTTGTCATTTTTTTTTTTAACATTTTTCAATTGAATTACAAACATAAATAGTAAAAACGAATTGAGTCATCATCTTCAAATTGATATACTAGGAGTACCAAACACTGGGGCAAAATCGCGCGTGGAGACTCAAATTAAACTTTGTATTCAATTAATGACAGGCAATGATAAAAAAGTAACAGATTGGTCTCATATTCGTATCGGTGAAAACATGTTGGCAAGAAGTAGATTAAGAAAGAATCAACAAAAATCTTTAGATAGTTCTGTAGCTACCATGGTATCGGATGAGTCTACTATATTGCAATTAGAAGCTAAAGTGGTGTGCGCAAGTAACACGGATCATCCGATTCGTATGTGTGTAGGTTGTGTACGACGTGAAGTAAGTTTAAATTGTTATTATTATTATTATTATTACCTTTCTAACTATTTTTTGTATACAGAAAAAAAGAGCAGAAAGAACAAAAGATGGTAAACAAAAGAACGAATCTATTTCTACAGATAAAGAGTTAGAATATGAAAGAAATCGCATATTATTATTCAATTGTAGCCCAATGATCAATTTCTCTTCAGGCGATGCTATTTTACCTACTCGAATTACTTGTTATTGTCGTCATCATAACGAAAAGACAGGATTCAGGTAACTAATTAGTTATATATATATATATATATATACAGTAAACAGAAATAGATCTAATAAGCTAATTTATATACATTTAAGAATATGCTTTGTCATGAAGAATGATAAAGATAATATAATAGCTACCGGAATATCCCCTCCTATCATGATCACAGATGACCATAAAAGCTCAAAACAAAAGAGTAATCGTAAAAGATCAAGAGAAGTCGAAGATTCTTTTAATTCAAGACCAAATACACCTGCTGCATCACGTAGAAATTCTACTTCAACTGACGACTCTTCACCTTCAGAAGATTTACTTGTTGACACACCTATTCATACTAGTAATAAAGCAGAACAAGAAAAAGATAATGAATCAACAGAAAGAATGAGTTGTAGTATTCTTAATAATAATAATAATGATAATAATAATAATAACAATAGTATCAGTTTATATGATACCAATTTATTTACTACGGATGAAACTTGGCCCTTTAATCGCAGAAGAAGAACTACCATGGGTTACACATCATCAGATATACTGGGCATGATACCTCAATTAGATAGATTAGTACCTGCACAAGGTCCTACTTATGGTGGTATTGAAGTCACTTTACTAGGTTCCGGATTTTACCGAGGCTTAACTTGTTTATTTGGTGAACATCCTGCTACTACTGTATATTGGAATTCAAGTACAATGGTATGTCTATTACCTCCTGCTACTCAAACTGGTGCTGTCGTTGTTTCTTTTCGAGAACATCCACTCGTGATAGAAGGTCAAGATGTTGTTTTGTTTACTTATTACGATGCAAGTGATCAGGCTTTACTCGAACTTGCTTTACAAGTTGTTGGTTTAAAATCCACTGGTATATTACAAGATGCAAAATCTGTTGCTATGGGGATAGTACAAGGTGATGAAAAATATTCGAATTCATCAAGATCTCAGTCTCAACAACAACAGCATCACAATATACAACAAACTTTAATTGATACCCTAGAAAATTCACTCGTTTCTTTAGACCTCACACTGACAAACGAAAATGGTCATTCTTTACTTCATTTGGCTGTCATACTTCAAAACGAAGAACTGGTTAAATCACTTGTATGTAATTGTTTACCTGAAAAGAAAAAGTCATTTTTAAACTTGCAGGATAAGAATGAAATGACTGCACTTCATTTTGCATGTCAGTATCAATCTATGGACATGATTCGTACCTTACTTCATTTAGGCTCTAACCCAACCATTGAAAGTACTAAATTCAATGTAAACATATCAGAAGCCATGCAAGACTTGTTTGACCTTTATAGTACTAAACGTAAACCACTCTCAAGAAGATCAAGTGTCAAAGGTCATATGATGCATCGATTTCATAGTCTAAGTCATAACAACAACAGCCATAACGAAAACAAAGAGTCAACTGATCATACCCCTTCTATGGAATCTGATGGTCTTGGGTTCATTCGAAAGAAAATTGATCGTCGTCTTTACCTTTTCTGGTTACCTGTTTTAATACGTAAGTTCTTATTCTATTTATACTTGTATATATTTACTCACTATATATTATAGTGGCTATTGGTTTGTTAGGCGTTCAAATGATTGTTAAACAGCCAAAGTTTCTAAAACCCATTTTAGATGGATTACCCAATCGACATATTTCATTATCTGCATAAATCTCTTTCTCATTATACCCTTTTCTTTTTTTTTATACATTTATTCTAAAGTATTAAAAGCTTCATATCTTCAGAAAGAATTTTTTTTTTTTTTTTTCAAACCATAAATATGTTAACTATTCAGTAACTTGAAACAAAATGATGCAGGTCTTTTTTTTTTTTTTTTTTTTTTTTTTTTTCATTTGCCATGATAGTTTCCGCACCCAATCAAAAGGCTGTAATTGTTTTTTCTGTAATTGAAACATTACAATTTTCTATTTTTCTTTCTGTTTCATTGATTGTAATGCACATGTTGGCTTTACCTATTCTTGAAAAAGTTTAAAATTGTGTACATATCACAATTGCTTAATCAATTAGGCGAACACCCGACATTCAGTAACACGACCGATCACTTTTTTTTTTTATAGGCCTTTTTTTTTTTAAATGGCCTATTTGTCCCACTTGGACCCTAAACATTAACTCGCCCCAATTAAAAAAAATGAATGCTAAATCTCAGTAGAAATAATTTATCTCTAACTAGTTGTAGAATTTTAATCTTGTAAAACGATAACGAGAGGAGACCAATTGGATTTCTCAAGCACTCGTCGTCTTAAATAAAGTAAAAAAAAAAAAAAATAACATGCTATATTTATTATCGCCCCTTCAAGACATGTTTGAAGTATAAGCAGTTGCGTTTACTTTGTTATAGATACACTATCGGCAAAGAATGTTGAAAATAAAAAACTCATTAGGAGAGTTGTATGAAATTGGTTGGACATAATACGAAACGTATTGAAAAAGAAAATAGAATAAAGAGGTGTGTGTTAAAAGTTAATGAGAAGGAAATAGAAACAGAGTGGGTGTGTGAGAAAAAAAAAAGTGCATAAAGCACTTTTTTTATATGCATAGGCTTATTTTAATTAGTCATAATAATCTCTCTACTACTACATCGTTCCGTTACCTCTCAAGCATCTCATTGCTTCTCTTCACTCCTTTATTTTCAGTTTCAGTTCCCTCATATTCAAGTGCTACCTCTTGGAGGATGATGTGTAACCCAGAAGTTTAATAAATTTTGTTTCGCAACTAAAATTGCCTCAATCGCCTATTTGATTATGTATGTATTATCAAAAAAATTCGTAAAGAGGTTGATCCCTATCAATTACCTGCGCATTCAAAACCTAATGTACTGTCCGTTCTTTTTTCAATTGAAAATACCTGCGTGGGTTTCTTTTTTTATTGATATCTTTTTATCTTGTAAATAAAAAATCTGATTGGGACAGACAGAGTCATTGCAATAGGCTTTTCGAACTTTCGTTCTGAAACGCCAAAAAAAAACTGTAAATGATATCAATATGAAAAAAACGAACAACACTAATATTTATTTGTGATCGATACTGGAGTGATAGCAAGAAGCGGTCGGAAAAACTTATTTGGAAAACCTATATACCACAACTGTTAATTGACGTACAACATACTGCCGCCATCGATACTCTCTTGAACGATCAATTCAATGCCGGCCGTCTTTACGCCGTCATTGCTTCTCGTCCCGGTCAATCTGGTCGTTGTGATGGTTACATTCTTGAGGGTAAGGAACTCGAGTTCTATCTCCGTAAGATCAAGGTAGTTAAGCAATCGTTAAGCGTGATTTTTATATTTATTTATTTATTCTATTTTACTAACTAAAATTTACTTTTTTTTTTTTATACTCTCAAATTATCAGTCCAAGAAGCATTAAGTTTCTTCTCTTCTATCTATACAAATAAACAACTTTTTGAAGTTTATAAAATTAATTGTTTAGTCTTGCATAAAATACCAATTTGGTTTTGTACTCTTTTTATTTATTTTTTTCTGTAACGTGACATATTTTTGCATAAGGTTGGGAAAGTGGCGACAAAAAGGTTATTTATGTTGTATTTGGATCTCAATGCAAGCCATGAATAATTAATAGCCTTCCTGTCAATATTGGAGTGATGGGGTTATTTTAATTTTGAGCTCGTGATAAAGCCAGATAGGTTTGGTGTTTTCCAATATTCGCGTTGTATTGAAATACATAAGATTCGTTTCGAGTTGTCATTTGAACATTTTGTACTGAAACCTGTTAAGTTTGATCAATTTGCAACTGTTCATTCTTTAACCTCACGTCGTTCCCTTTCTTTTCTTTAACTGGAGCATCTTCATTTATTAGTCTCTACACGTTTATCAAGTATGTTTGTAAAATCAGTTTCTGCCTCAAAAAAATACCATTTTTATCAAAAAATTAACTGCACAGTAGAGCTGGCAATATGTATATAATTTAGGATGTTTGCTCATATTTAGTTTTTTTTTTTTTTTTTTTTTTTTTTTTTTTTTTTTTTTTTTTTAGCTTTCAGTTCTGCAGATCTTTATTTTTATTTTTATACGCTGTAACGAAACTGAATAGGCCTTACATATAATTTTCCCGGTTGAAGCAGGAGTATAGATCAGAGCCGCGTATCTATAGGTAATTCAATGATAAAAGCAACCATATTTACTTGCACAGACTATAGCTTTCTGACTATCTCGAGCCAAAAAAGTAATGGAAAGCTTAATTTTGTGTCATTTTGAAGTTTTTAGCCAAACAAAATGCGACGCTTGGTGCGGTACTTGAAAGATCTACCTTATTTTTTTGCACCATCTTCTGGAATATCTTTTTTTTTTCTTTTTCCCCTTTTTATAAAGATAACAAAAAAATGACAGATCTTGCTAAAGAATACCTTGTTTTATGGGCCTCACAAACAGGTAATGCTGAATGGATTGCTAAGAACATTCATACTGAGGCAGCCAAAAAGGGCTATACTGGTCAATGTTTTGTAATGGATGATTTTGCCATTGTAAGTTTTTTTTTATATCTTCATTACAATAAAGCTACAATCAACTAAATTGTCTGTTAGGCACCTCTTCAAAAAGCTGGTGTGATTATTTTAGTGTCTTCTAATACAGGCGATGGTGATGCACCAGACAATGCTCTCAAGTTTTGGAGATTCTTACGTCGCAACAAGGATAAGACTTACCTTACAAATACCAAATATACAATTTTGGGTTTAGGTGATAGTAATTATTCCAATTTCAATTACACAGCACAACGTTTAGAAAAGAAGTTTAAGGAATTGGGAGCTACTGCTTTTTATGAAAAGGGTTTAGCTGATGATGCTGAAGGGTAAGTTTTTAATATTTAAATGAGAGAGTAAAAATTCAAGAGAGCTCATATATCATATATATATATAGCTTGGAGAATATTGTGGATCCTTGGATCGAAAAGTTATGGGAAGTCTTACCTACAGTTTTGGAACAAAAGTCAGATTTATCTATCGAGGATGCTGTAGAAGCTGAAAAAGAATTAGAGAAACAAATGACTGAACTTCAAATCGATCCTGAAACCGTTCCTTTCTCAAAAAAGAATCGTGAAGATGCCTTACCTGAAGCGGTTGAGAAATATACTGCATTAGATAATACTTTAGTAGATAACTTTACAATGAAAAAGAGAATGGAAGATTTACCTGGTAAAGTAACCGACTACACTCATTTGGAAAACAGTCTAGTAGAACAAAAGTCGTTTAAAAAGGGATCTCCTTTAGAGATCAGCTTAGCTGGTCTTGAGATAGGTGCTAAATTGACTGGTTTACCTCGTATCTCTGTCCCAGTTGCTAAATTAACAAAGTTGGATGATCAACAAGTGGATAACGATACAAAGGATAAAGTGCCCGAGTTTGTGGTTACAGCTTCTCCTATTACCTATGCTTCTGTCACTATGGTTTCTTGTTTAACTACGGCAGATGCATTGAAACGTACTTTAGAAATCGAATTAGAGGTTGAAAAAGATACACATTTTGATCCTGGAGATTCTTTTGGTGTATTGGCTCCTAATGATGAAGAGTTGGTGCAAGCAATTTTAAATAGATTATCTGTACCAGTAGAAGAATACCATAGATTATACAAGGTAGAAGGAGACAATCTTCCTACACATTTAGAAAAGGCTACTTCTGTTACTTTAATTGATTTATTCCGATATGGTGTTGATTTCACTAGTCATCCCAGAAAGGCTTTATTTAGAATGTTGGCTGATCATACTTCTGATCCCAAGGAAAAGTTAACATTGATGTATATCTGTAGTAAACAAGGTGCTGCAATCTTTAATGCTGTTCGTGATGAATCACCTACTTTACTTGATATTCTTGAAACTTTCCCAAGTTGTCAACCTCCTATTGAACGTCTTTTGGATTTATTACCTGCTCATTTACCTCGTTTCTATTCCATCTCAAGTTCTCCTTTGAAACGTCAAGGCAAGATCCGTTTTGCTTTTAATGTAGTTGAATATGTTACTTCAGGTGGTAAAGTTCAACGTAAGGGTGTTGCTACCCCTTGGTTAGATCAAATTACGAATCGAATTCCTAGCCGTACTAAAGATACAAACGAAGAGATTGATATCTCTAAACTTGGTATTAAGGTACCCATGTTTATTCGTCATAATTCCAACGCATTCATTTTGCCTACCGAGACTGAACGTCCTTTGGTCTTGATTGGTCCAGGTACAGGTATTGCACCCTTCATTGGCTTCTTAGAACACCGTCAAACACAACGCAAGATTCGTATGTCCATGGGAGGACTTGGACATCAACCTAACCGTCAAATTCAAGAATCATTTGGACCAATTTATGTATATTATGGATTCCGTGATAAGAAGAAAGACTTTTTGTTTGAAAAGGAAATTAATGAGTTCGAAAAAGATGGTACTATTACTCATTTAGCTCTTGCAGAAAGTAGAGCAACAGAAAACAAGGTTTATGTGCAAGATTTAATTAAGCGTGACTCTGATAAATTGTATGATTTAATTATAAACAAGGACGCTGCTATCTATATCTGTGGTGATGCTAAGGGTATGGCCAAGGGTGTACAAGATGCTTTAGTTGAAATGTTGGTTCAACACCATAATGTTGATTCTAAGCAAGCAAATAAGATTTTGATTGATTGGATCTTTAGTAGAAAATACCTTCGTGATTTGGTAGGTTTTTATTATTATTATTATTATTGATAATTATTTGTTACTAACGTTTTTATTTAGTGGTCATAATTTTTTTTTTAATGAAAATAAAGTTCTTGTATTTCCCACTATTTTTGAAAATAATTATTGAGAATTAGTTTTGGAACAAAAAAAAATTTGAGAATAAAATGAACAATTGTTTTGAATTGGTAGTATTAACTCAGTATCTTTATTATCCTGAGCGATAGTTGGGAAGGAAAGTTACGATATACGGTTTCTTTTGAAGACATCAGGGCGACTTGTGTTCTTAGATGCTTCACAATTGCTAATACAGCGGTCAAATCCCTGTTACAAACTCTGAAATTTGTTGCCATTAATATTGCTCACGGGCTCCAAGTATTGTTGATGTTTGCATCTAAGAAGGCTAATTTAGTGTTTGATTGTATAAGGGGTCCCCATCATGTTCAAAATTTTACCTTAAGAGTCCGCGGTATTTAACTAATAGGGGTTTTCTTCTGTTGAAACAGTCTAGGGTTATTGCATTCCTTAAACATTTCTAATGCGTAATTACAGGTGGGACAGACGCTTGGGAGTTCTGTATTCGTTAAAATATACCTTGAACCTCTCTCTTTTTTTTTAGCATTCGACTTGGGAAATATAACACTGTAGTCATATTGCCAGTGAGTTTATTTGAAATTGAAAATAATTAAAAGTATCGAAGCAGTACATAGAAGAGAGTTTATAATTAAAGAAAAAGAGACATTATATTTATATTTTAAAATATGGCTTTTATTTAATTTAAAAAGATAAAGGAAGAATACACATGTAAGATTGTAACTATGTGCCAAGACCAAGACCAAGACCAAGACCAAGACCAAGACCAAGACCAAGACCAAGACCAGAACCAAGACCAAGACCTACAAAAAAAAAAAAAAAAAAAAAAAAAAAAGAGAGAGAGAGTAGAGATGCGCTAGCTTACTTCCCGCTAAAGAAAGAGTTTCCAGAGCTGACCACGGGGAGGTCCATCTCAATGCAGCTCCATCTTTTTCAGTAAAAGAGGAATCACTACCGGTTTATTGGAATTACAATCATCCAGAAAACGGACCCACGCGAGAGGCAGGCCAATCTCTATGCCACCATCCAGGATACGAGGAACCCAATGTCAATCTTTAAGCAGTTACACAGCATCCCAAGTACTGAAATCACTCAAGTACTATGTGCAATGAGACACCGATACACCACCAAGACCACCTACTCTCGTAGGCTCCGCAAAACGTGAAAGTTATAAACATGATCCACCACAGTCTAAACCTTCTGCAACGCCCGCTTATGGAGTGATGTTACCCGCTAAAAACCGTACTCGCCTGAATTTCGCTAACCATTTGGAGGATCACTGCTAGTTCAGGATGCTAAGTCACCTCCCTCTAAGAATCACCTTAGAGTCTCAAAGTTCTTGTTGCTTGGAGTGGATATAACCTAGCGAAGCGGTAAAAAGCTAAGGCCCAAGTGTAGAGGGCACGTACCTTCAGTAACAACGGCACTAGAATCACCTAGTGAGTATACTCAGTATACGCGCGTCTGACATAGAGATAAAAAGAGGAGGTGTGTGTGTATTAAAAATAAGAAGAATAGGTTTTTAGAAAGAAGGATGAGGAAAAAAAGAGAGATTTTTTTTTTTTTTTAGTTCGTTTTTATAGAAAAAAAAACCCTGGTCTTAATCAAAGTGGGCGTTTTGTTTATATTAATGAAGGCCCTAGAACTTTCTCAAGAACAGTCAACCAACCATGACTACGCCATGTGACAGACATCAAATAAACAGGTTTTTTTTTACATTAACCAGTTTGATTTTTCTAAAAAAAAAAAAAAAAAAAAAAAAAAAAAAAAAAAAAAAAAAAAAAAAAAAAATTAGGCAAGATACTAAAAAAAAAGCTACTGATTTATTGAGTTCCTGATGCAAAAGACTATAACCAGATACAAAATCCTATGTATTCGTAATTTACAGCCTACTTTTTTTTTTAGACACCAATAGCATAATAGTGAACATAGAAAGTTGAACACGCAGGTTTATCATCACATGTTGCCCATCGTTTTGGAATCATTTTATTAACGGAATTATCAAGGATGAATTTACATAAAACTTTAAAAAAAAATACTATAGCAATAATAAAAGCATGTTTTATTATTTGTATACATATTATTAGGTAGAATATCAAACTCACAGAGTTAATGAGTAAAAAAAAAAGATCATAATAATTGTGGCCGAATCGGTCACACGATTGAAATAGTGTCTGCTAACTAATATAGTAATCAAAAGCTGCTCCATAGAATTAAAGAGGCAGATAAATTAAGCGTTTTTACAACGCCTTTCTGTTATCGCATCTTTTTATTGTATCATCTAACTATATAAATGGGCGTGTTATCCAACACTATTATATAGTGTCTTTTCAGCTCAGGGATCAAAACCATTTCACTCTTCCTGATACCTAATCTATCAGGACTATAGCAGCATTGGATACTTTTATCTTGTTATAATATACTAGTAGGCATTATTGTAACTAATACTCCGATTCAATTGTTTTTAGGTGATGTGGCATTGCGTCTTTTTTCATCAATTTTTTCCCTCTGTCTATCATTATAAGAAACAATGTGTACTCATATTAACCCGTTCTTTGAGAAACAAAACCCGCTTTTTTCTTAAAAAAGTTTATTCCATTTAAATAAATGCGCCTTTGTTGTTGGTTTGGCTGTACACATATAGAGTCTCATTTGACAGGTCCGGTACCCAAAAAAAATGGCCTAGGAACCTCGAGTAACTATACGGAATGGATATCAAAGTAAAAAAAAAAAAAAATGTTGTTTTGGGGCTGATTTCAGTTATGAAGATGTCAATGTAAATTTGTTTAGGGTTAAAACGATTGTGTTTCAAGTTTTCTTTTTTTTTTTTTTTTTTTTTACTTAAAAAAGACCCCTTGCATTATAGAATAAAATGTTTAGTCATAATTAGTAAAAAAGTTCATCATAAGTCCTTTTATTGAAAGTCCCGTTAAGCTAAAATTCAAGATAAAGTTTATATTTAGCATTTATAGTAAAAAAGGTGACACTACTAGTACATATTTTTTTTGTCATTATGAAAATATATCTATGTAACGAAGCTTCTGAATTGTAATTGATATAAATACATATAATAGAATTGTTATCTCCAAGAACTGATAAGAAAAAAAAATAGCTTTGATATTACTACTTTTAGATGATAAACAAATTAGAACGCATGGGCAAAAAAGGGTCATTTTATTCAGTTATACAACAGGATTTTTTTTTTTTTTTTACTCTCTGTACGAGGGCCAAGTATAGTAATAATTTATATCAAAAAGCCCAGGGACATCGGATAAAAGAAAATGTATTTTATCTTGATAGCAGCACATCTAAATAAAGAGAGATATATGTAATAAGATTTGGATAAAGAAATTATAATTCACTCACAATAATTTTTTTCGCACGCCAAATATCATTTTAATAGATACCAAAAAGGTTTATTAAAAATGATTGGCTAAAGCTGACAAATGCAAAAAGTGTTACAAAATTTTGAATTCCTTGCATCTTCATTGGGTCCACACTTGACACATTTTTTTTTTTTTTTATATATATATAAATCTGACTATACTTTCCCACTTGTTTTTTATTTCTTCTCTTTTTTTTTTAGTTCTTTTTTCTTTTTTTTTTTCGCTTGTATATAAAATTAAGGATGTCTGTTGCTACAAAACTTGCTCAATTTGGTAAAAAACATATTGCTAGAGGTATTGGTAGATCTACCGAACTTGTTATTTCAAAGGCAAAAGGTACATATGTTTACACTGTTGAAGGTAAAAAGTATCTTGATCTTTCAACTGGTATCGGAGTCACCAACACTGGTAAGTGAAAAAAAAAAAAGCATAATGAAACGCGTTTTTTTTTTTTTTATGAATATAAATATTGACTTTTTTTATTTATTTATATAGGTCACAGTCATCCTACCGTCGTAAAAGCCGTTCAAGAACAAGCAGCAAACTTGGTTCACGGTCAAGTGAATATCTTTTTCCAAAAGCCTATGCTTGATCTTATTCAAGGTTTATTACCCAGAATGCCCTCACCTAAACTTGATACATTCTTCTTTTGGAACTCTGGCTCCGAGGCCGTTGAAGCAGCTGTAAAGATTGCACGTCATGCTACCAAGAAACAAAATATTATTGTATTTCAAGGATCTTACCATGGTCGTACATTCGGTACTATGGCCTTGACCACTTCCAAGACTATTTATAGTGCAGGTTTCTCACCTTTAATGCCCGGTGTTCACGTTGCACCTTATCCCTATTTTCAACAATGGGCTGCTCATAAAGCTGATCCTAAAAAGTTTGATGCTGACTGGTGTGGTGAAGAAGCACTTCAACAACTTGAGCTTTGTTTAAAGCAACGTTCTGATCCTCAAGATACTGCTGCTATTTTAATTGAACCTATCCAAGGTGAAGGAGGATATGTTGTACCACCTAAAAGTAAGTAAAAAAAAAAAAAAAAAATAGAGAAAAAAAAAAAAAAAAAAAAAGGGACCATATATACTTATTTCTCTCCTATACATATTAGATTTCCTTGCCGGTCTTCGAAAGATTTGTGATAAGCATAATATTTTATTGATTTGTGATGAAGTTCAATCTGGTTTTGGTCGTACTGGTAAGATGTTTGCGGTTGAACACTTTGATGTTGTTCCCGATATTTTAGTGATGGCAAAGGGTATTGCATCTGGTTATCCTATTTCAGCTGTAGTATCTCGTAAAGAAATTATGGATAAACAACCTCCAGGATCTATGGGTGGTACTTACTCTGGTAACGCTATTTCATGTGCAGCAGCTAATGCTACACTTAAAGTATTTGATGATGAAGATCTCTTAAAGAATTGTAATGTTCGTTCTGAACAATTCTTCAAAGGATTAAAGTCTAAACTTCCTGGTCTTTTACCTGAAGGTGTTACTTGTGATATTCGTGGTAAGGGTCTTATGATTGGTATTGAATTTATGGGAGTTCCTTATGGTTTTGCTAGCAGTGTTGCATCTGAAGCCTTAAAGAATGATACAATCCTTTTAACTACTTCTATTTATGAAACCCTTCGTTTAATTCCTCCTCTTAATATTACTGAAGAAGAAACTGATCTTGCTCTTGAACGTGTCACTGCTAGTGTTGCAGCAGCGGTCGAGAACCTTAAGAAGGCTTAAACATATTCCCCTTTTTTTTAATTAAATAAAAATCAATTGGTGCTTTTAGTCTGAAAATAATTGATGTGAATCATTTTCTCCTTTTAAAGTATAGTCAAAAAATCTGGAACAAGCTGTGTTACCAAAACCTTTATGTTTAAAGCCAACCACAAACCCAAACAACAATGACAATAAACCTGTGAAAGTTATTTTGCTGACAATACGGCTCATTCAGATGTATAAGGCATTCCACAAAAAACTAATTTGTACCTTTGTCGAAAGTGTTATATGATAAATTCATATAAGAAAAAAAAAGGAAAGACCTTGTATGGGATGGGATAACTGAGGAAAAGTTGGACAAAACATGTAAATAACACGGTTAAAGCAATATTAAATTCATTCGATCCAGCGTTAGATACACCTATTGGAGCTTCAAATTGTTTGCCTCTTGATACAGCCAAAGTATTTAATAGATCATTTGATCAAGATCACTTTAGCTGGGAAACGAAATGAATCGGTTAAAAAATGAATAAAGGTAACCGTTCTTATTCCCAAAACTTTCGTAAATATTTTAAGCGTGTTGGTCGTAATTTTAAGCAATTGACGCAAGTATTACTTGGTATTTTGGCGGATCAAAGAAGATTACTTGAAAACAGATTCATTTTTTACAGCCATTATACGATCATTTGGATGATCAATTAGATTGGGCATTCTCAAGAAAAATACGGGTTCAGAAAAAGTGAGGATGAAACATTCCTCTAGACAGTACGTTCTCCTGTGCCTACATAATACGATATTTGACGGTTAAATTATAATTTTGCCTCTTTTCTCATTTCTCTCTTGTACTTTAACACACGTAGATATATCAAAAAAGCTAGTTATTATTTAAAAAAGTTGTTTTCTGAGTTGGCAGAATTGGATTATAAGTAAATAGAGGGGAAATGAAACTCAACTGAAGTTTGTGTAATATTCGGGGTGATCATAATATAAATAAACTTTTAAGATAATAAAAAGACAAGGATAGATATCTATACAGAAGTTTAAATAGGTTGCACTGATATTTATATATTAGTAAAACTCAAATTTAACATATTGTCTGTAATCAAGTAATACATTTTAAAGATATTTCTCTGAAAACGATCTCTGATATAATATCTCATCCTAAAATAAACATTATGCTTTAAAAGGTTAGCATTTATTTCACACATGTATTGATTCTTACTTTTAAAACACATTTTTTTTTTCTGAACAAGATAATAATTCGTCATAAAACCAATGTACGTCATAAGCCTTTCTTTTTTCTTTTATATTTTTATATTTTAGTCTTTTTTTTTTTTTTTTTTTTTTTTTTTCTCCTTTTCCTTTATATAACTTGATGTATTGATCTTTTGTACATTGACTTCTTTTTATTAAATTGCTCATTACTTTATATATATATATATATATATATATATTTCTTATTTAAACCAAATACTTTAATACTTTCTTTTAAAAAACAAGCAATTGCCTGTACAATTACGACACTAATACTACATTAAAAAAAAAAAAAAACAGACAACTAATTCAAAAATGACAAGGTAAAAATGATACAAAAGTTCACAAAAAATATAAAAGTGACAAAACAAGAACTAAAAATTCCCTTTATACAGTGAAATATCATCTTCAGCCACTTCACAATATCATGCTCAGTTATATTCTGGCCAAAAACAGTTACAGAAACGACATCAACAAAAACTAGAACAACAAACACTAGCACCAAATATGATACATAAACCAACTCAATTAAATTATAAAGCACTTTCATTTGATGCACCAAATTTATATCAAACATCTTTACAATTAACAACTGAAATTGATATTCATGCTTGGTGGGTTTCTCTTGTCAAGATATTCTCTGGTAAAAATGATTTTTTTTTATATATATTTATTAATGTGTAACCTATTAACTTTATTTGCATATATTATAAATTAAAAAAGAATCATTTCATGCAACTAGAATAACTTTGAGTATTCCACAAGATTCAAATGACCCCTTTAATGGACCTTGGGGATTAAAAGCAGTTTATAACAAAACTGGTTCGATCAGTCAAGATTCTGATATGATTAGTATTGATTCAAGTATTACCACTACTACTACTACTAATAGACATATGAAAGATGATGAAGAAGTAGAGTATGATGATGATGAAGAAGAAGAAGAAGAAGAAGAGGATGATAAAGATGATGATGATGAAGAAGATGATGAATCAAATTCTGATTATTTTTTACATGATCATAGTATACATGAAACATTTCCTAGGCATGTTCCTTGGTGTTTTGATAGAATACAACCATTTGAATCAGAACCTGAACCACTCATTAATAACCATAGTGTAAATAGAATATTAAAAAGAAATGCACCTGTTGTATTATCAAGAGAATATCGTAGAAAGTCATCAACAAAAAGATCATTTGGAAGTGAAGATCTTGGATTAGAAATATTTAAAAGAGCTTTAATAGATCAAACAACTGAGAAATCTCGTAAATCAAACTGGTCATTACCAATCATTACTACACCATGTTTATCAAAAAATGATTCAGGTGAGATATTAGTTGATAGTTCTTCATTCATGTTAATTGAAGAAGAAGAAGAAAATAATCGTAATTCCAATAAGAACAGTAGTGAGTCTATATTAAATACCCCTGGTGGCTGTTCTAGTACAAGTGTAGCAAGTGCAACACCCGGAAGTACTTTCTTACAAGATTATGATGAATATGAACAACAACAACCTTCACCATGGTCTCAATCTCCTGCTCCTTCACCTGCTGTCATGGATCCTGAAATTAATCCTTTCTTTCAAATTCCTCCTGATATTGATGATGACGCCTTTAATCCCGTTTCACCTGAAACTTATGATAATACTTCTGTACCTTTTCCACCACCAGTATCAAATGTGCATTCAATTGTACACATACCTTTATTTCATCCTTCAGGTTCAATGGAATATATGTCTTCACATCGTCAGTCAACTGCTTCTTCCACAGGTTCTTTACAACAAGAACAACAGCAGCAACATCATCAACAACAACAGCAACAACAAAAGCAACCACAACAGCCACAATCACATCACCACCATCACCTATTTTCTTATACCAATAGTCCACTTACATACAATTCGAATGCACCTAATAAACAACAAGAAAAGCAACAACAAGCACAACATTATCCTATACCAATCGCCATTTTATCTTTTTTGGCACCAATTGTACCTTATCCACCTGTATTGTTATCAAGTATTTCGTCTTTATCACCATTTATTGCCGCTAGTTTTATTAATGCTATTGAAAATGCACATATAAAGAAACAAGGACAACTCTATAATAGTCGTAGAAAAAATAATAATAATATCAACACGATGAATCAAAATAATGAAGCGAATAATAATCGACCTAAAGTATTTAGAAGAAGATCATCAAAGACATCTAAATTAAAAAATAAGCAAGATAAATTTGAAAACATTGGTAGTGGTAATGAAAATGATAATGAAGAAGAAGAAGAAGAAGATGGTATCCCAGATTCTGGTAATGAAGATCAAGATGACGATTACTTATTACACCATCAAATTGATTCAACCAATACAACACCTAAAGCAGGGGGACCCGATATATTCATGTTTGAGAAGAGACCAGATCATTTAGGTAGTATGTCTAATTTCACACGTAGTTCATTAGAGACAGTAACAGAACAAGATACATTGATTCACCCTCAACAAATATTAAATCACCCTTCAACAACCACAGATGCTTCATCTGTCTCTTCCTATGAATCATCGTTTTCTTCTACTCCTGCAGAAACATCCTATACAAACAATCCATCTGCATTAGATGATTCGGGTTTGCTTTCAAATGCAAGAAAGCGATCTTCTCAAACCTCGATGGCCAGTGCATCTTCTTCGCAGAAAGAGCAACGTCGATTATCTCAATCTCGATCTTCTTATAAAGCTCTTTCTCCTTCTTCCGTTGCTGTCATGGAAGGTTGGGGTGCTGTCTCTCCTACCACGGGTCTTCCTATTTCCGCTTCCATTCCTCCTCATGCCATGTGTGGTGATCGAAATTGTGTCAAACATGCTATTCGGCATCATCTTTTAGATCAGGACACCGATACTGAATGGGATGATCCACAACAAACCTGTCAACAACACATTCCTTCTCCTCTTAGCCCTTTTAAACCGAAACGTCCTCTTCTTCGACGTAAAAATCCAAGAAAATCAAGGTATAAAAGAACAGGTAGTTCGGGTAGTACCAAATTCTCGACTCGTAAATTATATGATGATGATGGCTTTCACTATCATCGTCAACCTAGACATCAAAATCAACATAGAACTGGTGTAGATCGATTTTTAGTTGCACCTAAATCAAGTTTATTACGTTTAATTATTGATGGTATTCCTATTCATGTATTGTAAGTTTATATGAGTATCTTATCTAGCATTGTTTATATCTATTTATATTAATATTTCTTGATTCAGTACTTGTTCAACTACAACAGGCCAACTTACTTGGGTTAATAATCGTACTTTGCAATATACTGGTAAATCTTTAAAAGATCATTTAGGTCCTAAATGGTTATCACATATGCATCCTGATGACAGATCGAAATGTAAACACGCTTGGGATACTGCATATCGACAGGGAAACGGATTTGCAGGGGAGTATCGATTAAAGCGATTTGATGGCATTTATCGTTGTTTCCTGTGGCGAATTGTACCTCTACGTGATTTAAAGGGAAGAATTATTCACTGGTTTGGAACATGGTAAGTTTTATTTTATATGTACGATTTAAAACCATGAATTAACACTATATAAATTATAGCACGGATGTGCATGATCAACATATGGCTAAAGAAAGTAACTTGCGTCAAATGGAAATTGAAAGCAATGAAAGAAAATATCGATTACTTGCAGAAGCCATTCCTCAAATCGTATTTACCTTTTCACCCGGTGTAGGCCTTACTTATGCAAACGGCAATTGGAGTAATTATTCCGGAAAATCATTTAATCAAACGCGAGGATTGGGATTTATGTCTTGCGTACATCAAGAAGATCGTGCTAAACTTCAATTACCTGATTGTGCTCCTTATGCATCTAAAGCAGGTATCTCATGGCAAAGTGAAGTAAGATTATTAAGCGCAGAAGATGAATATAAATGGTTCTTGGTGAAATGTGTATCTGTGGATGAATTAGATAGTGATGAAGTACGATGGTTTGGTACTTGGTAACGTATAATTGTTTTTTATTACTATTATAGAGATGTCCAACTCATTATTACTATTTTTTTTTTTTTTTTTTTTTTTTTTTTTTTTTAGTACTGATATTAATGATCACAAGCTATTAGAGAAAAAGTTAAAAGAAGCTCACGATGCAGCACAAAAATCAACCGAAAGTAAAACACGATTTTTATCAAATATGTCGCATGAGATTAGAACACCTTTGATTGGTATCACTGGTATGCTTAATTTCTTGTTAGATACCGAATTAACTGCAGAACAAATGGATTATGTTCATACAATTCAACAATCTGCAGAATCTTTACTAGTAGTCATCAATGATATATTGGATCTTAGTAAAGTGGAAGCGGGTATGATGAAATTAGCTTGGGAACCTTTCAGTTTAGTAGCTATGATTGAAGACGCTAATGAATTATTATCTACTTTGGCTATTCAAAAGGATTTGGAACTTAGTTTTTGGGTAGATGATGATGTACCTGACGTGATTGTAGGTGATCGAGTGAGATTAAGACAGGTCTTGTTAAACTTAATTGGTGTAAGTACAATTATTTATATTATAAAAAAAAAGAAGAGAAAACTCACTTTTATTTTTTTGAAAAAAAGAATGCAATTAAGTTCACTGCGGAAGGTGAAGTTTTCACGAAATGCACGGTTCAACAACGTGATCCAGATGAGTCAGAATTAACTTTATTGTTTGAAGTTGTGGATACAGGAGCAGGATTTGATGCTATGGAAGAAGCAGTCATGTTTAAACCTTTCTCACAAGTAGATAGTTCAAGCACACGTAAACATGGTGGTAGTGGATTAGGACTTGTTATCTCACGACAATTGATTGAGCTTCATGGAGGTACAATGAAATGTAAGAGTGAAAAGGGAGTTGGATCTACTTTTTACTTTACTGTTAAATTTAGCATTCCAAATTCTACTACAAAACCTTTACCTCAAACACCTCAAAACGATTCGAATAACGATCCCTTTTTCCGGTCAAACGGATATGGAAATAACAATACGGCCCAAGCGATTGTTGAAAATCAACAAGAGAAGGACGCAACACCATTACCCTTTGTAAATAGTAATCAAAGATTTATACCCACGGCTATGGATAGACTCAATAACTCATCTACTTCAAATGATACTTCTTCTCCTGCTGATTTATTACAAGATGTACTAATGACAAAAGCTGCTTCTATGCAATTAAAACCTCCTCCTGTTCGAAAACAAGTTTCTTCGGCCATGTCCATCGTAGCTTCTGCAACCACGGCTGCAACATCGTTAGGTAATGAAGCTTTATTATCTACTTTACCTACACCAGAACAAAGACAGCAACAACAACAACAGAATTTACAGCAACAACAACAATTATATCAAAGATCAAATTTGAACCCTTCTGTAATAATTGAAAAGGCACTTGGTGAAAATTCAAATACAATGTCTCGATCCAATAGTACAAAGAGTATGGAACCTCGTATTCCAACCATTGGTACAGGACCAGGTCTTTCAGGTTATTCTCATGGCACAGTTATTTTACCACCAAGAACACCTACACGCTCCTCACCTTTAAGAGCATTAATTGTATCTCAATGGTATCATTCTCGAGAATCCATGGAGAAACACGTCAAGTCCATCCTAGGATCGTTAGTGGGTAGTAGTAACGGAGGTGAATGTAGTAAGATCATTTCAAGTGATTCTTCAGCAACTTTATCACCTTCTCATTACCAGGTGGATACCTTGACAAATCAAATTGAAGCAACTGAATGTTTGACAGATCCACATACACCACCTTATGATTATATCATGATTAATTTACCTTCAGAACAACAAATTCTTTCATTGACAAGAGCTATTTGTGGATCAATGCAACAGCAAAAGGCATCGGTTTTAGTGGTGACGACACCAATGCAACGCTCTTTAATTACAGAAAGTGCGAAAGGACGGGAAGATCAAGTGATACCTCATACATGTGGATTTGTCTTTAAACCATTGAAACGAACAAAGTTAAGATGGTATTTTGGTGTAAAACAACAACAAGATCTTAAAGTCAATAGTAATGGATCCATTGCACAAGGTTCAAGTGCAGTTTCTACGCCTGATACACCTTATAGAAGAGCTGCTACTCAAAAAGAAGTATTTAAGAAAATGAAGGCTGATGTAGGAGGAAAAGGCTTTAAAGTACTGCTGGTTGAAGGTTAGTTTAATTAACAACAACTTTTTTTTTTAAAAAAAATCACTAGTTATTAATTACATGAAAATAGATAATTTGGTAAATCAAAAGGTATTGACAAGATATTTAGCAAGAGTTGGATTAGAAGTGGATGTAGCAGTACATGGTGGAGAATGTATAGACATGTTTTTAAATCATCCTAGAGATTATTATTGTTTAATTTTATGTGATTTATTTATGCCCGTTAAAGGTAAGCAATGAGATAAGAAAAAAGATTAGTGTAACTGAATTCTTTTTTCCCTATTTAGATGGATATGAAACTACACGTGAAATTCGGGAATGGGAAAAGAAAAACCTAGGTCCTAATGAACGTCCTAAACCTATTGTTGCATTATCAGCAAATGTAATGAGTGATGTAGCAAACAAATGTTTAGAATGTGGTTTTTCTACTTATATCTCAAAGCCTGTTAATTTCTCTATATTAAGTGATGTGATTCGTGGTTATTTATTAGAATAAAAAGAAAAAGAAAAAAAAAAACCTTTATCCGTTATTTGCATTACCATCATTTTTTATTCATCCAGGCCCTGTCATCATAATTAAAAACCCGGGATTTGGCATTTTTTATTATTTGTCTTGTTTGAACAAGAAACAAAAAAGGTCTGGCGGCTCTTAACTGCAAATAAAAAATAAAACAATTGCTCCTCGAACAATCTTGCTTCTTTTGTTCTTTTACATTTTTTTTTTTTCTAAAAAAAAAAGACCTTAATCTCCCCACTCTTTTTAAATTATGTCCTTTACTTTAACTTCTGTTAAGGGTGTTGCTTCTCAACTCACTCGTTCTCGTTGGGTTGGTGCTGCTACTGTAAATGACCCTCTTCTCTATTGAAAGTTAAATGTATTACTAATCATTTTATTTCTTAGCCCATCATGCGTACATTACAAACCAGTACTAATTCTAACATGGCTTCTGCCGCTGCAGATAATACTGTTATCAAGAAGGAACCCAGAAATAAGACTTTTGAAATTTATCGTTGGGTAAAAATAATCATTACAGATAAACAACAAGTAACTAACATTTATATAACAGAATCCTGATAAACCTACAGAAAAGCCTATCCTTCAAAAGTATACAGTTGATTTAAATGCGTGTGGTCCCATGGTATTAGACGCACTTATCAAAATTAAAAATGAACAAGATTCTACTTTAACTTTCCGTCGTTCTTGTCGTGAAGGTATTTGTGGTTCTTGTGCTATGAATATTGAAGGTGGAAATACATTGGCTTGTATCTCTAAAGTAGATACTGATATTAGTAAACCTGTAAAGATTTATCCTTTACCCCATAGTAAGTACTTCAAGTGTTCTGTGTGTGTGAAGAGGGATCGGACCGGATCGGGGGGAAATCCTTTTTTTTTTTTTTTTTTTTTTTTTTTACAAAAGAGCAAATGATTGACCCGGATTTTTAATTTATAGTGAACATTGTAAAGGATTTGGTACCCGATTTAACTCATTTCTATAACCAATACAAGAGTATTGAACCTTACCTCAAGCAAACAAATCCTCCTCCTGAGAATCAAGAGAATTTACAATCAATTGAAGATAGAAAGAAGTTAGATGGTCTCTATGAATGTATTCTTTGTGCTTGTTGTTCTACCTCTTGTCCTTCATATTGGTGGAACCAAGAAGAATACCTTGGTCCTGCTGTCTTGATGCAAGCCTACCGTTGGATGATTGATTCTCGTGATCAATTTGGTCCTCAACGTCGTGAAAAACTTCAAAACAAAATGTCTCTTTACCGTTGTCATACCATCATGAATTGTTCAAAGACATGTCCTAAGGGTCTTCAACCTGGTGCTGCTATTGCAAAGATCAAGTTAATGATGGCTGCCGAGTAGTTAAAAAAACAGAAAAAAAAAATACATATATACATTACATAACAACAAAAGTTTCTTTTCTTTTAAAAAAAAACAGATAGAAAACTAATAAAGCATTGATTTTTTTTATATAAATTTATCCATGATATGCACATTATGAGCTCTATAAAGAATTTGCTCATCAAACGCTGAAGATACTCAGTATCTTTACAGAAAACACTTTTGTGCATTTAAATCAAATACCGAATATTTTATTTTCAAATAAGCTTTTACTGCAGTTAATGTGCCTGCCTTTTAATAGTTTTCAAAAGTAGTCAACAATCCTAACACATTATCAGAAAGAGGGAAAGTAAACATTGAAGAACAATTAGAAGATTTATTTTTACTAAATAATGCACAGCTTTATTTAAATAATGGGGTTTTTTTTAAAAAAAAAAAGAAAAAAAAAGTCAAGAATTGACAGGATGATTATGGAGGTTAGTTAACTAATAGCCATAGAGAGACTTGGCACCAGCGAATGAAGCATCAATTTGAGCAACATAAGCATCGGCTTGGACTCTGAATTCGGGGGGAGAAAGAGGAGTCTTGGCGACCAAACAAGTATCCAATGCCTTAGTTTGAGATTCCAAGTTCTTGAGATCATTCTTGACAATCAAGGTAGCTAAAAGAATGGCATCAAATTGAGGCTTCTTGGATTTAATAGCATCAATAGTTTGAACTACTTTAGGTACAAGAGTTCCAACTTCAGCAAGAACAGCAGTGGTCTCTTCAGAGGTAGCATATCCAACAATTGCACAGCAATCAGTTTTGGCTTTCTTGATACGGGTTTCAAGTACTTGCTCTAAGTTATGAACAGCCGTGGCTCCAGAGTAACCAGCAGCGGAGGTGAATCCATCAACCTAGTTAGTTATTTTTTTTTTAAAAAAAAAGAAAAGATAGACTTGATAAATATATATAAGCATTTTAAATGAGTATTATTGTAACTTACAGCAGTCTTGACAACGGAAAGTTGTTCTGAAACAGAAGCGAGATCGGTGATGCAAAGAGCAACAGGAGCAGAGATCGCACGCTTTTCAAATGAAGCAGCATTGGCTGTATTATAATACATATTCGTTAGTATGAATGTGTGTGATATATTTTTTACTAATAATAAAAACTTACCAGAAAGTGCAAAGACAGAGGCAATGAGGATTGAGGCAGAGAAGAAGCGCATACTAGTTTTTGTTATCAGATTGTTTGATGAATATTAAAAAAAAAAGAATTGAGTTTTTTGCTTTGTATTTATACCTTTTTTCCCACTCTACTCTTTTTCTCTCTTCCTTTTGTTATTAATGTTCTGAAGAAATTTCTAATTTCGTTACACAATCACACGTACACGTAAATGGTCCATGCTGTATGAGGTGTGTTCGTATAATTTTGTTCTTTTTACAAGTTTCCTGTATCACAGTTGAAAGTGCATGCTTAATACAAGAAATTGTAGCACCCTTCTCCCCTCCAATAGTTTTTTTTTGGAAGTAACATGTAGCATAACTTTCATGTTCTTTCAGGTATATGTCTTGTTCTAGAAAGGCTTATTACACACATGTCTCGTGCCGATCAGTGTAATCGGAACCATATGTTTGTGTTCTATTGCGAAAAAATAAGAGCCACAATAGCTGACAATCGTCATAGCGGTTTTTTTATTTAAAAATAAATAAATAAAGAGACTGAAAACGATATAGTATTATTTTTATTGACGTGGATGCCTTTGATACATATATATTGATAAAATTAATTTAAATTGATCTGCATAGACTCACACTCTTTTTGTCATTATAAAATGTTAAAACGCGTGTAAAACATGATATTGAACACAATAAAAAAAAAACATTTTGCGTGTGTGCTCGTGTGTATTTACCATGGTATTGGGAATATTTAAAAACATTAATGAACTGAATATGTAAAAATATGTTACCAATGCATATACCGAAAATTCTAAACAAGGATTTAATTCATGATACTAATTTCATTTAAAGCAAATAAAGTGTTGGTTTGTAAAACATATGCCCAGCTTTTACGAAAACATCAATATGAATTTATGCAAAAAAAAAAAAAAAAAAAAAAAAAAAAAAACTTGGTACGTGTATTTTGATTTCACAAAGCATTTACTATTATAGAGATTTCATTATATTGTATCACTTTCCTGCAAGAAGTAACACTGCATTTACATCACCTGAAGTATATTACTTTGTTCCTTTTCATATACAAAGTATACGAGAGGAAGTCATAATCGAAGTGATTTCCACATGTCTATGACAAAGATTTATGCGCTTGAAACAATAATTGTTTGGTTCCGGTAACTATACTACTTTGAGCATTATACAGCGCGTACTCTCACTTATTCAATTTTCACATAGACAGGTGAAAGCGTTTTGTAGAACATTAGCAATGAAAGGAAGAGAGAAAAAGAGTAGAGTGGGAAAAAAGGTATAAATACAAAGCAAAAAACTCAATTCTTTTTTTTTTAATATTCATCAAACAATCTGATAACAAAAACTAGTATGCGCTTCTTCTCTGCCTCAATCCTCATTGCCTCTGTCTTTGCACTTTCTGGTAAGTTTTTATTATTAGTAAAAAATATATCACACACATTCATACTAACGAATATGTATTATAATACAGCCAATGCTGCTTCATTTGAAAAGCGTGCGATCTCTGCTCCTGTTGCTCTTTGCATCACCGATCTCGCTTCTGTTTCAGAACAACTTTCCGTTGTCAAGACTGCTGTAAGTTACAATAATACTCATTTAAAATGCTTATATATATTTATCAAGTCTATCTTTTCTTTTTTTTTAAAAAAAAAATAACTAACTAGGTTGATGGATTCACCTCCGCTGCTGGTTACTCTGGAGCCACGGCTGTTCATAACTTAGAGCAAGTACTTGAAACCCGTATCAAGAAAGCCAAAACTGATTGCTGTGCAATTGTTGGATATGCTACCTCTGAAGAGACCACTGCTGTTCTTGCTGAAGTTGGAACTCTTGTACCTAAAGTAGTTCAAACTATTGATGCTATTAAATCCAAGAAGCCTCAATTTGATGCCATTCTTTTAGCTACCTTGATTGTCAAGAATGATCTCAAGAACTTGGAATCTCAAACTAAGGCATTGGATACTTGTTTGGTCGCCAAGACTCCTCTTTCTCCCCCCGAATTCAGAGTCCAAGCCGATGCTTATGTTGCTCAAATTGATGCTTCATTCGCTGGTGCCAAGTCTCTCTATGGCTATTAGTTAACTAACCTCCATAATCATCCTGTCAATTCTTGACTTTTTTTTTTTCTTTTTTTAAAAAAAACCCCATTATTTAAATAAAGCTGTGCATTATTTAGTAAAAATAAATCAACTCTTTTTGCTCTAATTGTTCTTCAATGTTTACTTTCCCTCTTTCTGATAATCTGTTGGGATAACTACTTTTGAAAACTTATCAGGAAGGTACATTAACTACTTCGAATGATGGTTTAGCCAATTTTTCTTTGCTAATTTGAGCTTTACGAAATATTCGAAAGCTATATAACTCTCTGTTTCTAGACTTTTAAAGATAAACTATTGTATATCTGAATACATTGAATGATATAGTTCGGGATCAAACACCAAAAGGCTTTTATTAAAACTCCCCGAAAAAGTTTTTCCACTGAAAGCGGACTGGTATTTGTATTAGTAAGTGTAGCATATACTTGTGTCAAAAAAAAAAAGCTTTTTTTTTCTTCGTATAATAAAATAAATAGAAATAATGTCAGCAGCACCTAATACTGAAACCAGTGGAAAGAAGCAACCTCCTGTCATTCTCTGTATTGGCATGGCTGGCTCTGGAAAGACTACTTTCATGCAGGTAAAAAACAAAACAAAAAAGAAAATAAAAATAAAAAACAATAAAAAGAGAATCTAACTGATCTTATCCAGAGAATCAATGCTCATCTTCATGAGAAGAAAACACCTCCTTACGTGTTAAATCTTGATCCTGCCGTTTCGTCTCTTCCTTTCACTGCCAACATTGATATTCGTGATACTGTCAACTATAAAGAAGTTATGAAGCAGTAAAGTATTTTTACGCATATTTAAAAGAAAAGGAATTTGTTTTATTCATTCAATTGTTATTAGGTACAACCTTGGGCCTAATGGTGGTATCTTAACCAGTCTCAACTTATTTACAACAAAATTTGATCAAGTACTCAACTTGGTAGCAAAGCGTTCAGAGAATGTTAGGTAACATATATATATTTATTAGTTTAAGGACTTTATTAATACTATTTGAAAAAAAAAAAAGTCATGTATTGGTTGATACACCTGGACAAATTGAAATCTTTACATGGTCAGCATCTGGTGCAATTATTACAGATACTTTAGCTGCGACTTATCCTACAATGATTGCATACATTATCGATACACCTCGTACAACATCACCTGCTACTTTTATGAGTAATATGCTTTACGCATGTAGTATTCTTTACAAGACCAAGTTACCTTTTATCTTGGTATTCAACAAGACAGATGTTGTATCTCACGATTTTGCTGTGGAATGGATGACTGATTTTGAAAAGTTTCAAATGGCTCTTAGCCAAGATACAACTTATATGAGTAGTTTAATGTCCTCAATGAGTCTTGTATTGGATGAGTTTTATAATCATTTAAAGGTAGTCGGTGTTTCTGCCGTCACAGGTGCTGGTATTGACGAATTCTTCAAAGCTGTTGATGAAGCAGCTGAAGAATATGAAGTAGAATATAAACCTGAAATTGAAAGAATGATTCGTGAAAAGATGGCTAAAGAAGAAAAGAACCGTGAAAAGCAATTGAATAAGTTGATGAAAGATATGAAGGTCTCTAAAGGATCTGAAGTACCTTTGAAAGAACGTAAGTAGAATGATTTATC